>JAVALU010002344.1:0-476574 GCA_030770095.1 Gila robusta | reverse complement strand
AAATATCTAGTTCCACGTTCCCGTTAACGTTAAAAGTTACACAGTTTCAGTTCACAGTTAAAGTTCACTGTCAGCGTTAAAAAGTTCCAGTTACACAACGTTGACAGTTCAGAGTTACAGTACACGTTCCAGTTACAAGTTCAGATCCAGTTACCACGTTCCAGTTCAAAGTTACCGTTCACGTTCACGTTACAGTTACCTGTCTCAAGTTCCCAGTTACGTTCACGTTCCAGCTTCCAGTTCAAGTTCACAGTTCCAGTTCAAGTTCAAGTTTAAAGTTCAAAGACCAAGTTTACAGACCAACGTTAACGTTCCCGTTCCCCGTTCCGTTCCGTACAAGGTTCAAGTTCAGGTTACAGGACACCGTACGTCGTTCCCAGTTACAGTTTCAAAGTTCACGGTTCCCGTGAACGTTACAACATGTTCACAGTTAACCCGTACAAGTTAACTCTTACAGTTAAAGTTCCCGTTCCAGTTCACGTTCAACCGTACCAGTTCCCGTTCCAGTTACCACGTTACAAGTTCAATCTAGACGTTCCACGTTACCAGTTCAGATCACACGTTCAGTTCAGTTAAAGTTACAGTTCAAGTTAAAGTTACAAGTTAAGTTAAAGTTACGTTCAAGTTAAAGTTAAAGTTACAGTTAAGTTAAAGTTCACGTTAAGTTACAGTTAAAGTTACAGTTAAAGTTAAGTTAAAGTTTAAAGTTACAGTTAAAGTTAACAGTTACAGTTCAAGTTAAAGTTACGTTAACCAGTTACAAAGTTACAGTCAAGTTAACGTTAAAGTTAAGTTCAGTTCAAGTTAAAGTTAAACGTTCAAGTACGTTAAAGTTACAAGTTATAACGTTAACGTTCACAGTTCACGTTAACCGTTAAGTTCAAGTTACCAGTCAGTTAAAGTTAAAGTTAACGTTCAAGTTCAGTTAAGTTCACGTTCACGTTCAAGTTAAGTTAAAGTTCAGTTCACAGTTAAAGTTACCAGTTCACAGTTCACGTTCAAGTTAAGTTACAGTTACAGTTACAAGTTCACAGTTAACGTTACTAAGTTAAGTTCAGTTAACTTCAAGTTAACAGTTAAGTTAACAGTTCACAGTTCACAGTTACCGTTCAAGTTAAAGTTCACGTTTCACGTTCAAGTTAAAGTTAACAGTTCACAAGTTACAAGTTCAGTTCCCGTTCCAGTTCAAGTTCCCGTTATCACGTTCAACGTTACAGTTAACGTTACCGTTAACGTTCACAAGTTCACAGTTCACGTTACGTTCCGTTACAGTTCAAGTTTCACAGTTAAAGTTACCAGTTACACGTTACCGTTAAAGTTACAGTTAAAGTGTCACAGTTACAGTTCAAGTTAACAGTTCAACGTTACCTAAGTTCAGTTCACGTACGTTAGTTCCACGTTCCACGTCACACGTTCACCGTTAAAGTTACAAGTAACAAAACGTTCACGTTCACAGTTAAAGTTCCAAGTTACACGTTAACGTTACCGTTACAGTTACAGTGTAAAGTTACAGTTACAGTTAACGTTCAGTTAACGTTAAGTTAACCAGTTTACAGTTCAAAGTTAAAGTTAACGTTCCACGTTACAGTTCCGTTCACGTTAAGTTACCAGTTCACGTTCCAGTACCGTTAACGTTACCGTTCAAAGTTACACGTTACAGTTCACAGTTCACCGTTACCGTTCAGACGTTCAAAGTTCAAGTTACACGTTCACGTTACGTGTCCAGTTAAAGTTACAGTTAAAGTTACCACGTTAACGTAACGTTACGTATACAGTTCACGTTCACCAGTTACCTCAAAGTTACAGTACACGTTACCAGTATCACACGTTCACGTTCAAGTTCAAGTTCCAGTTCCACAGATACAGTTCAACGTTCACAGTTCCAGTTAAACGTACACGTTAACGTTCAGCCGTTCAAGTTTACAGTTCACGTTAAGTTCCAGTTCAACAGTTACACGTTAAAGTTAACCGTTCACGTTACACGTTAACGTTACCGTTTACCCGTTACAGTTCACGTTCAACGTTACAAGCCGTTACCAGTTACCGTTACAAGTTCGTACACGTACGTTACAAGTTACCAGTTACCACGAAAAGACAACGTTACCAGCTTACACAGTTACAGCGTTAGACGTTACCGTTACAGTTACAGTTCAAGTTTCAAGTTACACAGTTCAGATACACGTTACAACGTTCAACGTTACACGCTAAGAGTTCAGTTCCGTTAAGTTTCCAGTTACGTTCCAGTTTAAACGTTACAGTTAAGAAGTTAACGTTCACGTTAAACGTTAAAGTTCCAGTTACAGTTAACGTTAACCGGTTCCAGTTAACAGTTCAGTTACACGTTTACGTTCCGTTAACGTAAGTTCGCAGTTCACCGTTACGTTACAGTTCAAGTTACTCCGTTCCACAGTTAAAGGTTACCCGTTTCAAGTTCAACGTTATAAAGGTTAAGTTAACGTTCAAGTTACCAGTTTCCACAGTTACGTTCAGTTCACAGTTAAAGTTAAGTTCACAGTTAAGTTACCTTCACTGTTACAGTTACAAGTTACCGTTTACAGTTTACGTAACGTTCCGTTAAAAGTTACGACAGTTACAACGTTAATCTAGTTACGTTCACGTTTCCAGTTACAGTTCAAGTTCCAGTTCACGTTACCCGTTACAGTTCCAGTTCACGTTACCAGTTAAGTTCAGTTACAGTTACAGTTAAGTTCACGTTCATAACAGTTACAGTTCAGTTAAGTTACCGTTAAGTTCCCGTTTCACGTTACGTTTCCGTTCAGTTCGTTCAAAGTTCCAGTTACAACGTTTACAGTTCCCGTTCACAACGTTACAGTTCCAGTCTCAAGTTCACGTTACCGTTAACTTACAGTTCACAGTTACGTTAAACGTTACAAGTTAAAGTTACCGTACAAGTTCAACAGTTACCGTTCCGTTAAAGTTACGTTCACGTTCCAGTTACCGTTAAGTTAAGTTAAAGTTAACAGTTACGTTCACGTTCACAGTTAAAGTTCACGTTACCGTTCAAGTTCACGTTCCAAGTTCAGTTCACGTTAACGTTCAAGTTACAGTTACAGTTACCGTTCCCGTTAAGTTAAAGTTAAGTTCCCGTTCACGATCCAGTTACACGTTCAACGTTCTAGTTACCGTTCCACGTTACCCGTTACAGTTCCCGTTCACAGTTCAGTTACAGTTACAGTTCACGTTCCCGTTACCGTTAACGTTCACGTTCCCGTTCAACGTTAACGTTACACGTTCCACGTACACCGTTCCAGTTCCCGTTCAGTTCAGTTCCCGTTCCGTTAAAGTTACCGTTACAGTTCAAGTTCCAGTTCAGTTCAATTCAGTTCAACAGTTCCGTTCAAGTTACACGTTCACGTTACAGTTACAGTATCCGTTAACGTTCAAGTTCCCGTTACACGTTACAGTTCAAGTTCAGTTACGTACGTTACAGTACACAGTTCACGTTCCACGTTAACCGTTACAGTTACACGTTAAAGTTACCGTTACGTTCACGTTCACGTTACAAGTTCGTTCAAGTTTACACCGTTACAGTTACAGTTCCAGTTAAGTTCACAGTTCAAGTTCAAGTTCCCGTACCCAGTTCAACGTACCAGTTCCACGTTCCGTTACCGTACGTTACCGTTAAAGTTACCCGTTCAAGTTACGATTCCGTTAACAGTTACCACGTTTCACGTTACAGTAGTTCAGTTACAAGTTACCAGTTCCACGTTCCAGTTACACGTTCAAGTACCGTTCCACAGTTAACGTTCAAGTTCAGTTCACGTTCAAGTTACACGTTCAACGTTCCCGTTCACCGTTCCCGTTACCGTTACGTTACGTTTCACGTACGTTAAAGTTACCGTTCACGTTAAGTACAGTACAGTTACACGTTCACACGTTACCAGTTAAGTTACAGTTACAGTAAACGTTCACACGTTCAGTTCAGTAACACGTTCCCACTAAGTAAAAGTTACCGTTCACCGTTACAGTTAAAGTTCCAGTTCAAGTTAAAGTTACAGTTAAAGTTCACGTTACGTTCCGTTCCACGTTAAGTTCACGTCCGTTCACGTTAAGTTCACAGTTCACGTTCAAGTTACCGTTAACGTTACCCGTTAAACGTTACAGTTCCACGTTCCAGTTCCGTTCACGTTCCGTTAACGTTCCGAGTTACGTTCACGTTCAAAGTTACACGTTCAGTTCCGTTCACGTTAGTTAAAGTTCACGTTAAACGTAGTTACCGTTACAGTTCACCGTTACCAGTTACAGTTACCGTTACAGTTTAAGTTACACGTTACGTTTCACGTTCACAGTTACGTAACGTTAACGCGTACACGTTCACGTTTAAGTTACACAGTTCAGTTAAAGTTCCAGTTCAGTTACCAGTTCACGTCACAGTTCACGTTCCACGTTACAGTTACACGTTCAACCGTTACAGTTACAAGTTCAGTTCCGTTCACACGTTACCGTACCGTTCAATTCCACGTTCACAGTTCACAGTTCACAGTTCACGTTAAAGTTCCAGTTACGTTACAAGTTCACGTTAGTCACAGTTCAAGTTAACAGTTACCAGTTCACAGTTCCACGTTCCACGTTCAGCAGTTCACGTTCACGTTAACGTTCACCGTTCACGTTAAGTTCACAGTTTCACGTTACAAGTTACAGTTAACGTTCAAGTTATCACGTGTTCCCGTTCCGTTACACGTTCCAAGTTCACACGTTCAGTTTAAGTTACACGTTCCGTCCAGTTCCCGTTACAGTTCAAGTTCACGTTTTCACCGTTCACAGTTACCGTTACAAGTTCACAGTTCACCGTTCAGTTACACGTTAACAGTTCACGTTACACGTTAAGTTCCCGTTACCGTTCCAGTTACACGTTCACGTTACCCAGTTACACAGTTACAAGTTTCCAGTTACAGTTCAGTTACAAGTTAGTTAATTCCGTTACAGTTACAGTTAAGTTCCAGTTCCCGTTCCAGTTCCGTTACCGTTTCCAGTTCCAGTTACAGTTCCCGTTAACAGTTCCGTTAACGATCCCGTTAAGTTACAGTTCCGTCACCGTTCAGTACAACGTTCAAGTTACCGTAACAGTTCCCGTTACGTTCACGTTAACGTTCACTCAACAGTTCCCGTTCACAGTTACCGTACCGTTCCAGTTCGTACCGTTCCAGTTCACGTTACCGTTACGTTAACCCAGTTCCCGTTACAGGTTACCGTTCCAGTAAGTTACAGTCCCGTTCAAGTTACAGTTACCGTTACGTTCCCGATCCAGTTCACCTTTCCGTTCCACGTCCGTTACCGTTACCGATCCGTTACCGAACAGTTCAAGTTACGTTAGTTCAACCGTTCCAGTTCACCGTTACCGTACCAGTTCCCGTTCCCGTTCAAGTCCGTTACCGTTCCCGAATCACGTATTCCACGTTCACGTTAACCCGTTACAGTTCGAACGTTACACGTTCACGTTCCAGTTACACGTTACTGTTCACCGTAACCCAGTTCCACGTAACGTTCCAGTTACCGTTAACGTACACGTTACGTTACCGTTACACCGTTCCCAGTTATCAGTTCCAGTTCCAGTTCCCGATACTGTTAACGCTAACCCGTTACCACGTTACCGTTCCCTTAACGATACAGTTCACGTTCCCGTTTACACGTTCCCGAGTACCCGTTCCAGTTCCGTTAAGTTCCACGTTACAGTTACCGTATCCCGTATCCAGTTACAGTTAACAGTTCCCGTTCCCGATCACACCGTTATACGTTCGCTCACGTACCAGTTACGTTACCGTTCCCGTTCACAGTTCCAGTATCCGTTACCAGTTCACGTTTCCTTCACGTTCCGTACCAGTTCCCGATTACAACCCGTTCCCGTTACCGTTCCGTTAAACCAGTTCCCGTATCAAGTAACTTTACCCGTTACCGTATCACGTATCCCGATCCTAACCGTTACACGTTCCCGTTCCCGTAACACGTCCGAACCGTATCACCGTATCACCCGTTCCACGTATACCCTAACCCATAACCCGTAACCGTAACCGTTACCTAACGTCACCGTTACCTATCCAGTAACCCTAACCTTACCTAACCCGTAACCCGTATACCTAACCCGTACACCTATCCCTAACCCTAACCTAACCTTACTAACCCTACACGTTCCTAACCCTTAACCTAACCCTAACCTAACACCTAACCCTAAACCTTAACCCTAACCTAACCCTAACCCTAACCTAACCTAACACTTAAACCCTATCAAACCCTAACCCTAACCTAACCTCTAACCTAACCTAACCCTACCAACCCTAACCCTAACCTAACCCTATACCCTAACCTAACCCTACCTATACCCTAACCCTAACCCTACCCTAACCTAACCTAACCCTACCTAACCCTAACCCTAACCCTAACACCTAACTAACCCTAACCCGTAACCTAACCCTAACCCTAACCCTAACCCTAACCTAACCCTAACCCTAACCCTAACCTAACCCTAACCCTAACCCTAACCCTAACCCTAACCCTAACCCTAACCCTAACCCTAACCCTAACCCTAACCCTAACCCTAACCCTAACCCTAACCCTAACCCTAACCCTAACCTAACCCTAACCCTAACCCTAACCCTAACCCTAACCCTAACCCTAACCCTAACCCTAACCTAACCCTAACCCTAACCCTAACCTAACCCTAACCCCTAACCCTAACCCTAACCCTAACCCTAACCCTAACCCTAACCTAACCCTAACCCTAACCCTAACCCTAACCCTAACCCTAACCCTAACCCTAACCCTAACCCTAACCCTAACCCTAACCTAACCCTAACCCTAACCCTAACCCTAACCCTAACCCTAACCCTAACCCTAACCTAACCCTAACCCTAACCCTAACCCTAACCCTAACCCTAACCTAACCCTAACCCTAACCCTAACCCTAACCCTAACCCTAACCCTAACCCTAACCTAACCCTAACCCTAACCCTAACCCTAACCTAACCCTAACCCTAACCCTTCTAACCCTAACCCTAACCCTAACCCTAACCCTAACCCTAACCCTAACCCTAACCCTAACCCTAACCTAACCCTAACCCTAACCCTAACCCTAACCCTAACCCTAACCCTAACCCTAACCTAACCCTAACCCTAACCCTAACCCTAACCCTAACCCTAACCCTAACCCTAACCCTAACCCTAACCCTAACCCTAACCCTAACCCTAACCCTAACCTAACCCTAACCCTAACCCTAACCCTAACCCTAACCCTAACCCTAACTCTAACCCTAACCCTAACCCTAACCCTAACCTAACCCTAACCCTAACCCTAACCTAACCCTAACCCTAACCTAACCCTAACCCTAACCCTAACCTAACCCTAACCCTAACCCTAACCCTAACCCTAACCCTAACCCTAACCCTAACCCTAACCCTAACCCTAACCCTAACCCTAAAGAGCCGAAACACCCAATGATCCTGAGGTACACCACTGAAGATGTGTTTCTTAGAGTAGGGAGTATCACTTAGATGGATGGCTTGATTTGTTTTGGTGGGGGGACGTTCCATGTTGAAGGCAATCATGAGCTAACTCTTTTTGGGGGGATGGGCTCGGTCGGGATTTCCGACTTGCAAAATGGGATCTGAGTGAGTCGGGTATGGCTAGGAGCTGGGTTCTGAAAATGAGAAGCTATTTAAGATTAAAACAAAAATAGGGAAAGTAATATTAGATAGGAATAAAGAGATTGTGGTTATTGGTGGATCAGCCTCATCAGAAACATGCGCCGGCCTGTGCATTTCTGCGTCCTTCCTATCTAACTGGATGACCAGGAGAGGTCGTCCGGGGGGAGGCGTTGTCTTTTCAAAAGCCTAACCCTCTATCCCTGGACTGACCAGCCTCTAACAGACCCCTAACCCTACCCAGAGTAACCCTGGACAAAACGGCCTCTGGTAAAACAACACGAGGCCAAATAGCCCGCCCACGAACACCCCGGACACTCAGATAATTGATCAAATAAATAGATAAACAAATAAATAAACAAATAAATAAATAAATAAATATTATAAATAAATAAATATTATAAAGTACTATACATTACCACATCTATAAAACGTCGTCCTTTGCCTCATTGTGGCGTGGATGCCGTTTGGGTTGACCTCTTGACCTTCCAGTCTTGGGAGTGATCCTGGTACCTGAAATGAAAAAAAAAAAAAAAAAAGAAAAAAAAAAAAAAAGAAAAAGGAAAAAAAATCATGTAACAAGGGTGTGTCTGTGATGGGATCCTTCCTGGTCCCACACCATCGCAAAGCGGTCAGCGGAACGGATGGACAGTGCATAACCGTCTTCAGGTCCTTCGGGACCTGTCGATTGGACTTACAAAAATCCTAACCCTAAGGTCGTCCGGGGGGAGGCGTTGTCTTTTCAAAAGCCTAACATTGATTTAAAAATAATCCCCACTTGGGCCCTGAACCCTACCATTTGGAACCCCAAACAATCGTACCCCGGGCCAGACAGCCCGCTTCCTAAGAGCCCTCATGTCTATAGCCCTCACTTTTTTAGGGCGTGGTTCGTTCTGGGCCTTGGGACATGTGGGTCGGGGTGAATTTTCGTTCTGGGTGGTTTGGCTGTATTTGTGGAGTGATGGAACGTTGACATGAAGAAAACAAAAAAGTAATAATAGATGGGAGGTTGTGTGTGTGACTGGGGGTGTGTGGTCGTGCCCTCGGTTGGCGCTGTGGTCTGCCCGGAGTGACCAGCGGTCGGATGGACAGTGCACAACCAGGTTCAGACCTTAGGTCTGGATTTTGGATTTTATTTCCCCTGACTTAATTAGACTATCCCTGTATCTGCACAAGCACTAAAACCTACCCCTCACAGGGGATTGGGGCCTAATTATTTTAGTATACCTAAATGTACCCCTCACAGGAGGGTGACTTAATTAGACTATCCCTGTATCTGCACAAGCATTAAAACCTACCCCTCACGGGGGATTTGGTTTATTTTAAGATACCTAGAACACCCCTTATTGTTTTTTTATATTGTTGTTCTTATTCTTATATTTATATTTTTAATTATTAATAATTAATTATTGTTAATAGTTATTATTGATAATTATTTCTAATTTATTATTGTTAATGACTATTTATTAATAATTATTTATTGTTGTTATTATTATTATTATTATTATTATTATTATTATTATTATTATTAGTATTAGGATTACTATTGGGATTACTATTGATATTTATTATAGTTGGTTTGGAGAATCATGTGGCAGAGTGGTTAGTGTTGGTAGTTTAGGGACTGGGAGATCCGGGTTCGAGACTGGCTTTAAACTCTCTTTTCGGGATGGTAGGTTTTCTTTGGTTAAGTGGGTAGATAGTTAGGTCAGATGGAGGGAAGGCTTGGTTGAGTGGTTAGTGTCGGTAGGTTTCAGACCAGAGGACCTGGGTTCGGGGCCAGCATTGGGATATATACATATGTTTGTTCTGGGCATCGATTACATCGGGGATACTGGATACATCAGGTTTGGATGAGGTGGATGGGAGTAATTGAGTGGTGTAGTGGTTGGTGCTGGTGGACTGGGGGCGGGGAGATCGGGGTTCGAGACTGGATGTGGGATCAGTTTTGGACTTTGAGAATTGCCATTTCTGATGAAGTGGTTAGGTTAGGGAAACAGGTTACACATAGATGGTGGGATAAATCGAAGGAAGGATCGATAGGAGGATTGCAGAAGGAATCGTCGATCGGATCGGGAAGGATTCATGGTGCTGGGATTCACGTTGGACGATAATGGGACGGTTGGATTACCGAGGATTGAGATGGGGAAAATCGAAGAAAGGATTGAAGAAGGAATCGGCGATCGGATCGGGAAGGATTCATGGTGCTGGGATTCACGTTGGAAAACAACGATAACAGGACGGTTGGGTTACAGAGGATTGTGGGTAATAAAGGATTGGAAGGTTACCAGGAATGTGACAGTAGGTAGATTAGGATAGGAGGTTTTGAAGATAGGAGTTCGTTAAGGTTATGCTCCCTTGCGGTTGCACTGGTAGGTGTGATGTCTGTTAAGGTTCTTGCATTTACTTAGAGTCTATGGCTGGTAGAAGCTTGGTACTTGTTATTGCCCATCTTGGCACTTGTACCCGCCAATCATAGGCTCGTGACACAGGCCCTTTTCGGGTACCCTGGGATACCTTGCGGTGTTAACGAAGGGGCTACTTGGTTTGGGAGGTAAAGTATCTGACCTCTCTGGGTCCACTTGGACAGCACGCAGAGAGGGTGGCCTTGGGTTAAAATGGCCGTAACAGGATTCCCAGTCTTCTATCGATGCTTAGCATTAGGGGTCGTATAATAGTTGGTTGAGGTTGTTGGGAATGGTGGGGAGACCTTTTTGTAGTTCAGGCTATGATTTTTTGGTATTCGAGTTTGGTGTTCTTGGGTTAGATGGGAATAGTACTTAGTTAGCTGGAGGTTTGATGGAGGTTGTCTGAACACACGCCTAGGACTGATCCCCTTGGGCGGGCCGCCTCAGAGGAGGGTGTCTGGTGTTTAAAGAGCCGAAACACCCAATGATCCTGAGGTACACCACTGAAGATGTGTTCCTTAGAGTAGGGAGTATCATTTAGATGGATGGCTTGATTTGTTTTTGTGGTGGGGGGACGTTCCATGTTGAAGGCAATCATGAGCGAACTCTTTTTGGGGGGATGGGCTCGGTCGGGATTTCCGACTTGCAAAATGGGATCTGAGTGAGTCGGGTATGGCTAGGAGCTGGGTTCTGAAAATGAGAAGCTATTTAAGATTAAAACAAAAATAGGGAAAGTAATATTAGATAGGAATAAAGAGATTGTGGTTATTGGTGGATCAGCCTCATCAGAAACATGCGCCGGCCTGTGCATTTCTGCGTCCTTCCTATCTAACTGGATGACCAGGAGAGGTCGTCCGGGGGGAGGCGTTGTCTTTTCAAAATCCTAACCCTAACCCTAACGGGTGCTGTATTCACTCTCACTTGCAACATTAATTAAAAACGAATAATGAGGTTAAACTAGTTCTCGTGAATTATAACATTAATCAATGGGAAATCACAATATTAATATGTGTCTGAATAATAAGATGAATGAATGTACATTTGAATAGTTTATTAATATTTAATGTTTATTAACCATCACAATTAATACATGAATAAATATTGCAACAATATTATAAAAACATTATATACATGAACTGACATGATAAAATTTAAATAAATAAATACATAAATATTGTACATAATCACCTTTGTGCTTTCAACCTATGGCTCATTCTTCTGTCGATGGAGAGAGAGGGTTAATAACTAAAATAACTAGAAATTTATAAGGACAAAACAGAACTGCTAATAATAACCATGTTAATACTTATTTGACAGAAATAAATCCGAATTACTAAAGTTATTAGTTGAAACTAAAATATAGTAAGATTAGTTTTAAAGTAAGTTTTTAGAATACATTACGTTTACAGTGAATAGCATCACATAAGCTGACGGAAGTCAGTAGGCTATTATTTTTTTAATCTTTTCTCTCCTCGTGACATTTTGATGGAAATTTCTCCAAAGTGGTCAGACAAAACTCGTCACGATCCTGCTTCGTGACAGGCCATTTTTAATGGGTGATGGGACGATGGTCACCTATGAGCACTCGATTTTCTCGATCGTTAGAAAGTTTTACTGTACTTACTAAATGCGATCGAGACACATTGTGGCCATTATTTGTCACCCAAGAAGCCTCGTGAAGGTCATCATGGATCGATCGGCGAAAAACTTCAAAAGTTTGTCTCCAAGAACCCACATCGGAGCAGCAAAATAATAAAACATTTGGGTGAGTTTTTACTAAAATATCTCTTTTTCTCGATTGACATATTGAGTAGATGTGGCTTTGATGTAGCATATCTGCCATGTGTTTATATATAATAAAGCATGTCCCGTCCAAAAATCACAAAGTATCTCCCAAAACCATTGGGATGATAAGCATATAAAGGTCATTCTACAGAAACGTGCCCTTTTGGAATGACAAGATGTCTTAAAATGCATTTATTTTTCTTACATTTTTACTTAGACCACATTATTAGATTTTCCATTGACCCAAAGGTCAATGTTGCTACCGTACCAATTTGGCAATATTAAAGTTTTTTTTTTTTTTTTTTTTTTACCTCCATTTTTTTAAGCACATGTAGTCAGGGTACAGAAAAATAATAATAATAACGCAACAAATAAGGAGATTGTGTTTTTATTTATTTTAATCAAATTTGTTAAAAGTGTGTAATTGAATGACGTTGGTTCATATGTGCTACCATTATTTTTCTATACCGATGAAAATATTTGAAAACCGGTTAAAATCAAGAAATGATGCAATCCTTTAAGCCCTAACGTTTGAGTGTAGCAAAATTAAATGGATGTAAAATTATCATCATGTCACATGTGATATTGTATTTAACGTGACAGAAAAAGGACCAGTGACACAATGAATCACCAATGACGCACATAAGACCAAAGATCAATATTCTTCAACTACAATTGAGTAGATGAGAATAAATTGTTACATTTGGCATACAATCTTAAGTCTTTGTTAAGTGCAATATTTCTGTTAAGGCTAGGGCCAGAAAAGTTGACCTTTCCATAGAATGACCTGTTATAGCAAATCCCATTTTTCTCTCTCTCTTTAAAAAAAAAAAAAAAATTGACAGAGCAGTTGTTTTCTCAATAAAATATAATTTTATTATAAATGTATTTAATACCATTTTTTATTAAAAACTCATTTAAAATGGCATTTTTTAAAAAAATTATTAAAAATAAAACATTCAAGTTTGACAACGAAGGGAAAGCCATACAAACGTTTAAAATTTTAAAATGATGTTGCACCAGTTTGTCTTTTGATTTTGTGTCGAGTATGCCTTAACCGCACCGTTTCCATGCACACCTGCAGGCCTCCGACCATGGACTACACAGACGAGGAGCTGGACTTCCTGTTCGGTGACCGATTACACGGGGCCTGCGAGGAGAATGCCACAAATCTCGCAGATGCGTACTACGCGCACGACAACTGCGAAAAATTCCTCCGTGACGAGGACGTCAGAATACCCATTTTCCCCATGACGGCCACCATGAGCCGCGACACGCTGAACTTTGACTTGGACGTAGACGGCCTGGTGATACAAATGAGCAGCCTGTCGGCGCTCAAGGTAAACTTGCATTACCTATTTGTCGGTCGTGTCGTGGGTGCAACTCTTCAGAATCATTGGCACAGCTTGAAAAAACACCTGCCCCTGACCGAGTACAGCCGCGCGGGCGTGTCGGCTCTCGCCAAGACATTCGGACACACTTTATCCTTCCTTGACGGTGGCTACCTGCTGAACATGTGCTGCATCAGTGCCGACACGCAACACCCTCACCCCGTGTTCGAGTCGCAGGTGTCTGCCAGGGCGAACGCCGCGAGCGTAATAAACGCTGTCCTCGCGTCCTTTGCCAATAAGCTCATGGCTCTGCCTCAAAAAGAGATGCAGCGCCCCACCCTGTTAAAAAACAATCTCAATAGCCTGCAGAGGATGCACATTCTAAAGCAGGACAAAGAGTTCATCCTCGGGCTCCTAATGGATGCCGTCCGTCAGGTGGACGTCGACCGCACTCAAAAAATTCTGCTGTTCATTTCGAGGTTCGGTCAGAAGGACAGCTCGCCCCTCGACCTCAGTGCGTTGGTGGGCATTGAGGGGATCCACTCGGTCACCTGCCACGTGGCCTGCACCGTGTCCGCAAAGGACCACAGGACGGCACTCCTCTGGTCGAGACTAGGGCTCCACCAGGTGGTGGGACAGCGAGGCACGTTGTACACCGCCTTTGGCATCTCAGAAGCCGCCAACTTTCAGACCAACCTGGACGGGAACTCCATGACCGTGTTCCAGTCACAATTCCAGTCACGCCCGTAGGATACTGAGCAACGCGCAGTCCTACCTGGCGCACTTTGAGGACCTGACGAGGAAGACTGTCTGCAAGGTCGACACCAGGATCGAGGCCGTCTTCCTTTTTACCAACCCCATCCCCTTGCTGATCAACCCAAAACACTACTTCGACATGCCCTCATTGCACAGTCTCCTCGAACACACCCCTATGCTCGTTCCGTTTAAAAACAACGCGAGCGGTATCGGGCTGCATCACGTGGTGCGGCCTGTGGCAGAGTATCTGTCCGTGACCCTGCGAGGACTGTTGACAAGTCGCGCAGGGAAAGGAGGATACGAGAACAGCTGGGAGGCCTACCAGATGGAGCTGGCCCTAGAGGAACTATTCTTCGGAAGGCCGCTCAATCCGCGCTCACTAAGATATTCGATCAGCCTCGGCACAAACACCACGCACCCCGACAGCATCTCCAAGGCGCGCGGGTTCCTCGGCCTGGCGCCCATCGGGAGCGCCAGCGTGGGACAGTCACCCCCCCCACTTGACCATTGGATAACTGACGAGACGCAGCGTTTGAGGGTGGAGCGGATTTTTCAATTTGCAGAGTCGCTCGGTGCCACGGCTGCGGTCGTCGGGGACGCGGCAGTGCTGGTCCTCTTGTGCGACCTCCACAAACGTAACGAGGGTATATGCATTGCCGGACTCAAAGGGCCCGAACTCCCGCACATCATGGGCAAGCTCGTCGGCTGTCGGACGACCACCGACTTCGCCTCGGAGCTCGTCGTGCGGAAGGGGTTCAGGTACCCCCACACCTTCGGGAGGGCCGTCGAAATGATGCTTGCCAGCGGACACGACCCTGCAAAATGCATCAGCATGGGGCTTGAGCCTCTTAAGTATTTCCCCTCCATCGTCTTCTGGGACGAGGCACGCAACCCTAAGGTCAAGTGGGACAAAAAGAGTTTCATCGAGCTCTACCTTCCGACGGCATCGGCTAGCCCCGCGGCGGAGGCGGCAGCTCTGGAGGGTGACGTGTGCGCAGCGGTGCAGAAACGCGATCTGTCATTTGGAAAAAACTTGACAAGGTACAGGGAGAGCGGAATGCCGTGGATGAAGGAGGCTTTGAGAAGGCTGCCGCCGAGGCTAAGCAGGGAGCAAAGAGTCCTGGTGCTAACCTTTATCACATCTTTGGCCCTTATAATGAATGGGGATTACGTGTCCTTCGGCGCACTGGGCCAACTGATCAGTGATCTGCCCCTGACGCAGAAGCAGCTGCAGAGTGCGCAGATCCTGTCACCGCTAATATTATTACAACAACCGCGCACACACAGACTGCACGACAGCATTACATACAAAGTGCCGCCTGTCCGACAGATGCCGAAAAAGAGTGCGGTCGTACCTCCGCGCCCTCGTACCCCCTCACCCGTCCAGACCTCCGAGCCAGAGGAACAAGAAACCAACGAACCCCAGATCATAGATAGAGCAGAGACGTGCACAATGCCAGCCAACCAGATGAGCCGGTGGAGCCCAGTTGAGCTGGACGTGGTCCTTGCGAACCCGACCCTGAGTCACGCCGAGGCGTACAGAGCTTATGTGAAGAGGTGTCAGGAACTGCGCATGCCAGCCAGGACACTGAGAGCCTTCCGGTCCAAGAGGCAACGGCAAACTTAAGTAAGTGTTTACTTAAACAAATGACTGTTTTCCTTGCATTTTGTCTGCACATCACTAATTTGTCTCTTATTTTTCATTTGTACATCTCACAGGTGGCCCTGGCCAGCTCTCCTGCACCTCGAAGGTCCCCGGCTGCCTTCCGACGCACAGATCCTCCACTCGTGCGCTTTCTGGACGTTTACTTTTTTAGGGTGCAGATCCGTGACCTCCAGCGTACACTGCCAAAAAAAAAAAAAAAAAAAAAAAAAAATTAGTTTTCTTGCTTGGTATCTTTGTCTCGTTTAGTCAATTATTATAATTATTTTTTTTTTATGAAATACATGACACAATAATACAAAAACATACAAAAATACACAATAACGTCACTTGTCTAGTAAACTCATCTGAATTTTTAGCTATTTGTACTGGAAACCAGACAAAAATACTGAGCAAGAAAATCTTTTTTTTTTTTTTTTTTTTTTTTTTTTTGCAGTGTACATGTGTGCTTATCGTTTATTACAGTTGTATAATGTATTGTTCAAAAGGTGTTTTTAATTGCTATACTATTGTGTTTTTACGCAGTACGTTTCTTTTTTATTGTTAAAATGTTTCAAAACGGGTGCAATTTTAACCGTCGAAGGTTTAATCTTTTATTTGATTTCAATTATACGTGTGCAACCAACCGTGCTTCTGATTTAAAATCATGTAAATAGTTATAAACTTGTTTGTTGCTTCCTTGACTATTCAAATACTTAAAATAATAAGGTGACCTCTAACCATGTTTGTTTGAAAAATGAATACTTTGAACGTGTATTTTATCCTATATTACAGTTGTGCTATGTGTCTGTCAACAGGTGTTCTTGATTGCTGTACTATTGTGTGTTTTACACATTACCTTTTTTACTGTTATTGACACTGAAAAATAAAATGCGATGGCATATTATACACAATCAGATTTGTATTTTCCCCTTTGAAGTCACTGTGCCAGATATGATGAAATTAAAATGAAAGAATGTTGACTCAGTGTCAAAGCTTCAACGTTAATCGCATTGAATTAGCGTTACTAAGTGATGTTGATTTAGTATCACTCACCCTTGCACCCTCAGTTACAAGGTTCAAAATGCATAGAATAAGCATGTGTGGTGTGTTTTAAGAACTGGACTATGTGAGAAAATAAATCGCAGATTCAAAAAATATTTGTAGAAGATTTAACCATTTAAACTTGTTTTAATCATTCAGTTTGGGTGAAAGTATGGTTATGATTATAAAAAATAGTGCACACGGGCAGATGATGACGTACACCTGTACAGCAATGGATGATACCAGGCTGATTGTGGAGGTCGAGAAGCACAAAGTGCTCTATGACCCAAAAAATAGGTACTACAAGGACATCTTCTAAGGAAAAAGCATGGGATGAAATTGCTTCTGCTATTTCTGCAGATGGTAAGTCATCCATTTTATATTGATATTCTGTTTCGTTTAAGGAAAGTTAACAATTTTTTTTCTGGCAACATGACTAATGTAGTGTACATCATCTTAAAAATCTTATACTTATTAAATGATATAATATAAATATTTCATCATTTTTAATTTGCATACAATCAATTGCATAATTGTCCAGTTCAGTCAGTTTTTAATATAAATGAAAGATGAACAAGTGATTTTAAAGAAGAATTTATGTACAATACAATCACAATAAAAAAATGGACCATGCTATTTTGAGAAATGTTACAATAAATATGCATGTGTTCTATTTACAAAGTTGTAATGAACTTTAACACTGGATTATGTTTTTTAATATTTAAAACACTCTGTATGTTGCCATTGTAGGCTACTATTCCCTAAACCATTTGGTCCTGCCACGACACTCTGCCTGCCGGGGAACATAAAAAGGTGCAAAACCTTTCACGCACATCGTAGGCTTCTCTACTACTTCCCCTGTTTCCACCCATGTTTCTGACCGGTGGTAGCACATTGTCTCTCTCTTCAGCCTCACCTAGCCATCTTTGGTTCTGAGATGGGGTCATCAGGTAATTATGCAAGATGCATGTTGCCATTACCACAGAATCTGCATTTTCTGGATTGACATTCAACCTTGTATGGAGTACTCTCCATCTTGATGAAAGAATACCAAAGGCACACTCAACTACCATCCTGGCTCGAGACAGCCTGTAATTGAAAATGCACCTCCATCTTGGAATGTTGTTCCCTGGAAATGGTCGCATGATATAGGTCTTCAAGGGGAATGCTACATCTGCAACCATGGTATATGGCATGGTACCCTGAGCACCAGATCCTGGTAAAGGCTTATCTGCTGGCAGAGACAACGTTTTTGCTTCAATGCCTCTTCCGAGAGATGAGTTTTGATAAACCCCACCATCACTGGCTCGTCCAAAGTCTCCCACTTGGACGAATGTAAATTTGTAGTCTGCATCTACCAGTGCAAGCAGAACAATAGAGAATGTCTTCTTGTAATTGAAGAACAAACTCCCAGATTGTGCAGGTGCAACTATGTTGACATGTTTGCCATCAATGGCACCGATGCAGTTTGGAAAGTTCCATTTAGACCAAAATTTGGAGGCGATGATTCTCCACATGTCTTCTGCTGGCTTTGGAAACTGCGTTGCCATCATTTTCCTCTCAATTGTCCTGCAAGTCATATGCACACTGCCAGCAACAGTGCTTGTCCCAAGACGATATTGAAGGGCAAGACTGGTGAAGCTTTCCCCAGTTCCTAGGAATCTGAGAAAAAAACAGACAAAAGTATGTAGTTATTAAAATGTTTTTTCTTTTCCAACAGTAAATGAGTGTAAAAGGAGATGGAAGGTGCTAAGGGATGCCTTTTCAAGGAACAGGAAGCAAAAAAAAATTCCTAGTGGCTCTGCTGGTGGAAGCAGCAGAGAATGGAAATATGAACAGGTTATGTCCTTTCTGCTTCCCCATATGCAGTCTAGAAGGTTAGTATGTTAAATTGATGTTGTGAAATATGCTTTGAATTATGTTAATTGGATACATCAAATAATCAAAGTTGTTACATACTAAAAAAAGGTACTATGAATGAAGCTAAATTTTAATTTTATAGTTTTTCAAAGTGTTTCTAAGCTATGTATATAAATGTGTTTTTATTATTATTTGTTGTAGCTCCAGAAACACTCTGCAGTTGGAAGATGGACCTGTGGACATGACTGTTGCAGACGATGATGTGGAGTCAGAATTAGCAGAACTATCAAGGACAAGTTCTCCAGTGCCACCTCAACAGAGATCTGCTACCCAAACACTCTCTACAATTTCAAGATCTGACACCTCCACACAACCACTGGCCAGTCCGAGGTCAAACATCCCCACATCACATCCCAGAGTGCAAGCTCTAATTACTGAGACTCAGCCAACAAGACAGAAGAGGAGGAGGTCAAATGATCCAATTGCAACAGAGCAACAGCTTTTGGACATTTTAACACAACCAACCACAACACCATCACCATATATTCCCAAACCAGGAGACGAAATGTACTACTTCGCCCTTAGTTTAGTACCCAAACTTGCAAGACTACTTCCCAGGAACCAGACAAGGGCACAGGTACAGATACTGACTTACCTGTCAGAACTAGAAGCAGAAGAACAAACCATGCAGCAAAGTCACACTACAACCCAAACATTCACAAGGAGTCAGCAGCCACACAGTTCTGGATTTCATCAATACCACCCAACCCCCACTTACAATCAAAGCCACACTCAGCAAATCCAAACACATCACTTAGCACAGTCAACACCTTCAACAAGGTCTGGCCAACAACAAGCTTCATCTATGGAAGACCCATCTTCGCCAGTATATCACCATTTTTAATGCATTTACTTTGTTTTTCAATATTTTATTTTGTCATAGCAGTTTTGCAGTTTTACTACTTTGTTGTAAATATAATGTTTGTGACTCTAATTTAATACATTGTTCTATTTTGATATTCTTTTAAAGATATTTTAAAGTCTTCATGCTTCTGTTGTGATATTTATCCTATTCTGTTTAGAGAGTTTCTTGTGTTGCCTTTTCATTACAAGTTAAAGACATTTAGGAAAATAAATTCTTGTCTTCATCATTGATTTATTAATTTACATTAAAAGCACATGTTTTAAATTGTATTGTATTTTATTATAACATTACCATATGGGAACATATGTAGCTACATATGTACAGCTGTTTAAAAAAATACAATCATATAATTTGATTGCAAACAAATCACCCAATGTGTCTGTTATTACCTCAGTGTAATTGCAAGTCGCTGTTTGGGTTCTATGGCTGCTCGATAATTCGTGGACTGTCTTGTGAGCTCAGGTCCAACAACAGAAAGAATCTTGTCCATTAGCTCAGCACTCATGCGAAAATACTTTAGATGACGGTCGCTATCCAGGCGCAGTTCCGCAACAAGATGATGGAAAGCACCAAACTGTCTTCTGCGCATATTGATCGGATGAACCCACATTCTCCATTGCGTCCTTCGACGAAACTTTCAGAGCAAAAGGTAAAGTGCGATGACTTTCCTTCTGTCTACAACACGCACTAAAAAGGAATGAAAGCAAAATGTTAAAATACTGTGCCGAAAAGGCTATGGTAAACAACAATTTTAGATAACAAAACATATCTTCAGGCACTTAAGTCACAAAAAAAATGCTCTGATCATATTTTAATATGATCGTATGACAGCAACTAGGCTACAAAAGACCACGTAAAAACATACAAAAAAAGAAAACAGTGATAATTTGCAAAAAATATTATAAATAGAAATTATAGGCTACACCTACAATTAAATAACTTAATCGTCAGACAATTTTATTACAAATACTCTGCAAGTTAAATATAGGCATAATGAATAAAAACCAAAAAGTTGTGAGAACTTGCCCATTGTTTGAAATGGTTCTTCTGTCGGCCTAAGAGAAAACACGCTTTGGAGCTGCTGCTGTGACGCTGCACAAACGTTTCCAGTGTGAGTACTCTCACGCGTCTGCAGCTGCAGTGACGGTGTAGTAACGCTGACGCGCTGCTCAAGCGCCGCTCACGCTTGCGGTGTGAAACGGCCGTTATAGTTACATACAAGATCAGGAAAAGATACAATGGTTGTATCTTTAACAATGAACAATCATAATGACAGAAAACATAAATATGGGTTTGCATCCATCATAATATGATATTAAATACACAGAAAAAAAAGAACAATGACAAGTTTAAATATCTTTGAATAATACATAAAACTTGATTTTTTTGTTGTTATTTATAATCCTGAGGGATGAAACATTCTACAAGAAAAAGAGGAAAACATAAAGGACAGCCCTTGTGGGCCCAAAAGGGCTTTTTGCTTGTGGGTGAACATTTTGGATATAAAATAAAGAAATTAACAACATATTGAAGAGATGACGATTTGGGTTTTTGTAATAAAAAAATATATCTTTAAGGATAAAACTGTGGGGTCACATTAGAAGGGTTAAAAATATAAGAACTTAAATCGACCCTAAATGTATTGGTTATACTACAATCACAAAATAAATGGGCTGTTTCTTCAACAAGACCACAAAATAAGCAAGTTTCATCAATATCAAGATATTTACAGAGATTATTTAAACCTGACGCTCATATCTTTTAAGTTGTTGCGCTTGTGATAATGCGTCGTAGGTCACATGATAACGTCAACATGGCAGATGTCCGGTTCGCGTTCATACTTAACGAGATCAGGCTATAAAGTACCTACTCTTTCAGCGCTCGTTAAGTACTTATTGAAATTAAGTACCTACTCATTGAGTATGCGGTTTCGAACGCAGCCCTAGCGACACACCTCAACCAGCATCAACTCAGCACACCTGGTCACGCTCATCATCCCCTGAATACTGATTACTCACCACCTGCACTGCATCACGAACTTACCACGCTGCACACAGGATTTAAGCTTCAGTCTCTTCATTGTTCTCTGTCCGGTCTCGTCTAGCGATGCATGTGACTCACCTGGTTCCTCATGCTTCTCTGGTTCCAGGATTCCCTTGTGCTCGCAGCAAGTATACTCAAGTTTATCACTAACCACTCTCCTGTGTGTTTTTCCAAGCAGCCATTGTGTGCGGCGGTGCTTCAGGATTCTCCAGTCTGATTCTCCAAGTTCTTCTGTGCTTCTACGGACCTCGTATCTCTTCTCTGCATTCAAGTTGGAAGTTTATTCAAGTCCGCTCTCAGTTCGGGTGTCTTCGGATCTGTATTTCCATTCAAGTGTCTATGTATCTACATTCAAGTTCTAAGTACTTTCGTGTCTGCCTTCAAGCCCTGATTTATCACCAAGTCTACTTCTGAGCTCAAAGTATTCAAGAGACTATTTCTGTTCCAGATATTCCCTGTTTCCTGTTTCCAATTCTGTGTGGATCTTGAAGCCTTCTATGAGATCGAATATTGCATCAGGTGTATCAAAGTCTGTTAACCGTGTTCCTTGTGTCCTCATCCTTCTAGTAGTGTGACACTAGGTGAAGTCTGTGCCCAAAGCACTGCAGACATGTCTAACTGTTGAGCTCCACCAGGCTCCACCACTACTCAATCACAGAGATCACTGTCACCTGAATTCTGATCACCCAACACCTGCACGTCATTTCAACCCCATCACGACCCACATATAAGCTCGCTGTATTCCACCACTCTTTGTCTGGTCTCGTTTGAGTCAAGGACTAATGCTAATCGTTTCCTTACCTGTTTTCCTGAAGATTCTCCCAACATCCACTGTATTGATCTCCTCGTCATTTCCCTCCTGGTTCCATTGTTCGCTCCTCTCCAACGCTCGGTTCCTGTCTTCATCTCCGTTCTTCAGCGAACACTTCCACTAGATCTCCAGCGATCTCCCATAATCTCCATCTTCTGTCGTAAGGACTTTCTATTCAGTGCATCTCATCAGACAATACCCTGCATTCCATTTATTGCTGCCATTCTGTCAAATAAACATTATTTCACTGATGTCGTTGTCCTGAGTCTCTGTATCCTAACACATATTGCCTTTCCAAACAAAAAGTGTTTTAAATTTAAATCAATGTATTATTTTGTGTAAATGATTAGGCAGGATGATTTTCAGATAATTTTGAAGCAAAAATTCTAGGCGAGAACATCCATTAGTCAAAAGTATTGTGGACACATATTTAGTATGTGTTTTGTGGCCTTATTTCAGAAACTTTAAGTTTTAGTTTTTTCAATAACCATGCATAAACAATATTCTCTCAAAAATACAAACATGTACAGACCTGTTGCTCACATATTATGGTACACCTGTTTGTGCTAAATAGAGTGTTATGACAACTTTGCCATTAATATGTTTATAAGCAACTGAAAAAAGCACAAATGTCAGAACATCTCAAGGACCCCAAAAACACCTTAGACCCCAGAGGGTTAACATGAGCACTCCAACTGACTTTTACCTTGTGAATAATTGTGTCTGTGTACATTTCTAGCCCTTTCCTACTACTGTGATGTGCCAGCTTTTTCTAATGAATGTATCTTTTACATATTCATCCTTTGTTTTCAAACAAGTCAACATGTTCAATTTAAATTTGCATACTTTGTGTCACAATACCACACACAGGAAACAGGGGTAGATCCAATAGCAGCTTATTAGGGTAATCCAAAATCATAAAACCAGTCCAGGCAGCAATTTTTTTTTTTGCAGGATGGTAGGGGAAGACTCATGAATATTCATTAGGGAAGTCATCCCTGATTGGTCTTAACCCCAGTGACGGGTAGGTTTAGGGGCAGGGTTAGGGTATCAGACCAATCAGGGATGACTTCCCTAATGAACATTCATGAGTCTTCCCCTACCATCCTGCAAAAAAAAAATTCACGTCCAGGCAGGGGTCAAAATCCATATAAGCAATCCATAAACGAGAAACAAAACAAGAACAGGCAAGACCACAGACCTCCGAAGTGGTGTGACGAATAACAAGGACTCCGTAACAAACACTAAACAGGCAGGGTATTTATACACACAGAAACTAACAATCATGATGGGGAACAGCTGAGTGCAATGAACAGTGATGAGTGCAGACAAGGATTGTGGGGGATGCAGTTCCTAATGTGAATGACACCGTGGGGGAAGAGGACCTCTAGTGGACACCAGGGAAACACACACCAGACACTGTGACACTTTGGGCCTGTTAATGCATTTTAAAATCACACTTTTCAGAGACCAAAAATAAACATTTGAATCATTTCATCTGATGTAACAAAACATTGCATCATATTTTTTGTTCACTGCCTTTGTTGTTCACTTCCACTCCTTCAAATGTTTGTCATTAATATGCTGTAGCTAGCTTCCTGCTGTGCTTAAATTAATTGAAAGAGTTTCTTATGTTCCATGTTTGTGAAGACGCCTATCAAATTTGCTCCCAGGCGAGTACATGCCACTGGAGATTTTTTCATCAGTCTGTTTTTCAGGTTGTAACCTGTAGATGGCTTTGTGTTTATGCTTGTCCTCTTAACTACACACCCAGTCCACAAACTTCCTGAACTTTCTTTCAAACATGCGATCATGTCTCAATACATGTGTCTACAGGACAAAGGTCAAAATCTGACAATATAACTATTCTGCAAAAATCCCCAAGACAAATCTTTCTTATAAAAAACTATGACTGAACCAACAGTAACCTTTTTAGTTTGCGGTGATGGCAAGGCCTAATTAAAACATGGTTGACAATGATGCCTCTGACTTCATTCAACACAGCAATTCCATGCTTAAGGCGAGACACGGCAGGCAAAAACATCGTTTTTTTTTTACTGGTCAATTTTGAGATTTTGGGATATTTGTCTTCAATAGCATGTCTTCTTTCAGACTTGTGCTGAAAAAAAGTCCAAAATACACATTTAGGTCTTTATTTTACTACACTTTGTCTGTTTGCGTGTGTAGATTTCGCCTAAATTCCTCAAAAGTTGGCGTTCTAAATCAACATGCTGCTCTGCGATCGCGATCTGCACACTGTCATCACACACACCGTTAGAAAGCTCTCTCTCTCCTGCGCAACACTGTCGGGTCCAAATATGGTCATTTCCTGTTTATCAGCAACCAATCATGGAAGTAAAACGGGCGATTTAACTCGAAATGCGCAATCTCACTGGCTGATGCCAATTTCTGACAACGTGATTCGTTCAGAATCGTCACGTGACGCGCTCTGCCATTATATACATACATCACATATACTATACTTTACACACTATATATACAAAACAATTAAATTACACAGCACATTTCAGTTTTTGTATAATATAATTACTATATAATACTAAACAAATCTGTAATTGTGGGATCCTAAAGTGGTTGTGAGTTCCTCAGGCAGAGACATATTCACCTGTGTGATGGACTGTTGATGTGTTGTTTTGATGTGTTGAAGTGTTGTTTTGGATGTTATGATCAGTGATGGATGAAGCAATAATGAGTTTTGCATGTTAAACAGTGTGATACATGGATTTTACTTGGACCTAAAGCATATTTTGTCTGTAATTCATGGCTTTCAATAGAAATTAGTGGAATTTTTCCATACAAATCTTTAAAGGCCGTTTTCTCAAAATGAGTTTTTTCTCACACTTCTAGTGACGATTTTCCACTTCTGTAGCCCCTACATACACCAAACTTTACAGTCTTATTCCTAACTATATTGTGAAGGTTTGTTCAGAGGGATTTGTTGATATATCATTCTTGGCCTGATTTATATGACATTTTATTCCTAAAAATAGGGCGGAAATCAATTGTTTAAGGCTATTGGCAGTATTTTCTGATTTACAGGGTAACAAAAGGAGATATTCATAATCCCCTCTGAAAATATCTTTTCATTGAATATATCAACAAAATGCAAAAATAATTTTGAACCTTGTTTTTTTCAATGGTCAGATTTGTCACTTCAAAATATATGTAAATTAGTGCATATTTAATTAGATATAGCCTGATTAGCATATCTAAACATAAAATTACAGAAAACTTGCAATACATTTTGTTCTCCTATTTATGTGAGTAATCAACTGGTAAAGTTTCATGGTGATATCTGAAAGTAATTTTTTTTATCCTATTCACCTGCAGTGTCTCGCCTTAAATCCTTCTAATACCATTTGGCAAGACTCATGTCCACTTCTTTGATGATCCTGAACACAAAATAATCAATTGGTACTGGGTACCAAAGAATGTGAGGACAAAAGAAATTATATATATATATATTTTTTTTACAATTAGAAATTGTAACCAATTACAAATAGGTTACAATTACAACAACAATTAAAATTTTAACAATATTTCAGGTGTAATCTTTCTTTGTAAAAAGTATACATTTTATCATACATATTTCAAAGGTAAGGATTCATTAGTTTGAATATTGGAACAAACACTATAAAAACATCTTAGTTGATAATTCAACATACCTACTTTATTTTTGACAAAACATCCCATACTATATATTTAACATATGAGCAGAAATTGGCGAACAAAAGCGTATTTGATGTGGCAGTAGTCTTTTTTTTACAGTAAAAACTTTATAATCTATCCAAAACTAAGTAACGGAATCTTGTCTAAACATTCATATTTAGTCTGTAACATATCGTGTTTATGATATATTAGCAAATACATGTTAATATGCAGTTTTTGCTTATACAGACATTTTATTTCAACATATTTCAGTCTATTTTTACCTATCTCGGTAGGCTATAGCAATATAATTTGGATGTGTTCATGTAAAAATAACATGTTTACTAATGTAGGTGCGAGTGTGAATGAACGGCACAGATGCGCGCTGTACAGCTGTAGTAAACAACAGTGCGTGCGCGTCTGTGCCGTTCATTCATTCATTCATTCACACACAGACACACAATTCATTTTTAAACAGTCTTTTTGCGGTTTACAGACACTATTCGTATCGCGATGAGAACAAAGCACTTTTTCTTCGCTGATTTTCACTTTTGTTGTCGCATGTTTTCTCAGCGAGCTCCCCCTACAGCTGTGAGGCGTATATATATCACAACAATGTCGTAAAAAAAACTCACTTGCGGCACCCTTCTCCCCCTTTCTACCGCTGCTCATGTGCATTTGTTATTATCGGAGCCGGCCAACTTTATCGTGTGGAGCTATGTCTACCGAAGTGGGTAATACATCATACACATTGAGGGTGGCGTGTGTGTTTATGTCGAATTGATTTGATTTGATTTGATTTGATTTATTCAACAATGATCATAAACATATACAATCATGCCAGAGGCAATTCATATACATTTAAATACAATTTGTTGAGGATAAAATACACAAAAAAGCCTCAGGCTTATTTCCATTGTGGTCCTCTACATGCATAAAATGAACGAACAGTTCCAGTGGGAATAAAATCAAAAACAAGCAACTCACACCTTACAAATTCTTATGGGATCCTAATTGGAAAGCCATTTTTTAACTTCTCTTCTAAAGGGCCATGCCTCTGGTAATTGTTTTAAATGATCTGGCAATTCATTCCAAGCAACTGCACTCGAGTACAAAAACGAATTCTTCCCAACTACACTTTTAAACCGGTACAAATATATATTATTTATCCTCGCCCTTGTAGAAATACAATGAACATCTCTCACAAAAACATAGTAGTCATACAAGTATTTAGGAACAGTTCTCTGAATTATTTTGTACACCATCATAATTTTAATAAAAATGACTCTTTTATCCACTTTTAAAATACCCAATTCCCTGAAATGGTTATTTAGTTGCATACGAGGATGTAACCCCAGAACGATTCTACACAACCTGTTCTGAGCAGTCTGTAATTTATTTTTAACATGTTTTTTAGAGCCACTATACCAGAAAGTTACTGCATAGTCGAAATGTGGTTGCACTAATGCACCTGCTAACATTATCATTGTTTGTTTATCTAAATAAGCAGCCTGTCTCGCTAAAAATTTTATTCGATTATTTATTCTCGATAAAGCTACAGCTGCCATGCTATCCCCAGTCATTTTGTTATCAAGAATACATCCCAAAAATTTCACTTCTTGTTTGAAAGTAAAATACTCATCTCCCACCCTTATTTCTGAATTGGGACATTTCTTCAATTTTGCAGCAGAACCGAATAAAATAACCTCAGTTTTCCCTAAGTGCAAAAATAGCTTATTTTGAAAACACCAATTGGACACTTCAACAATTTCTCTTCTTAACTTGTTTTCTATTGTTTCTTTATTTTCATCAGTAACTATTATTATGGCATCATCCGCATATAATGATAAGTGGCTAGAACAGGCCATCTTTAAATCATTTATATAAATTTAAAAAAGTAAGGGCCCTAATACACTACCTTGTGGTACTCCACAAGAGATCGGCAAAGAGTCTGAGCACACTCCATTTATATCGACCATTTGACACCTGTTCGTAAGATAGGATTTGATCCATTTACATGAATTAGAGTCGAAACCCATAGCATTTAATTTTAACAACAGAATCTTATGGTCAACTGTGTCGAAGGCTTTTCGTAAATCGACCAATACCATCCCACTTAATTTACCTTTATCTATTCCTTTCTTTATATAATCCGTCAAATATAGAATAGTTGTCTCTGTGGAATGCATCCTTCTAAAACCAGACTGAATTGCCATAAAGCAGTTTGTGTTTCTCGCTCGTTCTCGCTTCTCACGACACTTCCTTTTTCTAATATATCGGGACGTTAATCCTCATGTTGCAAGGTTGGTTTTCCGCCTAGGAACGTTGGGGAGCGGGGAAAGGAACCCCTAACCCTTCTCACCAGAACAGGTTATTAAAGCATCCAAATGATTTCTAAACGGTTTTATTAAGCTGAAATAGTTGCCGAATGCCCCTTTAAGAATAAATAACTTACTACATCAGCTTGATCCGTTGCTTCTCGAAATGAAACTACCAGCACTTTTGGTACATTTTCCAGGATTATTAGATAGTATTATTCCTCAGCATAGCAAGACGAGGTAAAGTACATGATTCTTATTAAACTTGATGTGTTTTATCCAGCTGATCTGGGCGTTGGCATGTTTGCATGGCTTGCCTCAGATCATTTGCGTTTGAATAGCGCGCGCTCTCCGTGGGCGTGTCACATTAACACTTAATGAGCTGAAAAGAAATAGACTGACATCTCTCTCTTTTTAATAAACTATAATGAGCTGAAAAGAAAAAGACTGATATCTCTCTCTTTTCATACAGATTACATAAACAGTTTTTTATATAAATTACTTCATTTAAAAGAAGAGAGTTCAAGCTTCATAAAGAAAAATCTCTCGTGCCTGTATGACAAGTATTCGCGGAGTAACAGTTCATTTTCGGACGCGTTTCAGAATGGACTTCACTGACAGAGAGAAGGTAAAACTCACATCATGTTTATTTTTCTTTATTTGACAAAAAGCACAACACTTTGTTTTTATTGTGAGTATACACAAAAAAATAGACACTTAACAGGATCGAATGATGTATAACACTTATATGTAAGATCAAAATCAACAGAGTATTTTGAGTCTCTTTTGCACTGATAAGAAAAAAAGCGAGCTGGTCACGCCGGCATGACCGCTGACCCCAGGGGAATAAGCCTTGTCTGTGAAACCAGGGGTTAATGTATTAAATTAACCTACCTGTAAATGGTTGTTCAGCAAGCGATAAGGCATACATGGCCAGCCGTTTTGATTATTTTGTGTTCACAAACTATCACTTGCAAATGACATATTTGAAACTGAATAGCCTTGTTGAACTCTGTTACAGTTTATATTAGTGCCATATTCTTCAGTAAAGTGATGATGATTAATTAAAATATACATACAAAGTCTGTGTGAGCATTTTTCCACGTAGAGCAGGATAGACTGCAAGAGAAACCAATCAGTGACTTTGTTGGCTAGAGGATCATCAAAGAAGTGGACATGAGCCTTGCCAAAGGGTATTAGAAGGATTTAAGCATGGAACTGCTGTGCTCTGCTAGGCTTAAGCCTAGTCCCAGAATATGCGTGTTTGAGCTGTTTTAACTGAAAGCAACTTGCACTGACATATCTTAAAGCATGTCAGTGCCATTGTTTTGTCTCAAAGATAAACACCAGTAATGTTTTTTTATATGGAATGTTTATAAAAGCTACTTAGATGTCCTAATTGAACTAAGGCCTGTCTGTGAAACCAGGCCTATATGTATTAAAATGAATGATAACATAAGCAAATGAAAAGCTTTCTAAACCACAATTTCAGAAAGTTTGAGTTGAAAGGTAGGTTTAAATGAAAGCTCTTTCTAAATGAAACACTGATTTGGTGAATAAATATACTTTTTGATTTTATTCACCACTATGAGAATAGTCACAGGGTATCTGCACACTTTTTAAAGTCAAATTTAAGGCTTTTTAAGACCTTTTTAAAGGTCCCATGACATGCTTCTTTTTGTAGGCTTTGATATAGGCCTTAGTGGTCCCTAGTACTGTATCTGAAATCTCTTTTCCAAAATTCAGCCTTGGTACAGAATTATAGTCACTACAAGCCAACCCACAATGAGCTTTCCTTCAGACGTGCCGTTTCGGTGTCTTTAGCTTTAAATGCTAATGAGGAGGAGAAAGGCGGGGCAAGGTGTAGGGTGGGTGTGGCCTTGACCATCTTGCGGCAACGGTACCATGTATGTTTACATTGGATATATTGCAATGGCACGCAGACACGTTCAAGCATTTCAGTTTGACCCAGAATCTGATCCGGATGGAAAAGGAACGGATGAAGAAGTTGCAACTCAGCGGCTCCAGCAGGACGTCTCCGAATGGTTAGTTTAAAATATTATGTCTGGATACTGTACTATATACGGATGTTTTACGTATGCGGTTACAGTTATTATCATGTAGCTAATGCTAGTATATACAGCTAACGCTGTATTAGCATCTATATCAGTAATATTTCTAGTTTAGAGAAGACTGTAATGTAGCTTATTTTTTAATGACAAAGTACTCCATGTCCCCGTATACTGAAGTCATGTTACACATAACCAATGATTTATTCCTCAAGAGTTAACTCTACTCAACACCTGCATATATATATCTATATATATCTATATATGCATTATTACATTTACCATTTTGTTTAGGTGCCATTGTGGAAAATGTGCTACCATGCCCATAGAAGCTGAGAATATTTGCTGCTTGGAGATACCTCAGGTAGCATTCTCACCACTAAGTTGGAAACTACTTTGTCTCTTCATTTGACAACTAACTGTGCATAAAAATGACACTTACCTTTTCTAATTCTAATTAGGTTACTAGAAGACTACGGGAGGTCGAAAAACAGCTCACATGTATGGTTGACCATCCTGGATTGGAGCCTGTCTGCCTCAATGTCTACTCTCTGCAGAATGCTGGCCAAATATACAGAGCTGACTATGGTCCTCTACGTTTGAGAGGAATACACCAGTAAGTTGTGCTTTGTTACATAAGTTAATAAAATAATAAATAAAGTCCTGTCTTGAGTTTTGACTTTTTATTCCACCAACAAACATTGTGCCTAATTTCAATTCTATATTATAGACAGTGTCAAGATTTAATTACATCAGAGGGAAAAGAAACTATCAAAATGTTTTTTAAAAAACAAGCATTGAAGATGCAAACATAATAATACAAACAATGATACATATCAATCAATTCTGTTCAGTCGCTACAGGTATCTCTCCTATCATTCATTTGTGAGCTGGTGCTGGGGCCTCCTGGGACACAGAATTTGGGTCATTATTCCAGCTTGTGTGGTCCTGCACATCCGCTCAGTGTTTCCTGATGAGGAAGGCCACTACGTTGGGTTTAAACTGCCCCCCGTTTGAACCTTGACACAAAGCTGGCAATGACCTCCTCCTTGTCCGGCCTTTCATACTGCGCTGATAGGTCCTCTGGGACAGGCATGGCCAACAGTGCATCGTTGTATGGCATAGGGTTGACAAAGACTTCATCAAAAATTAGGTCCATCATGTCAGCAACATAACCTTGTATCATAAAACACAAGCACAAACATTATTTTTCTTTTTACTTGGTTGCGTTTTGTTTTTATGTTTTTTTGCATTTAATTTATTTTTCTGTATTTAATTTATGTATTTGAAATACATTTGAGAATTCCAAAATATGTGTTGTTTGAATTGATTTTAAGCCTTACCAAAGGTCGGCTGTTTCTTTTTAGGTTTAACTCTGCACTCTCCCTTCTTACCCTTTGGAAATGAGAGTTTGAAGATAGGTACACCTTCCTGCGTTTCTGCCTGTGGTCGGTCTGCATTTTCATTATAATGCATAGCAGCCAGGTAGAGCCTGGAAATACAAGACAAAACGTGTTAATATTGACAATACTTATGGTTATTGTAGCATAACATATCTCAGTAAACAAACTTTCTTTCACCTGCACAGCATTCCAATAAAGGTAAAGACAACATTCTTTGGGGCAAAACGAATGATGACGGCATGGAAAGCCTCCAACGATGAAGTTTGGTGGTGGGGGCTCAGTTTTGCAACATCCTTCAGCATTCTTTTGTTTGTTAGCAACTTCTCCAACTTGTTGAAAGCTTGAGAATCTGCAGACAATAAGAAATATATTAGAAAACAATACAGTACAGAATATTACAACAATGATCTCTGGTAAATTTCTGAAAGTGACAAAATAACTATGTGTAGTTGTCCGTTTACTGTTTTGACATTTAGCCTGCATATTGATGAAATACCTGCTTTGAGCCATTTACTCTTGTCAGTTGTCTTGCGGATTGCATGTTCACACTTGGGGTAAAGAGGATCCTCATGTGTATGGATATCTTGAACATGGTTCAGGATTGCGTTCCACTCTGCAATTCTCTCTGGCTCGGACGTTGAGCCAGCTGCAGTCCAGTATATGTGATTGTTGGTGCTTTTCATCCACTTTTTGAGTATCTCACAGTCTTTCTGCTTACTGATTGCTTCCAGTTTCTTTGAAAGTCCTACAATGAAAGCACAATAAATTCCACTTAGTTAAGATACTCATAAACTGAGTGATTACTCTATTGTAGTATTTCATAATCAATTTCAAAGCATTTGATGACATTTACTCATAGGGTCTCAGTTTCAAAGTAAGTCTTTTCACCAAATGTTAGCTTTAGTAAAGTTTCAAAAACATATAACATCGGGACCTTTTCAATAAAACGATATCAATAACAATTAAAAGAATGGAAAAGGCTGGAGCAAAACTGATAGATTTTGTATGATATAATGGACTATGGACATCAAGCAGCTACATATAGGCACTGACAATATACCTTTTGCCATGTGCCAGACATCATAGTAATGGGTTATGTTTCTCTCCCTGAGGAACTTCTGTACTTGTGGATGACGATCAGTGACAATGCAATCAAGGTTGACGCCACGCGACTCCAGTAATGCTACACTCCTCGTCAGGCCCTCTTTTTCCATGTGGCAGCTACCACCAACCTCATTGCTCTGTTAACACAGAAAAACAATATATTAATATAAAATGCATTATAGACTTTGATTTTCAAATTACAATCAATAACCACTTTAAACAATCTTTTTTGACAACTCACCTGAACCAACTGAATGTCCACAACGGTGTTAGTATTGAGATCCATCATTGTATAACTCCCATATTTTGCAGAGTGCCCTGTTTTTGTTCAAATATTGACATTAGTAATCACTATTCAATACTTTGGTATTATGTCTGGCATTTTATTTAGGTCACTCCTTTTAACTTCAAACAATATCTAACCCATGTATAAATTAAACTATTTCAGTAAAGTATCAATACCTGGAGAGTCAGCTCTCATGTCACCACCAAGTATAACTTTTTCCTCCTGACTTAGCCACTGCAGATTCACATCCTGTGTGACTTTCCAGCGGTGAAAAACTGCGGGTTCAATGAAAGATCTGGCATGGCGGCGAAATGTTCTAAACCGAAACAACTGTAGCTTCATTGTATTGAAGACCTGTTAGTGTGGGTGGATAAATAATACATGTAATTTGATCTAAATCGAAGTAAGTCAGTTAAAAAAAAACTGCAGTTGCACATCATTTACCTTTTCAATTTGTATGAAAGATGCCCCACTCAGGTACACGGCGGCAGAAAGGTGCAGATTTCCAGCTGGCACGCTCCCAAGGATAGGCTGGCTATTCCATTGTCTTGAAAATGTGCAATGGGGGCACCGCTGCTTCACAGACAGGAATGTCCCCAGCCTTTGGGTCCTCACATCACATGCCCGTGTGTAGACTGGACATAAATTAAACAAGTCCATGATGCAGTTCTCGTACACTATGTACTTTTTGCTGTTGTGGGTGGGAGTGGTTGAATCTTCTCTATATCAGACCACAAAGAAAGGAAAACACATTTTCAGTTAAACCGATTGAACTACTCGGTTACTGACGTAACCTCAGTTCCCTGAGTTAGGGAACGAGTATTGCATAGCTATACGCAGTGGGGAAACTCCTTTTCCTCGATTTATTGAAGCCTATATGTAAAACGCATTTGCAGCTGCACAGCTAGCACATTGAACGTCTGGCTCGCTCATAGGCTGTGCTGCGGCAACTGCACATCCAATGGCGTGGGCGCCTCTGACGTGCGGCCAAGGGGGCGTGGCCTCAGCCTATAATAGTCCCTGAATTTGCCATTATAGCAGGTTTAACGACTGAAACGACAACTTGCCATGTTACTACAGTGCGGCCGGCTACGCAATACTCGTTCCCTAACTCAGGGAACTGAGGTTATGTCAGTAACCGAGTAGTTCCCTTTCGAACGGTCACTTCGTATTGCTTAGCTATACGCAGTGGGGACGCCATGCAAAACGCCGCTGGTTGCCACTGCAACTCAGGACCCCTGAGCATACAGAACAAGCCATAAACCACATAAATATGTATATAACAGACCAGACACCGTCAGGTCTAGAATAATACATATGAGTCAGTAATTAACCAACATATCACACCAATAAACCCAGACACTGTCAGGGTTATTAGTATATGAAAATATAACCGGCCAAAGCGGGTTTTATATATGAAAATATAACCGGCCAAAGTAGGTTTTATATATATATATATATATGTGAATATAACCGGCCAAAGCGGGTTTTATATATGAAAATATAACCGGCCAAAGCGGGTTTTATATATATATATGTGAATATAACCGGCCAAAGCAGGTTTTATATATGAAAATATAACCGGCCAAAGCGGGTTTATATATATATATATGTGAATATAACTGGCCAAAGCGGGTTTAATGAATGTGATCGTGCACAGTAACATTTATGACAAGACCGGACACCGTCGGGCCTTAATCATATCGAAAGCACTTTCGCCTGTAGGGAAGGCACTTCCATATTATAGAATTTCATAAATGTGGAAGGCGAGGACCAGCCAGCCGCATCACAAATATTACGAATGGGAAAGCCAGATGACCAAGCCCATGACGAGGCCATGCCTCTGGTCGAATGGGCCTTGATACCTATAGGGCAAACTTGACCCACCGAGGTATAAGCCATAGAAATAGCATCCACTATCCATCTAGACAGTATTTGCTTAGTGACTGGATCCCCATTGGATCGACCACCAAAGCAAACAAAAGCTGTTCTGATTGTCTAAAAGACGCAGAACGCTCCAGATAGATTCTCAGCGCTCTGACAGGGTAGAGAAGATTAACCTCCCCATCCTCTGCAGAAGGGGGAAGGGCTAATAATGTCACCACCTGTGCTCTGAACGGCGTTGAGAGCACTTTGGGTATGTAACCATGCCTGGGCTTGAGGATGACTCTGGAGTCATCTGGACCAACCTCCAAACATGCAGGGCTCACAGAGAGAGCCTGCAGATCTCCCACTCGCTTGATAGATGCTAATGCCAACAGGAGAGCGGTCTTCAGCGAGAGAGGTCTAAGATCAACCGACTGGAGCGGTTCAAAAGGTGGACCCTTCAGAGCCCCCAGGACTGTCGAGAGGTCCCATGGTGGCACAGAAGGAGGTCTGGAGGGGTTGATCCTCCTAGCACCTTTCAGAAACCTTACGACCAGGTCGTTTCTTCCCAGTGATTGGCCAGCCACCAGAGCATGTTACACTGCGATGGCTGCCACATACACTTTGAGCGTGGACGGGGAGCGGCCCGCGTCCAACAGCTCCTGCAGGAATGAGAGAACCACATGTATCTCACATGACTCTGGGTCAGCGCGATTTTTCGAGCACCAGCTGGAAAAACCCGACCATTTCGAAGCTTAAAGGCGCCGAGTCGAAGGGGCCCTAGCTTCAGAGATAGTGCTTAAAACCTTCACAGGAATGTCCCCGGGTACCCGTTGAGGGGCCAAACATGGAGGGCCCATAGATCGGGTCGCGGATGCCTGTGTGAGGAGGTCTTTCCTCATTGGGACAGGCCATGGAATTGTGTCCGATAACTGAACCAGCTCCACGAACCACGGTCTGGTTTTCCAGAGAGGGGCCACCAGAAGGACTGGGCACCCGCTCTCTCTGACCCGTTTGATGACTTGTAGAATCATTGAGACGGGGGGAAAAGTATAAAGGGGCGGGTGGGCCAGACATGGGCCAGCGCATCCCTGCTCTTCGATGAAGAACACTTTGCAGTGGGTGTTGATTCTCGAGGTGAAAAGGTCGATTTCGGCCTCACCAAACACCTTCCATATCAGACTGACCGTCTGTGGGTTCAGGGACCACTCGCCGAGGGGAGTGTTGCCCCGTGAAAGCATATCCAAATTCTGGACGCCCGGGATATGCGCAGCTCTCAGAGAGCTCAGATTGGTCTGTGCCCATAAGAGGAGGTCTCTCGCCATAGCATGCAGGTTGCCTGACCTGATGCCCCCCTGGCGATTTATGTAGGCCACTACTGACATGTTGTCCGTATGGACTAAGACTGCTATGCTCCGTGCTCGACCAGAGGCCGGAGGCAGGCTTGCCCTCGTGCAGCGCTCCCCAACCCAGGTTGGATGCATCTGTAAAAAACACTTTCCTCCTGGAAATTGTTCCCATTGTCACACCCTCGTGATACCAGTCCTGAGCCCGCCAGGGATTTAGGGTTCTTAAACAACCGTAATTCACCATGATGCGCAGGCTGCCTGACTGCCATGCATGGGTTGGCACACGGTGTTTCAGCCAGTGCTGCAGTGGGCGCATGCGCAGTAATCCCATGCGGAGTACTGGTGATGCTGCTGACATTAGACCGAGCAGTTTCTGAAATTTCTTCAGGGGTGCGCGCTCGCGCGCTCTGAACGAGACTGCAAGCGCTCGCACCGAGAAACCCAGGCATTTTAAATGGCCGAGAATCAAATCCCTGTGAGCTAGTAGCTCGACTCTCAACTGTGCCAGCACCAGCCAGTCGTCAAGATAATTTAGCACGTGCACTCCCTGATGTCTCAGAGGAGAGAGCGCTGCATCCACACACTTCATGAATGTACGGGGTGCCAAATACAGACCGAACGGCAGAACGGTGTATTGATAAGCCTGACCCTCGAAGGTGAATCTCAAGAATGGCCTGTGATGAGGGTTTATTTGAATGTGAAAGTAAGCATCTTTCAGATCCATTGCAACAAACCAATCCCCCGGGCGAATTTGCGCTAGGATATGTTTGATAGTTAACATTTTGAAAGGCCGTCTCATGAGAGCCTTGTTCAAATGTCTCAAATCTAGTATTGGTCTGAGGCCGCCATATTTTTTTCGGAATTAGAAAATAGCGGCTGTAAAAACCCCTATGTTTTAGCGCAGGGGAGACTAATTCTATCGCCCCTTTTGCTAATAAATTCTGCACTTCGTTGCGAAGCACGTGACCCATGTTGCTTCTCACCGAAGTCTCGATAACCACCTGAAACTTTGGGGGTCTGCGAGCGAATTGGAGCGAGTAGCCTCGCTTTATAGTGTTTATGACCCAACTCGACACATCAGGGATAGCTTGCCAGGCTGTAACCCGTGTGGCTAGGGCTTGACGCACTGATTGGGACAGGCCGCCTAACATAGGGGGACCTGATACCCTTATATTGTGATTTGTGCACACATTGAGTGTTGGACTGACTGTACAAACATTTGCCTGTGGGGAAGTCAGTGTTACAACAGGGGAGGGGCTGCCTAGTGAAGGGGGACCGTGAACCCATGTGTTGTGCTTGTGAAACATACTCTTTTTGTGTTTTACAACTCGACACACCGGGGGTGGCTTGCCAGGCCGGCACCCGCGTGGCTAGGGATTGACACACTGATTGGGACGGGTCGCCTACTATGGGGGGACCTGATACCCTACATTGTGATTTGTGCACATACTGAGTGTTGGACTGACTGAACAAGCTTTTGCCTGGGGGAAAGTCAGTGTTACAACAGGGAAGGGGCTGCCTAGCGAAGGGGGACCGTGAACCCAGGTGTTGTGATAGTGAAACTTTGCGCACATACTGAATGTTGGACTGACTGCACAGGCTTCTTCCTGGGCAAGTCAGTGTAACAACTGGGAGAGGGCCGCCTAGTGAAGGGGGACCGTGAACCCGTGTGTTGTGATTGTGAAACATACTCTTTTTGTACTTTACGTGGGTCGCCGTGACAACAGCGTTTGTTTGTAGAGGCGTGCGCAGTGCAGCGGGCCTGTTGACAATAATAAAATCTCCAGCCGCCTGAGAAGACAGGGAGCTGTGAGAAGTGTCATGGAATTTTGAGCAGTGACTATCTGTGGCGGCGCGCGCTTCGTAGCGGGCGCACTGACTGCAGTAATAGTGTGCGGCATTAGTGTCGTAAAGAGAGATAGCCGCGTGCACATCTGACCGCGCGCTTCTTCCGTCGCTGCACAATGAGGGAAGGAAGCGGGCACGCAAAGGACAGGGAGCTGTGAGAAGTGTCATGGAATTTTGAGCAGTGACTATCTGTGGCGGCGCGCGCTTCGTAGCGGGCGCACTGACTGCAGTAATAGTGTGCGGCATTAGTGTCGTAAAGAGAGATAGCCGCGTGCACATCTGACCGCGCGCTTCTTCCGTCGCTGCACAATGAGGGAAGGAAGCGGGCACGCAAAGGAAAATAACATTCAGTTCGAAAACGCTCTTCCGTGTGATGTGCAAAACAAAGGGCGGGGTAGCTCTCGTGTTGTAAAGAGAGCTAGCCGCGCGAACATCCACCCGCACGCTTCTTCCGTCGAGGCTCGACGAGGGAAGAAAGCGTGGGAGCGCGAGAGGCGGTTTGCCGCCCAAAAGGAGAGCTAGCCGCGAGCGCATGGTGTATTTTTAAGGCGGGGTAGCGCTCTTTAGTTGTAAAGAGAGCTAGGCGCGCAAACATCTAACCCCGCGCTTCTTCCGTCGAGGCTCAACGAGGGAAGAAAACGTGGGAGTGCGAGAGGCGGTTTGCCGTCCGAAGGAGAGCTAGTCGCGAGCGCCTGATGTACCTTTAGGGCGGGGTAGCTCTCTTGTGTTGTAAAGAGAGCTAGCCGCGCGAACATCCCCCCGCGCGCTTCTTCCGTCGAGGCTCGACGAGGGAAGAAAACGTGGGAGCGCGAGAGGCGGTTCGCCGTCCGAAAGGAGAGCTAGCCGCGAGCGCATGATGTACTTTTAGGGCGGGGTAGTTCTCTTGTGTTGTAAAGAGAGCTAGCCGCGCGAACATCTGCTCGCGCGCTTCTTCCGTCGAGGCGATGAGGGAAGAAACGGGGGGGGGGGGGTGTGTGTGAGAGGCGGGTTGCCGTCCATAGGGAGAGCTAGCCGCGAGTGCATGATGCAATTATGTGACCGAGGCATTTGAAACAACGCCTCGTACACTTATAACACAGAATAATACAATAGAAAGGATATAGCGTCGTCGCCGGATAGCCACAGTTGAGACGGCGTCAGGAGAAAACGGCTGAGAAGGCGTAGTCTGCTGAGATGATGCTCGCTCAGGCTGAAGGGCTTGTTCAACGGCGAAGGCTTAGTAAAACAGTCAGAGACATGAAGTTGTCGCTGAAGGAGTAAAAATCTGCTATAATGGCAAATTCGGGGACTATTATAGGCTGAGGCCACGCCCCCTTGGCGGGCTCTGACGTGTAATGACGTAGAGTTGTCTCATTGGTTGCACGTCAGAGGCGCCCGTGCCATTGGATGTGCAGTTGCCGCAGCACAGCCTATGAGCGAGCCAGACGCTCACTGTGCTAGCTGTGCAGCTGCAAATGCGTTTTACATATAGGCTTCAGTAAATCGAGGAAAAGGAGTTTCCCCACTGTGTATAGCTATGCAATACGAAGTGACCGTTCGAAGGGGAACTTTCATCTGGACTGTACTGTAAACCTTCACCCTGTTTTCAACAGGTTTAATAGTTGTTATGCATATAAACAATCCTAAAAGTAATGCTGTAAACAACAACAGTCTCACAAAGACTAAACACTCAGTAACTTACGACTGTTGTGTAGAGTATAACGATGCTGTGATGGAGTCTGCAGGATCATAAGTGGAATCATGTCCCTTTGAAGCTTCCACTAAAGAGCTGCCCTCCAATGGATTGTCCTCGAGCAGTTCATCAAGGTCTAGACGAGGTCTTTTGGCTGGTCTCTTTAAAGGTGTTGATGACAGGCACAGAGGGTCTGCATTGGACGTCCCAACACCAAAATCTTTGCATGAGACAGTTGCCTGGACACCTGCGGCCCAAATTAATTTTTACTATGAAAAGTCTAATGACAACACATAATGAAAGCAAAGAAAAAATGCCAGAATACTTACTAATTACATCAAAAGTAAATGCATTTGCAGGTGGCAGGTACATACATTCACTTCTAAATTTTGGCCTCAGTGTTTTTATGGATAGCTGTGTGCCTACAGTATGTGTTTCCATGTGGTCTGTCTGGCAGGCAACATCCCTTGAGAGAGGCAGCTGAATGCAAGCACTTGATGTGCTGGCCTGCATAGAAACAATAAGGTTAAATTAGTACTCAATTTATAACTTTGTATTATTACAATTGCAATTTGTAAGAAGATAAGCATGTTTAGTGAATAACATTAATAATTAAAATTAGATCAATGAAATGATAAAATGATATTACATAATTTAGTGATTTACATATTTTATATTTCATATATCTTAAAAGTTCTTTGAATCAGAATCAGAATGAGCTTTATTAGCCAAGTGTGCGCAGATAGCATGGGGGAAAAACTGTTTTTGTGCCTAGATGTTCTAGTACGCAGAGATCTGTAACATCTGTAATTTATCTTATTACAATTACATCAAGCTCTGCGATTTTGAAATGCGGATATCGTGCGCGCCATATCACCAACAGGAGAACGGTTATTCAAATAACAAAGAAGTGTACAACACTCGCGTTACAGTGTGTGTATTCACACACATACCTGATGCTATCTACCTTTACATTAGCGACAGTAACTCAGCTGTTAGCTGCATAGCTAATGTTACAGCCACATTCTACGTGTAACAAGCTAGGTAACCATAAATAGTAAAGCAACACAATTATATATCATTACTTGACTTACTTGTCCAAGGTTTGTAGCTGAGCCAAAGAGAGTTGGTACTGATCCAGACTTTAGTTTCAGACGTTCAGCATGGCCAGCTTTGAATTGACCCATGTTGTGAAAACAGTCGTCTGTGAAATGTTTGGCGCATACATGCAAAACTTTGGTGTGTTGTGTCGGTGCATTTCCAGAATAAATGAAATTAATCCATTGATCCTTCTGGGGATTGGATGAAGGAAGTAAAAAAAGACTTCGGTGATCATTTGTGCATCCAAATATTGAGCAACTGTTGTGCTCCGCTCGTTGAGACGCCATGATATTTCTCTAGGAAAAACTAAAATCGCGCGTGCGCGTTCGTACTTCCTAGCTCGTTTTCTCATGGGCGGGCCAAATTCTCTGGACGGGCAAAGCAGAGAAAGGGGAGGTAACCTTTCCTCCGTATGACGTCATACGGAGGAGATTCAAGATCAGCCCGTCTGAGCTTTCATTTTCTCACAGGCAGAGAAAGATAGCCAAAGCTCGGTTTACACTGATTGAAATTTCTAGACACGAGGGGACCAAATACAGGCTAGGGGAACTAATATTAATGTAAAAAATTTCATGTCAGAGGACCTTTAAGACCTGAAGAAATCAAAATGAATACCTTACATTAGGGGTGCGCAATATTGACAAAAATATGTCTCGATATTTTCAAAGTTTTTTTGATAATAATTAGATGATATTTTACTGATTGTGTTTGTGTACTGGTACCATGGCTGGTTTAGGCCTGCTGTTGACAGCTGACTCACGAAGATATTCATATTTTTCATATTCTATGCAGTGGTCAGTTCACAGCAGTGACAGAAATTTAAAAAATGTATTAACGGCAATATTTGGAACTTAAAAATTGATTTCCAGGGGCATTTTCACCTATATATGGACTCTTTTTTTTAAACTTAGAGGTATGCATCACCTTTTATGTCAAAATTCTAACATTCAAATTAAATTATATTAGAATAATAACACAATACCACTGTTACCAGTTAAATTAAATCATTAAATCATTAAATCAAAATCCATCTTTGCAGTGCAGAGTTGGCACAGAAGCAGCATCAGAACTGGCATTAATATATTTACACTCCATTTACAATTGCATAAATAAAGTTATGAGATATATTTTTTTAATTCAATATTTAAATATGAACTGATTTCTAATTGTAACATTTTATTAAAGGGTACTTTAAATCTGAAACTAAAAGAGCCAGTAGGTGGCGGCAAGTCACTGTCTTAGGGAGTCATTCATTCAACCAATTTGTTCAAACGGCTGATTCATTTAGGAAAAATTGTTCATTGAATCGTTAAAATGATTCGTTCAAAACGCAGATTTCAGTAAAAAAAATCATCGCTGTCTGTTGCATTGAGACTATGGGAGTATGCATGGGAGTAATCTGTGTATCATTCGTTCAGTCGTTTTTTGATTTAATATTGAAAGTAGAAAAATGAGAAAACAGTTCCTTTTTCGTTTTTTTTTCTCCAAAAAACAAAAAACAAGAATTTAGCTTGATTTTTTTCGTTCTGAGGTAGAAAAATGTATAAACAGCTTGAATATTCGATTTATACACGTGGGCGGGAATGAAACGCCCATTTCCTCTGATTTGTCAGCCGAAGATCAAACTGTGTCATCATCAGTTCTTCCTCAGTTCCGCACAGCAGAATAAGAGTCCTCCGCTGCTGCAGCTGATGTGCGGATTCTTATCTCGTTTATTGCAACTACATTTCATCTTTTTCTCATCAAACAACCAAACTAACAAATGGCTCGACATAACCCGTACCAGGGAAGAGCCTAGACATTTAGATTATTTGAAGTAAAATGCATTATACAGGTCTAAGTTACTTAGGAATAAATTACAGCGTGCTTCATGATAAAAAACCTGACTTTACAGTCTGGAAAATATAGGAAAATAGACAATTATTTCACGAACCCCCTGGCACTTGTTTTATTACAAATTTATTAAATGTTTAATTTAGGTTCCAATACAATAGTATAGAAACTGAGAAAGTTTAGTAGACTGAATTTAGATAGAGTTATCAGCAAGAGATTCATTGCCAGTCCTGTTCTCTCTATAGTAAATTAAATGAGTCAGATTACTGAGACTCTCACTTTGTTCTAATGGCTCTCGGAGCCCCTGTCCCAGTTGTTGAATAGTCCGGCTGATTGGATTAGAATATTTGCATTTGAATCACACTGTTATGCTGACGAGATCAGGGCTGTGGAAATTCCGGTAACGTGCTGATTCCTGTACTTCACATTTACATGCTTTGTTCACCTCTATGTAAATCCCTCCCCCTTGAAAGGTATATAAACTACAATGTATACTGCCTTAGTTAGACTTGGGCGAATTAGACTACAGCGCTGTTAGACTTGATGACTGCAGCTACCGACAGCTCGTGTTCTCAATAAAGGAACCTGCTTGAAAGATATCCCAACGTCTCCTGGGCTGAGTTTCCCGATAACGTTGTCTCTTAGCGCGCTACGAAGACTCTTAAGGTATAACTTAACTGAAGGTATACCATTTCTAGGCGTGTTCCCCGAACTATACCTTAGAAAGCTGCTTAAGATATACCTTCTTACGTGCGACGTTACCGGGTGCTGTCCGTGGCGATGGTGCTGAATCTGTTGATATCGATGACTCGAGAATCAATTATTCTCTCGTGCAGGGGCTGTTTATGTGAGAAAGCGCTGTTCTTTATAAAAGAAGCACTTCAGAAATAGTTGAAATTGCATTTACTAGGACTCATGGGATATTATAAAAAATAATCCAAACTATAACAGCCTATAGCCTTGCCTACATATTTTAAAATTGTATCATATATTGCTGCCATAATAACCATTTAAATTTTTTATGTGCTTTCTTCTCTTTCCCATTTTTGTTCGCTGAGGTGAGCTGCGATGAAATATTGTTCTTGTAAATACTTTCCAGCATTTCAGTAATAAAAGTGTAGGCCTACGTCACGTAGCTACGGTGCTTGGCAGTGATCAAAAAGGATTTAAACAGTGAATTTTGAATCTCTTGTAAACTCAGAGATGTGGATTCAGACGCAATTAAATTACCACACGACCTGTTTGTCAAATATCAGTAGGTACTAATTTGGACAGAGATTTTTAAGCGGGTTGGGTGAGAAAAAACACTGATATTATGGATTCGGACGGCACAAAAATAACTGACTTACCCCTGTAAATGTTTAAAATACCGTACGAGCCCATAATAAACAATATTAGCGTCCGAATAGGACTTAACTGACAGTAGCCTATGCTTTCACTGGCCTTTAAAAGCGCTCTTTAAAATTGTATTATATATAATAATATAATTAAAATTCTAACAACAATCAGTGTAATGACAATTTAATTCTTTGCATGAAAACACTTGAATTAGCCTAATTGAACACTGTCTGGGTGTATTAAAACTTCAGAATTATATTCATATTTACCTTTAACAGTGATAAGGTAAAGCTAAGAGTGGTCCAGACCAACCTTCCGAACGTATGACTTACAGAAGGTATACTTAACTAAGAGCGTTTCGGGAAACACGTATTAACGATAAGGTACAGCTTAAGGTGTAACTTAAGAACGACGTAGCGTTAAGAAGGTTTCGGGAAACTCATCCCTGGTCTCTGAAGGAAAAGTTTCCAACACACTTGAGAACTGCTGGTCTACACCGAAGAAAGCCCTGTCTAGGCTCTTCCCCGGTACAGGTTGTGTCGAGCCATTTGTTAGTTTGGTTGTTTGATGAGAAAAAGATGAAATGTAGTTGCAATAAACGAGATAAGAATCCGCACATCAGCTGCAGCAGCGGAGGACTCTTATTCTGCTGTGCGGAACTGAGGAAGATTTGATGACGACACAGTTTGATCTTCGGCTGACAAATCAGAGGAAATGGGCGTTTCATTCCCGCCCAAGTGTATAAATCGAATATTCAAGCTGTTTATACATTTTTCTACCTCAGAACGAAAAACAAAAAATCAAGCTAAATTCTTGTTTTTCGTTTTTTTGGAAAAAAAAAAAAAACGAAAAAGGAACTTTTCTCATTTTTCTACTTTCAATATTAAATAAAAAAACGACTGAACGAATGATACTGTCACAAGTATGACCTGTGTTTCTTAGTTTTCCCCGTCTCTGTGTTTTGGTTTAGTCTTGTGTCTCAGTTTTCCCGCTCCTCGTTTGTGTTCAGTTCCTCCACCTGTGTCTAGTTAATTTGCCCCAGCTGTGTCTTGTTGCCATGACCCATTCCCTGTGTATGTAAACCCAGTGTTCTCCCTCACTCCTGGTCGGTTATTGTATATGTTGCGTTTATATGGTTGTAAGTGTTGTAGTTCCTGAGTTTTTGTATATTAAATTCCTGTTAGCAGTTATTCCTCATCTCCTCGTGCTTCCTGCCTACACACACCGTGACAGAATAACCGACCCAAAGACAAGCGTGATGGCTGAAGACAGACTCTTCAACTTGCAGCAGAATGGCCGTTCGTTGGAGAGGTATGTTGAGGAGTTCCTGGAGGTTTCCCATCTAGTGAACTGGGGTGATTCCACTATTAACGGCTGCTTCCGGTTGGGACTGGACGATGATAATTTATTCCATTTCATCTCCGTGGAGGATTGTTATAAATCCGTCCCGGACTTTATTAATTATGTCCTAGAATTACATGGTTCCGTTTTCCTCGTTGACTATGCAGAGGATAGTCAAAATCATCATCCAGTACCCATCCGGAAGTATATAGACGTCCCAGTTCACCTAGATCCGGAACCCGCTGCATACCTCTCCAAGAACTCCGTGTCCCTTGCTGCACCCGAGATGCCCGAGCCAGAGCTTCCGCCGCTGGTCCCATCCAGCACAGATCCCGAGCCCGAGCTTCACGTCAGCCACGACGAGCCCGAGCTTCACGTCAGCCACGACGAGCCCGAGCTTCACGTCAGCCACGACGAGCCCGAGCTTCACGTCAGCCACGACGAGCCCGAGCTTCACGTCAGCCACGACGAGCCCGAGCTTCACGTCTTCACGTCAGCCACGACGAGCCCGAGCTTCACGTCAGCCACGACGAGCCCGAGCTTCACGTCAGCCACGACGAGCCCGAGCTTCACGTCAGCCACGACGAGCCCGAGCTTCCGCCGCTGGTCCCGTCCAGCACAGTGTTTCACGTCTGCCACGACCAGCTGGAGAACCAGCTGGAGATCACCCAGCCAGAGACTGTTCCTGAGCCTGAGCTGAAACCCGTTCTTCTCCCCAAGAAAATTTTGGGGGGGGGCTATACGCCTTCACCATGGCCACCCGAAGGGGCAGCACCGCCATGGTCACCTGAAGGGATAGCTCCACCCTGGACTCCCGAGGTCCCAAAAGCTCCGCCGTGGTCACGGCCACGTCAAGCTCCACCTTGGCCACGTCAAGCTCCGCCTTGGACTCCAGAGGTTCCGAAAGCTCCGCCGTGGTCACGCCCTCGTCTAGCTCCGCCTTGGACTTCAGAGGTTCCGAAAGCTCCGCCGTGGTCACGCCCACGTCCAGCTCCGCCTTGGTCACGCCCACGTCCAGCTCCGCCTTGGTCACGCCCACGTCCAGCTTCGCCTTGGCCACGCCCACGTCCACGTCCAGCTCCCCCTTGGCAAGACCCACAGCCTATTCCGCCCTGGAGGCTTCCTTTTCCCGTGGAACTATACCCTCGTCAGCCTCCAGGGCGCCCACCCCTTCCCACCCCTTTGGATATTGTACGGTGCGAGGACGCGCCTTTTTTGGAGGGGGGGGTAATGTCACAAGTATGACCTGTGTTTCTTAGTTTTCCCCGTCTCTGTGTTTTGGTTTAGTCCTGTGTCTCAGTTTTCCCGCTCCTCGTTTGTGTTCAGTTCCTCCACCTGTGTCTAGTTAATTTGCCCCAGCTGTGTCTTGTTGCCATGACCCATTCCCTGTGTATGTAAACCCAGTGTTCTCCCTCACTCCTGGTCGGTTATTGTATATGTTGCGTTTATATGGTTGTAAGTGTTGTAGTTCCTGAGTTTTTGTATATTAAATTCCTGTTAGCAGTTATTCCTCGTCTCCTCGTGCTTCCTGCCTACACACACCGTGACAGATACACTGATTACTCTGCTACGGTTTCATTTTGAAATTCTTGTCGGCGAAATACAGGGAAAACAAACAATATTGTTTTATGTAACTCAAAATGTTAATTTATTGTTCATTTAACTGTTATATAAAATAAATATCACATTTGCTATTGTGCATGGGACAACGGCCCTCTTGCTGATGTTATATTGTATGATAACAACATAACATGATATAAATATAAGACAAACTAATTTAGGGACATACCTATACTGACACATCACGCAGTGAAAGCAAGCATGAGAGACAAATGCGATGTCAGTTCGCAGTGCCAATGATTACAATATCATAATAGACAATACACATCGCACACCACAACGCACATAAAGAATGAACTTGCAATTGAACCGAAATTAACCAACTTTCTTCTTCTTCTCTCCTGTTTCGCATGCAGGAGACAGGCATAATGCTGGCACGAATGTGACGCGAAATGTCACGTGAACAAGCAAATCCACAAAGAACGAATAATAAATAAAAAAGTACGCTAATTAGTTTTAATTTGGAAAACATTTAGATATATCTAAGTCAAATTGTCATCGAAAATTTAAGACCTTTCATTAGTAAAAATAAGACTTTTTAAGACTTTTTATGGTCTTAAATTTAAAAAAATCTAATTTAAGACCTTTTAAGGATCAGCGGGAACCCTGAGTCAAATGACAACATTATGAACAAAAAAAACTGCATTTGATCTTTATCTTTTTAAAGATTAGTTAAGTTTTGAAGAAGTACCACTTAGCTGAGAAAATGCTATAGTCTATTTTGACTGCAGAGCTATACTTACCTCGCTCTCTGGTACTGCCAATGGCAGCCTACTTTTCTGGTTTCCAGTGCCCTCTACTGATCCAATACCAGCATTAACAAAAACAGAATTATTCTAGAGACAATGATGACACTACAATAATTTTATCACTCAGATCCAAGTTATATTTTACAATATATATATTATATAAAAGGAATTATTATTATTATTATTATTATTATGCACAATGTAAATGAGCACTACAGTGACTGAACTATGAAAAATTATGCTTGATGAGATCGGATGTGTCTGTTATTAATCTTTGAGTGTACAGATCTGAAGTTTTTTGCAATAAACAATGAAAAAGCAGATGCATATGAAATGGTTCAGTCATTAATGTGACATTGACAATAACATTATTGTAAAATTGACAATAACACTGTTCATACATATAACATTTGATCACTATAAGTTTGAAGGTTTAATTTTAAAACGTACAGACATACAAAATAAAAGAAATAACTTTCACAAAGATTTTGGAGTTGGAGGAGTTGTTTTTTTCAGAGTTGCTAAGTTCACTATACATTTCATTTATTGGTTATCCGTGTCATGCACTTTAATTGTATCTCTGGGCCCAGTTTTTCACAGAATCTCATAATAATTAAATGTTTTCATTGAAAAGAACAATTCTCCAAACACCTCAAGACAGCTTTTTGCTCTTGCCTAATCAATCATTTGTCTAGCCGGTTTAGTGAATCTGTTAATTAATTATGATGTAATGTTACAAATGCTGTTTTGTTTTCCATTATGACATCTTGGGATCTTATTTCACTGCCTGAGAAGAAAACACTCACTTGTCAGCACACGCCTAAGAGAGGCTGCTGTACACCTGTCCTATACCCTGAGGCCAATGATAAATTGGATGAGTAAAGCTGATCCCCAAAACACTTGACTGATTTTACCACATCACTGCTTTGCACCTCTTACTTCCAATTAAATCACAACCCTGGGCAAACACTGATTAAAATATGAGACAAATAACATTTTCTTAAAGGCACACTATGCAGGAATTCCGTTTTTGTCAAACAGCGACCCCTAGAGTCGCTGTAGAGTACTTGTATTTAACGTTACTGTCGTAAATATCACTCACGCAGAGCGTCTGTGCACTCACGGCCTCTGCACTTTATAATAATAAAGTAGCCTACTGCGTTTGATGGCTTATAACGTTTTTACATGATTGCAGCTAAATTACAAGTAAATAACCAATAGCCTAGGTAGGGTTGCCACTTGTCCCGGTTTTACTGGGATTGTCCTTCTTTTTAATAACCCTAAATTTATCCACTCTCCCGGGACACTGAATGTCCTGGTTTTCGAAAGGTTACGTGAATACAGACATCCCAAGTCTCCCGGAACTTCCGAGACGGCCACCATTCAACCATTTCACCATTCGAAAAAATACATATAACCATTCCAATAACTCCGAAGCTGTTCAGTTAAGCTAAAAAAAACTGCATAGTGCCCCTTTAACAGGTTTTGTTGTTGTTGAAATGCTCACAAACAATTTCGCTGCCAAGACTACACTGTAAAACCCAACAAGTTAAGCTAACTCATTTCACTTGAGGAAACCGATTGCCTCAATTCAATTAAGTTTATGAAAAAAACAATAGTTATGAGTACTCTGAACTTATTTTAATCGAGTCCACTAAAACAATATTTCTTAATACACAATTCAATTTTACACTGCATTTAAATACTTTATATAGCTGAACCTTCACTATATTGAGTAAAAACAGTGAAATGACAAACTTTAAATGAACTCAGAGCACTTGCAGTTACTGCTAGTATATCACACACAAAGTCAAATACAATAAGTTAAGATAACTCATTACATTTGAGGACACCGGTTGCCTTAATTCTTTTAATTTTAGAAAACAATAGTTATGAGTACTCTGAAATTATTTCAGTTGAGTTCACTAAAAGTAGATATACATTGCAGTCAAGAATTAATAATATAATAATATAATAATAATAAACTTTATTTTATATAGCACCTTTAAAAAGTATCTCAAAGCGCTTCACAAGAATAAAAACATAAAACATAAAATTAAACAAACTATGCATTTCTGACAGAAAAACGTAATAAAATACAAAAAAAAATAAAAACAATATGAAAATATAGGATTAATAATAATAATAATAAGACAATTATAAACAATTATGAAAAAGCTACCCTAAACAAATAAGTTTTAAGTGATGTTTTAAAAACACTAAGAGATTTGGCTTGCCTAATCTCAATAGGCAGGGAATTCCAAAGTTTTGGAGCATTCGACGAGAAGGCCCTATCACCCATAGTTTTTAGTCGGGTATGCGGAACAATTAAAAGGCCAGCTTCCAAAGAGCGGAGATCACGTGCTGGTGTGTAGGGTGTTAAAAGTTCAGTTAGATAATGAGGTGTCAGTCCATGCAAGGCCTTATAAGTAAGCATTAAGATTTTAAAATCAACACGGAATCTGACAGGGAGCCAGTGTAAAGATTCAAGTACCGGAGTAATATGGTCCCTTGTCCTGTTTCCAGATAGAATTCGAGCGGCAGCATTTTGTACCAACTGTAGTTTGTTTATGGTAGCTTTTGAAACCCCAGCCAACAGAGCATTACAGTAATCAATACGAGAAAATACAAAAATGTTAATTAGCTTTTCAGCCACTGGGAGTGACAACATAGGACGCAATCTGGCTATATTTTTGAGATGAAAAAATGATGTCCTGACCGTGCTCTGAACATGAGGAACAAATGTCAAATTATTATCAAATATAACCCCCAGATTTTTTAATTTAGTCTGAAAATTAAGTGTAGAACCTTCTACACTAAAAGTGGGGGAACCAGCCTTCCGTAGCTGGTGAGGTGAACCAATGAGCATTACTTCCGTCTTATCACTGTTTAGACATAAAAAATTTCTAGACATCCAATCTTTTATCTCAGAGATACAAAAGGAAAGATGAGATACAGCCACATTTACATCGGGTTTTGAATGTATATAAATGGGTGTCATCTGCATAGAAGTGAAAACTGAGACCAAGTGATCTTAAAAGTTGACCAAGAGGATAAACGTATATGTTAAAAAGTATAGGGCCCAGGATAGAACCTTGAGGGACACCAGAATGCACTACACCAATAGCAGATCTGAAACCACCCATAGCAACAAACTGCTTTCTATCAGAAAGATAGGACTTAAACCAGCTTAGTGCAGTGTCAGAAACACCAAAAACAGATTCTAACCGAGTAAGTAAAATATTATGATCAACAGTGTCGAAAGCGGCACTAAGATCAAGAAGAATTAAAATAGAGAGGTTGCCGGAATCAGAAGTGATTAACAAGTCATTAGTAACCTTAACTAATGCTGTCTCAGTGCTGTGTAGTTTACGGAATCCTGATTGAAGGGGCTCATAGAGATTAGTTGCAGCTAGATGGGAGTGCAATTGGGTAGCAACAATTCGCTCTAAAATTTTGGCAATAAAGGGAAGATTGGAAATGGGACGGAAATTATTTAGATTGTCAACGTTTGTGTCTTTTTTTTTTTGGTACAGGAGTCAAAGCAGCAGTTTTAAATGTTGCTGGCACCACACCAGTGCACAGAGAATCATTTATAATATTCAGTACAATAGGACATAAAATAGCAAAACATGACTGAAACAGACAAGTTGGTCCAGGATCAACTATGGAAGTGGCAGCTTTCATTTTTGAAACTTCATTACAAAGAGAATGAATGTCCAATATGGAAAAATTTGATAGAGGGGTACCAGAAAATTCAGCAGTGATTGTGTGAGAAAAAGATGAAGGAAGAGTAGAAATGATACATTTACGGAGGTTATCAATCTTTGAGCTAAAAAAATCAAGAAACCTATTACAGAGGTGAGTCGAAGCTGGAGCAAGCGAATAACTGTAACATTTAAGAAGTTTGTTAATAGAATAAAACAATTGTCTTGGGTGGTTCTGATTGTTATCGATTATCTGTGCAAAATAAGCAGATCTGGCCGATGCAATTTGGGTCTTATATTCAAGTAAGTGATCTTTCCAAGCCTGGTGAAAGACAGTCAAGCCGGACATACGCCACCTACGCTCCATTGTACGACAGGATGTCTTCATAGCACGCAGGTTTTCATTGTACCAAGGAGAGGGTCGACCAAAGGAAACCAGACGTGATGTCAAGGGCGCAAATAAGTCCAGGCCAGACGAGAGAAAAGAGTTTAACATGAGAACTTTGTCCTCCAGTGTATCAGATGAAGAAAATGCGCTCAAGGAAGAACCAATAAATTAAGTGATTAATTAAGTGATTAATTCAGTGATTATTGAGCATTAGTGATGAACATCTGCTGTTAACAAGCAGAATCACTGAAGGAAAGAGAAACACAAGAACTACAACTGTCTTCAGCCACAGCCTTTGATGAAATCAAATGAAGATAAAAGACGACATTAAATCTCTGAAGATCTCAGCAGAGGAGGATTAAACAACTCCACAAACAGCATTACCAGCTTCACTTAATACTAACCAGATTTACTTTATTTCTGTCAGACATCTACAGAAGTTGTTATTGAGAATGAACAGAGGCTTAGATGATGATGATTTATTGTTTCATTTAAAGACAGCATGATAGTGGTCATTGTTTGCTTTAGTTGGGCTCTCGACCCTTGACTTTATAACACCAGATTTTCTCTGGCTGCTGAAACTGAGTGTTTATAAAACACATTTGTTATAGCACAAAAGCCAAAAGGAAATATAGGAAAAGGAAAAAAAATGAAAAAAAAAAATGTCCAGGGTGCTCAAGGAGTTCAAAAAAAGTGTATGAAGGTGCTCTTTGGGATCGGGAATTCAATAACATGTAGTAGAAGGAAATCCAAGGCACTCTTCTTAGGAATTGATAAAAAGCCTTTATTTGACTGGCTATTTCATGATAGAAAATTTAAAAGACATGGGGGAAAAAAACAACCCACGCGTAGCGGCACAAACAGCCTTCTTCAGGGTATTTTCCCCCATGTCTTTTAAATTTTCTATCATGAAATAGCCAGTCAAATAAAGGCTTTTTATCAATTCCTAAGAAGAGTGCCTTGGATTTCCTTCTACCAAAAGGAAATATGTTCATATGTCGATGGTTGTTGTCACAGAGCGCTCAGCGATGCCTCCTCCTGGTTGCATCAGATCTCTCTCTCCTGCTTACTAGGACTGCATCTCCTGATTATCCACTCATCATTTCATTAGCATCACCTGTGCCCCATCAGCTCCCCTTTATCTGGACTGTTCTGTTCATTGTAACTTTGTGAAGTCTTGTTTTACCAAACCTCTGTCACAGTTTGTAACTCTTGTTGCTCGTTACTTTGATTTGCTCTCGTGTGCTTGAACTTGGACTTTGGACTCGTTTGTGAACCTCTGCTGCCTGCCTCTTACCACTGCCTGTTTGACTACGATTCTGGATTGCCCTTTTCAAGATTTGAGTTTGTATCTCCTTATTCTCAGTTTGTCTCCTCCTTTAATAAACTCTGCAAATGGATCCCACTGTCTCTGCCTCAGTGTCACAGAAGACTTCACACCACACCAGGATCCAGCAGATCTCAGTCGACTGGCCTCCGAGGTATCTAATCAAGCCAATGTACTCACTGCTCATCAGCAACAGCTGGTAAAACTAACCAGTCTCACAGAGAAGCTCGCCAGAACGGTTCAAGCTTTATCGCTGCCTAACGTGACTGACGACCAAGCTTCGAATCCAGCGGCACCCGCTTCTGCACCCCCAGTCGTGAGTAACAACCCCTCTCAACCCAAATTATCTCTTCCAGAAAAATTTGATGGCTCACCCTCTGCTTGTAAGGGATTTCTGTTGCAGTGCAGTTTGTATTTCGACCAGCAACCACAGTCCTACTCTACGGATGGGAGCCGCGTGTCTTTCATCTGTTCCCTGCTCACTGGTCGAGCTCTGGAATGGGCTAGATTGCAGATTGGCTACACACGTCTTTCCACGGCGGAGCGGGAGAGGAGACGCCGTAATCATCTCTGCATGTACTGTGGAGAAGCAGGACACCTGAGGGTCACCTGTCCGGTCAATCCAGCTCTCAAGAATTCCGCTACGGTGAGTGCTACTCGTTCTTCTAGACTGTTCTCTGTGGAGAGTTCTCTGAAATTTAATGGACAAGATTTTAACATTAAAGCCTTGATTGATTCCTGCCGGAAACTTTATTGATCTTACTTTTGCCAAGTCTCACGGTGTTTCTCTCCTCGCATGTGAGTCCGGTGTTACCGTGGAAGCCCTGGATGGACGCCCCCTAGGGTCAGGAGAGGTTCAGTACATCACCCAGCCCCTCACGCTAGACTTCGGGAAGCAGCACACCGAGACCATCCAATTCTTCACTATTCACTCACCCGGGCATCCAGTCATTCTAGGACTCCCATGGCTGGAGAGACATAACCCCCAAATTTCCTGGTCTGAGGGGAAAATTTCCCGGTGGTCCGAATTTTGCCAGATTCATTGCAAGGCAGCTGTCCAAGGTACTGAATCCCATAACTTTCCCCTTACGGGAGTGGATTTTCTGAAAATTCCCTCTGAGTATCATGATCTCGCTCTGGCTTTCAGCGAGACTAAGGCCTCTCACCTCCCGGCTCATCGTACTGGCGATTGTGCTATTGAGCTTTTACCTGGGGCTATAATCCCACACGGAAGAGTTTATCCACTGTCACAACCCGAGACTGAGGCTATGAAGGCGTACATTGACGAGCAGCTGGCCAAGGGTTTTATTACCACCTCTACTTCCCCGGCCTCCGCCGGATTCTTTTTCGTCAAGAAGAAGGACGGGGGTCTTCTGCCGTGCATTGATTATCGTGGACTTAATGAGGTAACAGTCAAGTATCGCTATCCTCTTCCTCTTGTCCCAGCAGCTTTGGAGATGCTCCGCACTGCCCGCTACTTTACCAAGCTGGATCTAAGAAACGCATACAACCTAATTCGCATACGAAGCGGAGACGAATGGAAAACGGCGTTTTCGACTACTTCCGGGCACTATGAATACAGGGTTATGCCGTTCGGCCTGTCCAATAGTCCTTCCGTTTTCCAGGCTTTTGTTAACGAGATTTTCCGGGACATGTTGCATCTGAAAGTTATTGTATACATTGATGACATTCTGATCTTCTCTGATTCACTAGAGGAACATGTCCAGGATGTTCGTGCAGTTCTCAAACGCCTGATGGAGAACCAACTTTATGCCAAGCTGTCCAAGTGTGAGTTTCATCAGACTCGCATCTCCTTCCTGGGCTATGTCATCAGTGCGGACGGAGTCCTTATGGATGACAATAAGGTCGAAGCTGTGGTTAACTGGCCCCAACCATCTTCTGTTAAGGAGCTGCAGCGCTTTCTGGGCTTTTCTAATTTTTACCGCAGATTTATCCGCAACTTCAGTGTAATTGCAGCTCCTCTCACTTCTCTGCTTCGTGGGGGAGGTAAACGTTTCAAGTGGACAGCGGATTGTACCGAGGCCTTTGCTCAACTCAAGGAGAGGTTTACCTCCGCTCCTATTCTCCATCACCCAGATCCAGAGAGGGAATTCATCGTGGAGGTGGATGCATCTAACACAGGTGTGGGGGCAGTGTTATCACAGCGTCATGGTAATCCGGCTAAGATGTTTCCTTGTGCCTTCTATTCTCGCAAACTCAATTCTGCTGAAAGGAATTATGATGTGGGTGATCGCGAGCTTCTGGCCATGAAGACCGCCTTTGAGGAGTGGAGGCACTGGCTGGAGGGAACCCGTCAACCGTTCACGGTGCTCACTGATCATAGGAATCTGGAGTATATCAGGTCAGCTAAACGTTTGAATTCTCGCCAGGCTCGCTGGTCTCTGTTTTTCTCAAGGTTTGATTTCAGGATTACCTACAGAACGGGCTCCCAGAATGGCAAAGCTGACGCTCTTTCCCGCCAGTTCGATGGACCAGCCGAGGAGTCCAAACCTGAACCCATTATCCCCACGGCCCTCATTGTGGCTCCCGTTCAATGGGACATCATCTCTGAAATCACCACTTCACTAAGTAAACATCCTGCTCCGTCAGAATGCCCTGCTGATCGCCTCTTTGTTCCTCCAGATCTCCGCCACCGTGTGCTCCAATGGGTTCACTGCACTCCCAGCGCGGGTCATCCAGGTATTGCAGCCTCCATTCAGTTAGTCTCAAACCGCTTTTGGTGGGGTTCTCTTCAGTCTGACGTCATCAAGTTTGTTCATCAATGCTCTGTCTGTAATACTGTGAAGACCTCTCATCTCAAGCCCGCAGGATTGCTACAACCTCTGCCTGTACCACAGCGTCCCTGGTCCCACATTGCTGTGGACTTTGTAACGGATCTACCTCCTTCTCAAGGATTCACTACCATCCTCTCCGTGGTGGATCGTTTTTCTAAGTCCTGCCGTTTCATCCCCCTGTCCGGTCTGCCCACAGCCTTACAGACGGCATAGGCTTTATTCAACCAGGTTTTCCGTCTGTTCGGTCTGCCCGAGGACATTGTGACTGATCGTGGTCCCCAGTTTACCTCCCGTGTCTGGAGAGAATTGTGTGCTAAATTAAACATCAATGTCAGTTTAACCTCTGGTTACCACCCCCAGGCCAATGGGCAGGTTGAGCGCCTTAACCAGGACTTAATCCGTTTCCTGAGAACTTACTGCCACCAGAATCAGCAGGATTGGAGTCGTTTTCTGGCCTGGGCGGAGTATGCCCAGAATTCCCTGATAAAGCCTGCCACTGGTCTAACGCCTTTTTGATGTGTTCTAGGTTTCCAGCCTCCCCTTTTCCCGTGGGCCGGGGAGCCGTCCGAGCTCCCAGCAGTAGATGCCTGGCTCCGGGGCAGCGAGGCAACTTGGGATGCTGCTCACGTCCCTTTGCAGCGCGCCATTCGTCGTTATCAGCATCAGGCGGATCGAAGGAGGCGTGAGGGTCCCAGATACCGACCCGGCCAGTGGGTGTGGCTTTCCACTCGAGATCTTCGTCTCAAGCTCCCATGCAGGAAACTCTCCCCTCGTTTCATTGGACCATTCAAAATACTCCGTCAGATAACCCCTGTTTCTTTTCGTTTGTTACTCCCTGCTCAGTACAAGATCTCACCCACATTTCATGTGTCCCTTTTCAGACCCGCTGTTGCCCCCAGGAGAGAGAGAAATCTGGAGGAGGCCGCTCCTGTCCAGACTCCCCCCATTGAGATGGACGGTGCTGAGGCTTACCGGGTGCGAGAGGTCCTGAACTCCAGACGTCGCGGCGGGGTTTTGCAGTACCTCATCGACTGGGAGGGGTACGGCCCCGAGGAACGCTCCTGGGTCAGGTCCCAGGATGTCCTGGACCCTGCATTAATCACTGCTTTTCACCGAGACCACCCAGATCGACCTGCTCCAAGACCCCGTGGTAGACCCCGCCGACGACCAGGTCCTCGCTTCCGGAGCCGCTCGCAGGGGGGGGGCTCTGTCACAGAGCGCTTAGCGCTCTGAAAAGATAAGCGAATCAAGTCACTAATTGATGATTTTCATCTTTAAAACACAACTGTGACACTGAGGCAGAGACAGTGGGATCCATTTGCAGAGTTTTATTAAAGGATGAGACAAACTGAGAATAAGGAGATACAAACTCAAATCTTGAAAAGGGCAATCCAGAATCGTAGTCAAACAGGCAGTGGAAAGAGGCAGGCAGCAGAGGTTCACAAACGAGTCCAAAGTTGCATCAATTGCACTCCTCCTGGTTGCATCAGATCTCTCTCTCCTGCTTACTAGGACTGCATCTCCTGATTATCCACTCATCATTTCATTAGCATCACCTGTGCCCCATCAGCTCCCCTTTATCTGGACTGTTCTGTTCATTGTAACTTTGTGAAGTCTTGTTTTACCAAACCTCTGTCACAGTTTGTATCTCTTGTTGCTCGTTACTTTGATTTGCTCTCGTGTGTTTGAACTTGGACTTTGGACTCGTTTGTGAACCTCTGCTGCCTGCCTCTTTCCACTGCCTGTTTGACTACGATTCTGGATTGCCCTTTTCAAGATTTGAGTTTGTATCTCCTTATTCTCAGTTTGTCTCATCCTTTAATAAAACTCTGCAAATGGATCCCACTGTCTCTGCCTCAGTGTCACAGTTGTGTTTTAAAGATGAAAATCATCAATTAGTGACTTGATTCGCTTATCTTTTCAGAGCCTAATCTCTGATTAAACAGGTGATGTATTACTTGTATTGTACATTATAATATAACTTTGATTCTACTGTAAGGTCGTTTGTTGTGACAATTAGATTTTAAAAATAAGGTTAGATTTTAAAAATATCTATGGTATCATGCTGACTTACACATACATCAAGAATCATCATATGAATCTCAACAATGGTGACCATTAAAAAATGATTCATGCTGGGAGCCATGGAGAAGTTTTGTATAATGCTAGTACCCAGCATGCATTGCAGCATGAGTCATTTTTTTAATGGTCACCATTGTTGAGATTCATATGCTGATTCTTGATGTCTGTGTGAGTCTTGGTAGTTCAATACATTTTCTGTAAAACTTTTTCTGCACAAACTATTTGTAAAATCTTTCAAAATATCTGATGGTCACAACATTGGTGGCACTTACTTGTAGAATCACAGTTTTGAATAAAACAAATGACATGGTGCCCTTTTAATCAGAGATTAGACTCTGAATGAGATCAGTGAAGTCACTAAATGATGATTGTCATCATGAATCTTTAACAATCAACACCCATTCATACTTTTCCTTGACTTTTGTGCCATAACATATTTGTTTTATAAACACTCAGTTAAAGCAGCCAAAGAAAAACTTGTATGCAAAAATTAAGAGACAAGAGCACAACTAAAGCAAACGCTGATCTCCATCATGGTGACCTTAAACAAAACCCATATCATCAACTTCTAAACCTCTGTTAATTCTAATAAGAACCTCTGTAGACGAATGGTAGTAATAAAGTCAAACTGGTTAGTATTAAGGGAAGCTGGTAATGCTGTTTGTGGAGTTGTTTAATCCTCCCCTGCTTAGATCTTGAGAGCTTTAACATTTTTATCTTCAGTTGATTTCATCTAAGACTGTGGCTGGAAGTCAATTGTAGTTCTTGTGTTTATGCTATATTAATGTATATCTACGGGTTTATACACACTATTTTGTGGTACATTTCTCTCTAGATGTGTTGTGGCAAAAACAATAATTAAACAAACGGCATCACAGTAAGAGATATCAAGATTCCAATTGTATTTTAAAAGAAAGTTTTATTCTTTTAAAAGAAGTTTGTTCACAAAAATACCGCGACAGCTACCTTGCAATAGGAGCAAAGACCTAAATCACACAGAAAACAGACAGCCTTCTTATACCCCTTTTCTTCAAAGTCCCCTCTCCTGTAATTTTCCACTCACCCAGTAAAACCAGATCTAGCTGGTTTTAGAAAATACAATGGTCCTTCTAACCCCCCTTCCTGGGCTTTTACTGTCCTCACACCTGTAAGGTCAAAAGACTAGATAACCCCTCCGTCTTTGGACAGTGGCTCTTCTAACCCCCTTGGGCTTTACTGTCTTCACACCTGTGAGGTCAAAAGGCTTTATTTATGGCTAAACAACCCCCCTGTCTTCCCCGAATACAACTCATCCATGTCAAAGGATCAACAGGCTCTTTCTGACCATATGTTTTGTGTGTGTGTGTCTTTGTTTCTGCCACGTGAATACAAAAGTATCAGGAGAGAAACACATGATTGAATTGAAAGAAAAAACCCATAATGTCTAAGAAAAATGAAAAAGAAAAAGTAAAACATACATTTTCTACAACAATTCTTCCTCTTTATCATTCTCTGATAAACGATTCGGTTGCATAAACATTAGTTTTAGTATTGTAATAAAAATAAAATAATTAAAAATAAAAATAAAAATAAAACAAACATCACTCAACATCAAACCCATAAATGGTTACAATCATTTCAAGTCTTTACATCACAGTTATACTCTTCATGTCTGATTTTCGTATACCTGATCACTCTACTTGAACTTTGGAAAGAAGATTTTAAAAGTAAAAAAGACTTGTAGCAAATAAGTAAGTATTTTATCTGAAGCCGGGCTAAATGGATAAGCATTGTTACCGCATTCCTGACATAAAATCAGACCCTCAGTCACCTCAGTATAAACAAGAAATAGTATAGATTTTAGTAGGAAAAACATACCGTATCACACTTCTGTGTAAATGTCAACACTCCCTTCACACTCATAATCATCACATTTGTGCGCATCATCTATCGGATAAACGGTCAGTTTTCCTGCTTGTATGTATGTCCCAGCCCTGGCCAATCTCTGTACTGAGTTGGAAATACATCTCATAATGCATGGCAAGCAGAACAGAATCAGAATTCCTATCACTACAATTGGCAGAGCAGTTTGAATTATCCAGTACATCCATCCTCCCCACAAAGACATAATCCACCCGGCCCACTGCTTGTCAAGTCAAGTCAAGTCAAATATATTTATATAGCGCTTTTCACAATACAGATTGTATCAAAGCTGCTTCACAGTATCAATCAAAACAACTTAACAATGTTTGTTTATTACTGGAAAAAAGACATCCAAGTTTGGTAGAGCTGATCAATGGTATGATTGGTTAATTAATTTGAATATCCCCAACTGAGCAAGCCAAAGGCAACAGTGGCAAGGAACCGAAAAACTCCATCCAGTGACCTAATGGTGTCCTAACACCCCATCAGATGACCCAATGGAGAAAAAAAAACCTTGGGAGAACCCAGGCTCAGTCGGGGGCCAGTTCTCCTCTGCGTTTATAAACTAGAGGCCGAATTTACAGTAACTGTAAGATAAAAAATTTATATGAATGCCTGGCTAAATAGATGCGTCTTCAGTCTAGTTTTAAACTGGGAGAGCGAGTCTGAGCTACGAACAATATCAGGAAGGCTATTCCAGAGCTTCGGAGCTAAATGTGAAAATGCTCTGCCTCCTTTGGTGGATCTGGATATCCTAGGAATGACCAGAAGCCTCGAATTTAGTGATCTTAAAGAGCGCGATGGATTGTAAGGCGATAGAAGATCCGTTAAATAGACTGGAGCTAAACCATTTAGAGCTTTATAAGTCAAAAGCAATACCTTGTATTTAATACGGAACTTTATAGGTAACCAATGAAGTGATGATAAAATCGGTGTTATATGATCATATTTTCTTGATCTAGTAAGAACTCTAGCGGCTGCATTTTGGACTAACTGTAGCTTGTTTATTGAAGATGCAGGACAACCAGCTAATAAAGCATTACAGTAATCTAGTCTCGAGGTCATGAATGCATGAACTAACTTTTCTGCATCAGAGTCTGATAGCATATTACGTAGCTTAGCAATGTTTCTAAGGTGGAAAAAGGCAGTTTTTGTAACATATGAAATATGCTTTTCAAAAGACAGGTTTCAGTCTAATGTAACACCCAGGTCTTTTACTGTAGCGGATAAAGTAACAGGGCATCCTACTATGTTAAAGTCGTGCTGTGAAAGGTTTTGTGGACGGTTTTTAGAACCGATAAGTATTACCTCTGTCTTGTCTGGATTTAATAAAAGGAAATTACGCGTCATCCAATCTTTTATATCTTTAACACAATCTGTCAATTTGGATAATTTAGCGTATTCATCTGGCCGTGATGAAATATATATTTGAGTGTCATCAGCATAACAATGGAAACTAATTCCATGTTTCCTTAGAATATTACCAAGTGGCAGCATATATATTGAGAATAATAAAGGGCCTAACACAGATCCCTGCGGCACTCCATAGTTTGCCGAAGTTATAATCGATTTTTCTCCATTTAAGTAGACGAAATGGTAGCGGTCAGATAAGTATGACCTGAACCAGCTTAATGCTTGTCCTTGAACACCAGTGTAATTTTGTAGTCGATCTAAGAGTATTGTGTGATCTATAGTATCGAACGCAGCACTAAGATCAAGTAAAACTAGTACTGAGATACAGCCTTGGTCCGAAGCTAAAAGTAAATCATTTGTGATTCTAACAAGCGCAGTTTCAGTGCTATGATGTGGCCTGAATCCAGACTGAAACTTTTCATAGATGTCGTTTTCTTGCAAGAAAGAGCCGAGTTGAGCGGACACAACTTTTTCTAATATTTTTGACATAAATGGAAGATTCGAAATGGGTCTGTAATTTGCTAGGTTATTTGGATCTAATTGTGGTTTCTTAATAAGAGGTTTTATAACTGCCAGCTTGAACGTTCTTGGAACATGACCTAAAGATAAAGATGAGTTAATAATATTGAGAAGAGTCTCTTCCACTATAGGTAACACTTCTTTCAGTAGTTCAGTTGGTATAGGATCTAATAAACATGTTGTTGTTTTAGATGAAGTGATAAGTTTATTTAACTCTTTTTGTTCTATGGTTGTAAAGCATTGTAATTGTTCTTGCGGGGTGATAATTGCGGCCGAATTATAAGGCGCGAGCAAAGATCGAACGTTTACGATTTTGATTCTGATGCTTTCAATTTTCTCGGTGAAGAAGTTCATGAAATCATTACTACTAAACTGTAACGAGGTATTTTGTTCAGACGACGTCTGTTTATTTGTTAGTCTAGCCACGGTATTAAATAAAAACCTTGGATTATTTCGGTTGTTTTCTATTAATTTGCTGAGGTGCTCAGCCCTGGCCGTTTTAAGTGCCTTTTTATAAAGTGACATACTGTCTTTCCACGCGATTCTAAAGACCTCTAAATTAGTTTTTTTCCATTTACACTCTAAATTACGGGTTTCTCTCTTTAAAACATACGTAGTATTATTGTACCATGGTGCTATACTTTTTTCTCTGACCTTTTTTAATCTAATGGGTGCAACAATATCCAATGTTCTAGAGAGAATGGTGCTCATAGTGCTAGTTAGTTCGTCTAATTCATCTGTTTGTTTGGGTTCAGGCAGTAGCTGAGACAGATCAGATAAGCTATTTGAGAAATGATCTATGGTGGATGGACGAATTGTTCTACCTGGTCGATAACATGGCGCAGCATGACATATTACAGCAGTGCGTAATATGCAAGTTACCAAGTAGTGGTCAGTGACATCATCACTTTGTGGAATGATATCTATATCGGTTGGATCGGTTCCATATGATATAATTAAATCGAGTGTATGATTAAGACGATGAGTTGGTCCGGTGACGTTTTGCTTGACCCCGAAGGAGTTTAATAAATCTGTAAACGCAGCCCCTAACGCATCATTTAAATTATCTACGTGTATGTTAAAATCTCCAACAATTAATGCTTTATCGACGTTGACCAAAAGATCTGATAGAAAGTCAGCAAACTCTTTTAGGAAATTGGCGTAAGGCCCTGGAGGTCTATATACGGTAGCCAATGCTAGAGATAATAGGGATTTTTTTCTTACATCTAAGAGCGTAACATTTAGCACTTCAAACAAATTAAACCTATGACGAGTTTTCTGAGTAACATTAAGGATATCTCTGTAGATTGTTGCAACACCGCCGCCACGACCGATCAGACGGGGCTCATGCTTATAACAGTATCCTGGCGGAGTAGACTCATTTAGACCGAAATAATAATTTGGTTTAAGCCAGGTTTCAGTAAGGCACAGAACATCGAAATTATTATCTGTGACCATTTCATTTACAATAACCGCCTTAGGTGTGAGCGATCTAATGTTTAGAAGACCTAGCTTTAGAAATTGTTTTTGTTCACTAATAGCGAGATTTTTTGTTTTAATAACAATTAGATTTTTTCTAGATCCCGCAGTAGATTTATTATTTGATCTTAGTAAACGAGGAATAGACACAGTTTCTATGCAATGTTCTACACTAGTATTAATATCAATTAAATTGGTGCAGTAGAGACTGTGATTTGGATTTTTGTTTACTAGTCAAATGGTATTTAACATCTTGGAGATGTTATCTGACAGAAGATCTGCCCCGATTCTACTTGGGTGTAAGCCATCAGCGCGGAAGAGCCTTGGTCGCTCCCAAAACAGATTCCAATTATTTACAAAAATCAGTTTCTGCTCATTGCACCATGACAATAACCATTCATTTAGCACGAATAATCTACTGAACTTTTCATGCCCTCGTCGGTACGTAGGAAGCGGTCCAGACACAATAATCGATGTTTCAGGCGATGTGCTGCGTACCGTATCGATAAGGCTCCTGAAGTCTTTCTTCAGAACCTCCGTCTGTCGCAGCCTAATGTCGTTAGCTCCCGCGTGCAGCACAACAGCTCCGACGCGCTCGTCACCGTTCAAGATCTCAGTTACCCGCGCAGTGATATCGAGAACATGAGCACCAGGAAAGCAGTGACTGTGCACCTTACTTTTACCTAACGTAGCGTGGACGTGTCGGACAGTGGAATCGCCGATGATCACAGCATCGCGTTCCGCGAAGAGGGGAGAAGCGGTTCTGAGTGGAGATCTCGAAAACCGGGAGGGGCGAAAAGATTCTTGTCCTGGCTCGCGGCTTCCGCGGGAACCACCCAGGCTTCGTGGTGGTGTGTTGGAGCCGGAGTGAATGAAATCATGGCTGATCGTGACCTGGACGCTCGGGACCAATGCTGAGAAACGCACGGAGTAGACGAGGTCAGCGTCAGCGGGTTACTAACGTTAATCACTGATCCGTGTGCATCAGCGCGTGATGTTTCAAGAGCTAAACGCCGGTCTCTCAGCTCAGCTTGTCTCTCTAGAAGGTCACGGATCTGCTTTTCTACAGCTTCTAATTCAGACTGCACCGCGAACAATTCAGATTTGTTCTCATCTGCACCAAAAGGTAGATAACATACACCTGATATATTCGCCATTTTAACAGATGGTCAGTAAGTTAGCAATGATGCAACCAGTGATGCTATTAATATTTATACTAATTTATGACTCAAGTCTTAGGTAAAAACCGTCTTTTTAGTGGTATGGGTGTAATGTAGACACACGATAGACGGGAAAACAAACAAACTCACAGCAGGCAACGAGGCTGACAAAAGCAGTCGATCGCAGGGCGAACAGCAGTGAAGCGGTGTCTCGCTCTACGACCAACAACCAATGTTCAAACCGTATTTGCGCAAACAAACGCAAACAAACAAACTCACAGCGGGCAACGAGGCTGACAAAAGCAGTCGATCGCAGGGCGAACAGCAGTGAAGCGGTGTCTCGCTCTACGACCAACAACCAATGTTCAAACCGTATTTGCGCAAACAAACAAACAAACGCAAACAAACAAACTCACAGCGGGCAACGAGGCTGACAAAAGCAGTCGATCGCAGGGCGAACAGCAGTGAAGCGGTATCTCGCTCTACGACCAACAACCAATGTTCCAACCGTATTTGCGGTTCCAGCCGTATAATGGCTTGAGACGCGTCTGGCCAACAGTCCGAGTTGTAATTATGAGTTAAATGATGGTTCAGAACAGAATAAAGAGAGAAATACGGAAAAACAGAAGGAAATACGAAGCTAATACGAGGCTTAGACAGCCACAACGCAAACAAACTCACAGCTCACAGCAGGCAGCGAGGCGGACAAAAGCAATCGAGCAATCGATCAACAAGTGCACTTGTTGGTCTTCACAAAAGTTTGGAATAATTCCAAGCTTGTCATTCCTTTCAGGTTCTTTTACGGCCTTTCTCATGTGTTCAGTTATGTTGGTTATATTATCACTGTAATCAGGAATGTTAAAACAACAGGACACCCCCAGCATTTTACAGACTCCGCCCCTTTCTGCCGTAAGTGTATCAAGAACTAACCGGTTCTGGATAACTGCGTCCCGCAGTTGCCTCATTTCATCACTTATCAATGTCAAAGCATTTTCTGTGCTATTGGCTATCGCTAATACCGTCCATGCTAACCCATTAATTTTGTTAATCGTTACCGCTGTACCCACCCCTAAGAAAATTGACCAACCTATATTTGCTCCCGGTGTTGTCCACGGATCAGTTAGTGTGTACCCCGCATAATGATTTGGCAAACCCCAGGCAGAATCTTAATATCTCGTTTCTCCCTCTTACCTACTTTGCTTGGCAAATACACAGAAGTCCCCACATTCATTAAAGCTGGATAACAGCAACCTGACCAGTCCTTTTTTGGCAGCCGGTGATAAGCTCTGTCACCACACACCCATACCGCAGCTGGTGAACTTTCGTTCGGTTTGTTGAATGGGCATGTGAAGTTGATTTCTTTGTTGTTGATGATTGCTGTACAATTGTTCATTGTTCTGTCTTGTATGTTGATTTTGATCCTGCAGTCAGACCATCCAGTCCTTAACAGTCTCGGTCTGTTGAAACAGACGCAAACGTCACCTTGGACATACGCTACCCTCAAGGGAGGAATTGCTATGTCAGTATTATTGTATTGCTGTATGTGTTCGCAGGTGTCAGCAGGCTGTTTCGTTGGTGTCCTTCCTTCCTCCAGGTCCACAACAGTTTTTAGCACATCAGTCATTTGTTGAGGAATAAGACACTTAGTTTCGTTGACTGTTGCTGCCGTCAGAGGGACAGCTTTCCAGGCATGAGATATTTGCAGACACATCCAGCAGCTTGTCTTGATCTCCAGTTCTTCTTTCTGCAGCATTGCTAGTGCGCAGGCTTTGTTCCCTTGGCATTTCATCATGGCTTTCTGCACTTCAGGATTTATTTGACCTTTGCTTGTCTCTCCGTTCCCTATCCAGGCCAGTTCCTCTTCAGTGGCATGTTCGACCTCAGGTAACACAGGTGACAAGAAGGGTGTTGTCGTCGTTGCTGTCCATGGTCTGGCTACCCTGACTACCATAATGTCTATCGTCTCATACCAGTCAGTCCCAGTCAAGTCCAGGGCACAGTAATACCTGCCTTGGTCAGCACGTGTTGCATGTTTCAATTCCACTCTCATCCCGTACCTGTTGTTACTCAGTCTGTCTTCAGTGACCACCTGAAATCTTTTGTCGTATCCCCACTTGTCGTTATCAGCGTATGCTTTCACGTCGACCCATTTACATGGGCTTTCGCAGATGTAGAAAGGTGCGTACTCCTCCGTGTGTCCATCGCATCCGAGACAGTTCTCTTTGGAATGGGTTGCACTTGAAAGTCACACTTGATCCTTCCTCTATCGTGATGGTGTTTCCGTACAGTCCTCTCACCGGTTCCACTTCCGTAACTGTGTCTCTTTTATCACGTTGTCTGATGGTGCTGTTCAGCACGGATGTTTCAGTCCAGTTGGTGTGTTTTTCCGCAAACCACACTTTCAAGCCCTCAGCGGAGCACAAATTTATCAAACAAATAGTCACTGATATCAAAGTTAAAATGAATGTAGTCTTACAAGGTTCACACATTCCTGGCAGTCTGAATGGGTACCGTGGTCTTGAACGATCCATCTTGTCTAGTGACTGCAGCTCTTTGTAACGATCAATGTCTCCGGTTGTGGCTGCACAAATGGCTTTACTCTGCACACCAGCCTTATCACTCCTCCTGAGTGACCTTGCTCTTAAACTTGGTGTTTGGGCTCAATCCTTGGCCTTATTGTTGAACTTCTTGTTGTTGTTGCTGAGGCTCCTCCTCCTGTTGCCCTTCCGATATGGGCGGAACTTTTCTGCAGTGGTTGGTGTGCACCCACGTAGCTCTCTTTATGACCTTCACTGCCGTGTGTGTTGTCAGCAAGACTTGGTACGGTCCTCGCCAACGTTTCGCCCTCCAGTTCTTCCTTCTCAGGTCACGAATTACCACGTAATCCCCCGGCCTGATCTTATGCAGGAACGTCTCAGCAACCTTCCCCTGGGCAGCTTTGACCTGCACAGAAATGTTGGATAACAGACACGAAATTTCTTTGCAGTAATTCAACATCTCATTTTCATACACATCAGTCGATGGAAGCCTGCGTTTTCCCCCCTCTATTCCCATGAATGGTGGTCTACCAAAGAGAATTTGTTTTGACTCTCTTTCTCATTCTCATGTACATTAACACGGTTGGGAGTGCTTTCACCCATGAGAGTCCAGTTTCCTCACAACATTTTGCCAATTTGTTCTTTACCGTCTGGTTCTCACGTTCCACCGCTCCTCCGCTGGCGGCGTGATAGGCACAGTGTGTTCTCATATCAATTCCTAAGAAATGACCCACCTGCTTTATTGCCTCATTGACAAAGTGTGTTCCGTTGTCAGAACTGATTTTTCTTGGAATTCCCCATCTCGGAACAATCTCGTTTAGCAGAGCTTTGGCTACTGCTGCCGCGTCTTATTTCGAGGTTGGGAAAGCCTCGACCCATTTGGACCACGTCAACCATTACCAGGCAATATTTCTGCTTCCCACAAGGGGTTAATTCAATGATCGATCATTCGATCATTAAGTACTCGAACGGCCCTTCTGGGGCTGGCTGGGATACCAGCTGTGTTTTAACACCTCATGCAACATTGTGTGTATTACAAATAACACATCTTTTGCAAATATTCTCAGCGAATATGGTGAAGCCCTTGGTAAACCACAATTCTTTAATTTGTGCAATCATTCCCCCTTTTGACACTTTCTAAACCATGCGTCAATTTAGCATAATGTTGAAAGAAATGTTTGGGTAAGCAGGGCGTTCCATCAACTGATGTCCACACTCTATCTACAAGGCTGCAGCCTGACGCTTTCCAGTTGTTTTTCTCAGCTCCTGTGGAAAAAGACTGCATGCTCTGTAAACAAGGAGAAATGTCGAGGTTAATGTCAACTTGTGCGCAAGTGGCGCTTTTACTATCATCTTTATCATCTGATCCGCTGCCGCTGCTTTTGCAGCCATATCAGCTCTGCCATTTCCTGTTGAAATGAAACTTTTATCATTAGTATGCGCTGCGCATTTACAAATCGCAATTTTGTCTGGCAACAGAATGGCCTCTAGGAGGTCCGATACCAGAGACGCGTTTAGTATCGGGCGCCCATCTGATTTAAAAAATTTCCTGTGCTTCCACAAAGCACCAAAGTCATGCGTGACTCCAAAAGCATAACGCGAATCTGTGTAAATCATCACACATTTATCTGTCATCAGTTTGCATGCTTCAGTCAACGCGACCAGTTCAGCTGCTTGCGCAGAATAATGTGATGGTAATTTGCCAGACATCAGAGTTTCAAATTCAGTCGTTACTGCATAACCAACTTTATTCTGTCCTGTTTGTTGACCTTTTGACGCAGACCCATCAACAAACAGGACATTGTCACAATTATCTAACGGTACGTCTAGAAGGTCTGGACATGGTGTGCACACCTGTTCGAGCGCTGATAGACAACAATGATTTTACTCGCTATCCTCCTGTGTGGGCAGAAGGGTGGCAGGATTCAAAGTGGTGCATATTTTCACAGTTATGTTTGGCATGTCCAACAAAATTGTATGATACCTCAGCCATCGGGCTGTAGACAAATGTGACGTTCTCTGCTCTTGCAAAATCATGGAGACTGCATGTGGAACCATTAAAGTTAAATTGGAGTATCCTACAAACTCTCTGGAGGCCATTACAGCCAATTCAGCTGCTGCCACTGCTCTGAGGCAATGCGGAAGTCCTGCAGCTACAGCATCAAGTTTTGTTGAGAAATAAGCCACAGGTTGCAGTCTGTCACCATGAGTCTGCAAGAGAACAGAAGTCATAAAATTATTCTTTTCATCAACCATCTGTACAAACGGGCGGTTTATGGCAGGAAGGCCTAGCGTTGGTGCCATAGCCAATTGCACCTTCATGTTATCAAACACTTTCTCAGCCTCACTTGTCCAAACAAGTTTGTCACATGACCTCAGCCCTTTCCCTGTCGTAAGGGCTCGCAAGGGCTGTTCAAAAATGGCATAATTAGGAATGAACTGTTGTAGAAATTTTAATAGTCATTGATCCCTAACAGGTATCATAGGAGAGAGAACCTATTCAATGTATAAAAATATATGTGTGTGTACGTGCTTGTGCGTGACGTTTCAGAAACATATGGGACAGAACCTCTGACCTTAGGGACGGTCAGTTTTGGCCAGTTTATGTCAGTACCAGTTTGTGTCTTTAAGTAGAAACTGAACAGCAGTAAGGACCTTATCTGGGTGGGTGAAAGGTACAGCGGGTGAGGAGGAACCTTGAAAAGAGTATAAAGGCTGTCTCATATCTTCCTGTTGTGTGTCACTCTCTTGCACAGTGTAACTTCTGTGTACTAGACTGAACCTATTCTTGCAAGAATAAATACTTCTCTTTTTATAAATTTGACTCTGAGTGTCTCTTACGCAGTGATGATGTTTAACAGGATTTTTGCCACAACAATTTGGTGTCAGAACAGTGGGATTCCTTGGAAGTGCCTTCTGGACCTGAGAGCGGACGGTGATTGATCATCCTGGACTGAGCAGTTCCAGCTCTACCTCGTAAGCTTTAGAGAGAGGGGCCGACCGCTATCAGGGCCAGGAGAAACTCCACTGAAATTGAATGAAAGCGAACCCGTGGAAACCCAAAACATCTCTGGTAAGAGACGGCTAAAATATTTTCTTTTGGGCTAAAATATTTTTCTTTTGGTATAAGAGTGAGTAAACTATACTGGCTGAGACTGTTTTCTATGGTGTGAGATCAAGAGATTTAAGGCATAACCTGAGGCAAGAGGTCCTCGACCAAGAAATTGAGACCCTTGAACAGGTCAAGAGATTTTCTAAACTGAGGCTGAGTCAAAAAGTTAATGACTGAGGATTGAGCTCTCGCAAAAGTGGGAAATTGAGACCTACGAACAGGTGAAGAGATTTTGCCACACCAAAAGTTAATTAGGGCTAACTGAAATACTGATTTTGGGTAAACCATAATTAACGACCCCTGGCCGATTTTAGGTTAAAAATCGGATCTGTCGGAGACGTCTGACAGATTATTAGACGAGCGTCGAACTAAAATCCACGGAGAACAGAAACAGCCAGTATGGGGATATCTCAAAGCAAGCTTGCCAAAATTTGATACACCAGTTTTCTATCAAATGAGAAAATATTATGGGAAAAATGTATGATAGACATAGAAAAAATGATTAAATATCATGATTTTCCAGGTGAGGGAACATTGAGCGCTACGAGATTAAAAGTAATGCGGGAATCAGTTGAACAGGGCAGTGAGAAACAAAAAGGTTGTTGTGGCTGCGTTCAACGTGTGAATAGGCAGATAAAAAGTTGAACTGCCAGGAGAAATAAAGTTTTTTTTACTTCTTCATCCAGTAAATGGATGCATGACATTAGATGTCTGAGAACTTAAATTTATATGATAAGGATTGAAGTAGCAAGCAGCAATAAAGCTGTCTGTGTGAAATAGAGGAAACTGTAAGTGAGAGACTTGGTGGAAGAGGGAAGTGAAAAACAAAAAGGTTGTTGTGTGAGGTGTGTGTGGGGGGATTGTAAGCAAACAATCATGTACTGGTTAGATAATGAAAGAACTGGCATGTAGAGAAAAGAAAGGAGAGGATGCAGAAGGAACTGGCATGTAGGGGAATAGGGAAAGATGGAAGAACTATAGTAGAAAACTATATGTGATGAAAATAAAATGTCTGACAGAATTTATGGAAGTCAAATTAACTGTTTAAATGGTATGAAAAGTGAGTTTCAGAATAAAAATAAGGCATTGTATGATTAACAGGGATTAACGTGATATGAAGATAAGGAATGTTTTATTAAGCAGAATGGGGAACAATTCTATATTTTAATGGTAAAATAATGATTGAAAATATGTTTAGTTTTAGTTTGACAACCATTGTGTTTTGGACCTAAAGGGTCCAGCTATGCTGGGGGTACAGCAACAGGGTTTGCTTATTCAGCCCGGCTTCCGGATGTTAGAAATGTACTTGTTCTGTAATTAGTGTTGTTGATGATAATACCAAATTAGTAAAATGTAAAGACAACTATGTCCAAAGATTCTGGAAATCAATAATGTATAATGTAAGATATTTTGTTGATAGTAAGTCATTGAAGGAAAAAAAGATATTGTCTGTTTTATAAAATAAATTCTGGGTCGGGGATAATTTCCCTGGACAAGCGACTAAAGTTAAACAGAAACTTTGTGAAAACAACTTAGAATATTTGAGCATTTCGATGCAGCTTATGAAAATTAATGTTCTGCCAATAATAATGATAAAGATTATGATTCGGCTATTGTAATTGAATCCGCCACTGGTGGACTGTAAAAGAATACAGAGAACTGCCTATCAGCTCTGTTTGCATTCCTGAATGGGACACACTGCTTCAGTGATGTGCAGTAAGTTGGAGCTGACAGAGAGTGGTTTTAATATGGTCAGCAGGACCATTTAACACGTAACTGTAAATGCCCACCGAGAAGGTGTTTAAAAATGTGATAGTGACAAATTTCTGATATTAATGTGGGTTTGAAAGTGGATCAGTGTTTAAATGACGATATTAACATTTTCGTCTGAGAATAAGAGATCAAAACAAGGTCAAAAGATTGAAGTCTTAAAGTGAATCCTTTTGAAGAAAAGATCTATAATAGTAATTTTTATAAGTGAATTGATGAATACAGTTTGATGTAAATTTAATGACTCCAACAAATGTGAGTTGCAAAATATATAAAAGTAACTAAAAGGATGATTGTGTTTTAATTAAACATTTTAAAAAGGGTTTAGATTATATAGAGAGACTAATCTCACGGATGATTTATGATAACTGCAAAAGATGTATCACAAGCAGAGAGTGACTTTTCGTCAAAGTTAGTGTGAATCCTAATTGGAGACTGATAAACTCCTAGAAAAAACATATTAAGATAAGTCAGATGTTAAGCTATGGTAATTGAGAACTTGACAACTGAAATTGAGATGAAAGGTGTAAAAAGGCATCTGATTAAACAAACAGTGTGTTTTGTTATTGTTTTGACCATGAAAGAACTAGAAGCTAATGTTTTGCTTTTAAAAGATAAGCTTGTGATTTGACTGAAACAGTTCTCTTATCTGAATCTGGTGTGTACTGTGGCTGAAACTGCCAGAGACTCAATCTGAGTGGAAATTTGTAATGTCTAAATTCCCTGATGTATGGGCAAAAGACAACTATAAAATTATGATTATTTGAAAACGCATGTAATTTCTGGCAAAGATGCCTTAAGCTGGGCTAGAGTTAAAAGTCTGATGTTAAAAAGTTCCAGTCCTGAATGCCTCAGAGTCTCTCATTCAATGTCAGCTAAAAGCTGCTATCTGAGCCTGTGTCATAAGTGATAATAAGCTATTTATAGTAAAGCACAGTGTTTCGGTCGAAAATCATAGACACAGAGATGTTAAAAGAAATTATTGCCATTCAGAGGGCAATTTGTATTTGTAAATGTTTTAAAAGTAAAACTGAATGACTTTAAAAAAGTCTTTAAAATAATAATGCAGACCTTAAACGATAGAAGTGACGTTTTTGATTAATTTATTTTAGGACCAGTAACTTCTTTGTCTCATTTTAGTCTCCACCATTCAGGGCCGATGGCTCCGGCTACAGATGTAGATGTACACTGAATAGAGGGTTGTGATAACTAAATTCACTGAGTATAACCTCAGCAGTGCTATGTTGCTGCTTTTAAGATGTTTAAAGGATTTTAATGATTAAATACTGCTGTTATTAACCTGTCTCCCTGTGTTAACACTATTAGGCAGTCCAAATGGCTCTGTTGGCTCTTGAATGTGCCTTCCCTAAGCTCCAGAAAACACCTGATTATATTGAAGAAAACTGATTTGGTAATGGAGAAGAGCGGTTACCAGTGTGCACGAAGGTGATTACTCAATGATGGGTAAGATCTTCTTTGGCCTAACAGAGGACAACCTAAGGCAGGGGGTCACCGCTGACACTGGGCATCTCCTGATAGGAGGTGTTTATGTGAGATGGATATGAGAGTGGAGCAGATTCTGTGAGCCCAGCAGATTCCTTACACCAGGAAGGGAAGATGAGCTGTGAGAAGTTACGGCAGTCTGACCCAGAAATGTGAGTTCCTCTATACCACTCACCAGAAACCGCATTCATTGTATGGCTTGTTTTTCATTGTGACAAGTGTCTGCAACTCATGCCCAGGGACAACACCCTGAGCTGACAGAGCATTAGAGATACAAGCGAAATGGGAAATGGGCTATCAACGAGCATTGAGCCACACTATTGAGTGAATGGCATTATATGAAGAGGAGACCGTACGCCCAAAACGTTATTAATTATAGCGCTTGGTTCGCCATAATACGCATAGAACACCTCACGAAAACCGCTGTCCCTTAATAACATTGTTATATTAACTCCTGCAGGTCCGCACTAAAAATAGGCTAGGGTGGCTAATGCTCCCGCCACCCGCTATTGCCGATTACCCTTGAGCATGCAGTCGGAAACACCACAGGTGACCATATAGTACACTCACCATCATCTAATGAATGCTTCAGATTATCACCTTGTCATAAAATATAGAACACTATCATAGCGCAGGCTGTTGAAAAGATGATGTGTTATAGTGCGCGAGACCTGCCTTAGTGGAGAAGGATCGGTAACCGTGTCTAACTAACCTGTTATCCGGCCTCCGCTCACCCCGCCCTTACCAACCCCACAACATCCAAGATAATCAGGGGCGTAATACCCAATTTTCAAGAGAGACCCTGGTCCAACCACTATTGCTGGGCCCCCGTACCAACTACCACTAGTGACTACCACACGGTTGGGGTACTTCGCAATATTAACTCACAAAACCACCCTTACCCAGTATAAACCAACATGATTGCCCCTAACCATATCCTTTATTGACACAACTACCTTTATATAGGCGTCAGTCACAAGTTAGCAATGAAGATACTCTAATGTCTGTTTACACCCACTCCCCCAACCCACCCGCCCGACGCTGAGTGATGATATCTACAGGGGTAGCTCATTGCCTAACAATGCGGTAACAATAGGCGCTAACGCACTCACTGTTGTATTTCGCGGGGTGTTAGACTTTAGGACCATCGGCCGCGGACCACAACCACAATCATACGTCGGTATTCTATGTAAACCTTCTGACTCTGGGGAGCACAGCAGCAAGAAGAGAGACAAGTCCCCCCCTGCGCACGCCCCTGTCAGCTGGAGTCCCGCCCCCAGCCAACGTCGATCCCGCCCCCCTTCCTGAGCTCCCAGCTCCGCACTCACGTCTGCTTCTCACTCCCTGTTATTTACCCAGAAACATTGTTTGCTCGCTATGTAGGGTGTGATACTATAAAGTATTGGTATATTATTCAAATAGAGTACGAACATAAATGTATGCTATTCTACCTGGAGAGTAGATATTTATGTTAAAACAATGTCAATGCTCGATGATGCATTTGGAGCTCACCTTTCTTTTCAAAAAACTGAGTGAGCAACTGCTTGCCCTCATTTGCCTTTCTTTAATCTTCTTTTCGTTTTTGAGCCCCTGATTTTACTTTCATGACTCTTCCCCTGCCTTCCTAGTTCCTATCACGGCTCACTCCAGCTCCTGTCTCATCAACTGATTCACCGCATGTCCGCAGCAGAAGCACCTGAACTGCGGGTCGTACCATTTACATTGATTCGAGAGGGGTGGTGGGGCCCTGCACAGCATGAAAATGACCTTTTTTATACCAAACCAGTGCCTAACTACAAGTTTAGTTTTGCACAGGAACTTTTTTATTTGTACATTAATGCTATACAAATGTTAGTGCATGTATATGTATGTATAGAAAACTGACTTCTAAGGGCCCCCCCCTGCCTCGGGCCCTGGGTACTCGGTACCCTTTACCCCCCCAGTCCGACACCCCTGATGATAATGAATCAAAACAACCCAGCTGACTTTTCTAAAATCAAATGAATAATGAACAGACATGATTTGAAACTGGTTAAGACCATGTAAAATTAGGTAAAAGCTACAGGAAAATGTGAAGTTTAAAATCTTACTTAAAATTTAAATCTTTTTAGAGATGATATAATGAAAAGCGAACATTGAAAATGAACAGTTAAAATATGTGTGTCTAATATAAGTGTGTGTGATGGTGACTGCACTCTATGTCTTGCATGTGTTAGTTTGGGGTACTAATACTCCGTCTGAATAGTGTGTAAATTGTGTCATTAGCTACTAGAATGTGTTAAGGCAAATGATAAATTTTAAAGAAGCTGTTAATTTTGAGTCAATCTGATGAAAAGATGATGCAGAACATGGGACGAGCTTTAAATGGATTAGTTATCCAGCTCTGTCTGCTACTGGTAATTATGAATTAATCTATGGATTAAAAGCATTTATGAAAATTGGATTTGTGAAGTTGTAGATTGCCGTCCATCATGGGTTGAGATAAACTAAAATGTTATAGATTTGAACGAGTTGACTCATGCATCAAAAGGGAGGATGGTAACAATTGGTAACAATTTAACCAATATGGTACATGGGGACAATATATGTTGGGAAGACACTGGGCTTAATTGGGTAAAAGCACTGCAAGAAGCCATTCTTCTCCATAACAAAATTGCAGGACTGTTTCAACAGGAAACACCAGGGCAGATGTGGCAGTGAAGGCCGCGGCAGCACAGTAGACAAAAAAAACTGTGTACTTTACTATCTGAAAATAACCTCGACATTTGTTTCACGAGTTCACACTTACATACAATTAAAGGAAATAAAGTATAATGCGTATTTGGCGTGCTGTCCGGGGGGAGGGCTCCGAGCTCGGAATTTGGCCCGAACCCAGAGTACTCCCCCCTGTATGTAAAGTGGTTTAGGACTAGAAGAGTGGAGAAGGGATGGTGGAGGGATGCTGCTAAACTGTCAGAGAAATGAGGTGAGACTGCTGAGTCTATATATACACATTTTAATCGTGATTGTTGAGTGCTCTCCACCCGTGTTAATTATCTGAACGTGCTTCTCCCGAACTTTAATAAAACATCATTTGTTGAGTGCTCTCCACCCGTGTTAATTATCTGAACGTGCTTCTCCCGAACTTTGTTAATAAAACATCATTTTTCTTTACAGAGCATGCAGACTTTTGATACAGGGCAGAATGTGCCCAATAAAATAATGGCTATGGATGAATTTGACTAACTATCCTGGCCTGGGTTATTATTGTGGCAGAAAGAAACAGGGCCACACCTGTGCAGCGCATAACTTAAAATTTTCCTTTTACAGAATGTCAGGATGGATTGCAGCAAACAGAACTGATTCTGTTCCAAGTGTATAAATATTGTGTTGTTGACATGAGCAAAGTGGGTTGAATGTTTTTCAGAGGAAAAGGACTCTGAGTGCTATTAAGTGAGCAAGAAATTATTTAGTGATAAGATGATTTGTAAAATGAGAAGAAACAGAGTTGAATTTGCCAAATGTTGACAATAAATTTGGAATTCATAATGAATATCATCAGCAAGGTAAACAAATGGTGAAAATTCCACAGGTCACACCAAAAAGGGACGACCGGCTAGACAAGCGGTCACTAACAAAATACTTAGGGTCTCCATTCACAGGTGACAGCAGCCAGGAAATGGTTCACTCCAGTGGGGGTGCGTTGTGATCTAAGAAGAAAATCTGGTAATGATCAGAAAATGGTTGGAGAATGGGACAGTTGAGTTTAGCAAAAGAATCTGTTTTTGTGATGATTTTGATGATTTTATTTGATTGAATCAAAATAGGGTTTAGATCCAATGATTTAATTGGTTAAGGATTCATTAGAAAATATTTCAGGTAAATTATAGAGATTATTACTGAAGAAACTTGATGATTAGGCTTTCCATTAAGGGTAAGAAAAATCTGGCCGATCATGGAAAAATCTGTATGATAGTAAGCTAAAAGACGGTCCGTAATGGAAATATTAGAGTTAATTTTGAACAACTACATTGGTTAAAAGAATGGGAAAAAAATATAAAACCTTTTTTGGATAGATTTTATTAAATACGGTTAAGAAAATATGGTTAGGAAAATAGAGGTGATATATGGAAATGGGCGTGGATTGATGATACTGTCTACCCAAATGATGATGACAATGGTGAGAAATATGATGGTGATACGAGTAGTGGAAGCTACAGTGAAATGAATTAATTGTTGGAGCATGTTTCCTTTTCTTTTCTTTCCTTTCCTCCTATGAATGTTTTTTGATATGAAAAGGTGGTTAACCCTCTGGGGTCTAAGGTGTTTTTGGGGTCCTTGAGATGTTTTGACATGCCCTGACATTTGTGCTTTTTTCAGTTGCTTATAAACATATTAATGGCAAAGGTGTCATTACACTCTATTTAGCACAAACAGGGCTACCATAATATGTGAGCAACATGTATGTACATGTTTGTATTTTTGAGAGAATATTGTTTATGCATGGTTATTGAAAAAACTAAAACTTAAATTTTCTGAAATAAGGCCACAAAACACGTACTAAATATGTGTCCACAAGACTTTTGACTAATGGATGTTGTCGCCTAGAGTTTTTGCTTCAAAATGATCTGAAAATCATCCTGCCTAATCATGTACACAAAACAATACATTGATTTAAATTTTATAAGACACTTTTTGTTTGGAAAGGCAATATGCGTGGAGGCGTGTTCACACCTGAGAAAACAAAGACCTGCATAATGAGCCCCTTAATGAGCTGCATAATGAGCCTTTCACACAGGTGTGTCACTGGGTACCAAAGAATGCGAGGACAAAATAAATTTTATATATATATATATATATATATATACACAACCCCAAATCAGAAAAAGTTGGGACATTTTGTAAAATGCAATAAAATCAAGAATCTGTGATTTGTTCATTCTATTTAACCCTTTGATGCGCAAGCTATGGATACCCCTTCTAATGCACAACATGGGTCTAAAAAGACCCGTATTCATTTCCTATATTATTTCAGTCATGGCTGAATGTTTCTTTGCTGAATCTTTAAAATATATGTATTTTATCATTTGTTATTCCAGATATTGATTAAATATCTTGTTTTTGATTTCCACAAATCATTATGTTAATGTTTCCTTTCTTACTTTATAAACAAACACAGTTTTTGTATTTCTACATCAATTTTACATACATGGGTCTAAAATGACCCGTATTCATTTCCTATGTTATTTCAATCATGGCTGAGTGTTTCTTTGCTGAATCTTTAAAATATATGTATTTTATCATTTGTTATTCCAGGTATTCATTAAATATCTTTGTTTTTGATTTCCACAAATCATTATGTTTATGTTTCCTTTCTTACTTTATAAACAAACACAGTTTTTGTATTTCTACATCAATTTTACATACACGGGTCTAAAATGACCGTATTCATTTCCTATGTTATTTCAGGTGGCTTTGACAGTTACAGATTTTAAAATCAAAAAGGCGGGGAAAAAAGGACCCTAAACTCTTAACACATCGAACCATTTCAGCATAATGGCTTATTCAAGACTATACGGTTCTTAATAGAACTTTTAGGCCTATTACATGTAAATAAGCTTTAAAGGGGCATTCGGCAACTATTTCAACTTAATAAAACCGTTTAGAAATCATTTGGATGGTTTAATAACCTGTTCTGGTGAGAATGGTGACTTTCCCTGCTCCCCCCAACGTTCCTAGGTGGAAAACCAACCTTGCAACATGGGGACTAACGTCCCAGTAAGTTGGAAACAGGAAGTCTTGTGAGAAGCCAGAACGAGCGAGAAACACAAACTGCTTTATGGCAATTCGACATAAACACACACGCCGCCCTCAATGTGTATGATGTATTACCCACCTCGGTAGACACACTCCACACGATAAAGCTGGCCGGCTCCGGTAATAACAAATGCACATGAGCAGCGGTAGAAAGGGGGAGGAGGGTGCCGCAAGTGAGTTTTTTTACAACATTGTTGTGAAATATACGTCCCACAGCTGTAGGGGGAGCTCGTTGAGAAAACATGCGACAACAAAAGTGAAAATCAGCGTAGAAATAGCTAGAGTTGCTGAGTTCCCCTTTAAAAACCCATCTTTTTTTAGTGTAGCTAACATTAGCTAGCTAGAATAGAATATGTCAACAGCTAGCTAGCTAATAGTATTGGATATGTTTCTCTTTCTCACAAGTAATTTCTCACTAGGATTTCATGGTCAAGGTAACCATAGCCTAATATTCAAATATAAAAGTTATCTTTTACAAAATATCAAATATTTTCTGTGGTTAGAATAAAATAAGACTTGCATCAAATATACAAAAGCAGCTGTGTTGAGTTGTGAAATGTGTGGCAGGTGAACAGTATTATGTAATGCTATAGTAATAGTATTTATGCAGTAAATATGTTCCTACTTGCAAATATGTGCAAATATCAAAGGTTTCTATATGGGTCATTTTTGACCCATGTATGTAAAATTGATGTAGAAATACAAAAACTGTGTTTATATATAAAGTAAGAAAGGAAACATAAATATAAATATTTAATGAATATCTGGAATAACAAATGATAAAATACATATATTTTAAAGATTCAGCAAAGAAACACTCAGCCATGATTGAAATAACATAGGAAATGAATACGGGTCATTTTAGACCCATGTATGTAAAATTGATGTAGAAATACAAAAACTGTGTTTGTTTATAAAGTAAGAAAGGAAACATAAACATAATGATTTGTGAAAATCAAAAACAAGATATTTAATCAATACCTGGAATAACAAATGATAAAATACATATATTTTAAAGATTCAGCAAAGAAAACACTCAGCCATCACTTGTCACGAACACACACAGGAGAGAGAGATCCAATTGCAGTAGTCTTTAATTAAAGGGCAATCCAAACTCGTAGTCATCCAGGCAGGGGTCAAAATCCAATAAGGCAATCCAACACAAGAAACTAAACCAGAAACAGGCAATAACAGGCATCAGAAGTGTGGTGACATTAAACAAGGACTCCGTGACACACACTGAAACAGACAGGGTTATATACACATATTTAACAAGACTAACACAGAACAGCTGGGAACAATGATTACGGGGAACAGCTGAGTGCAATGAACTGATGAGTGACAGTGACAGACAGAATGCTGGGAATTGAAGTCAAATGTGAAGGACACCGTGAGAACGAGGACCTCTAGTGATAGACAAGGGAAACACAACCAGACACTGTGACATAACCCCCCCTCTACGGAGCGGCTACCAGACGCTCCACGACAACACTAAAACACGATACAAGAGTTCAGGAGGGAGGTGGAATGGTGGAGGATCAGGGGGAGGGATGGTGGGCCAGGTCCGTGACGGGAGACAGGAACAAGGGGTGAGGGCTTAACCGGGAACCAGGGCAAAGTAGACAGTCCATCGGGCGGCCAGGGCGGTGAGGACCCCTCGGGCGGCCAGGGCGGAGACGACCCCTCGGGCAGCCAGGGCGGTGAGGACCCCTCGGGCGGCCAGGGCGGAGACGACCCCTCGGGCGGCCAGGGCGGAGACGACCCCTCGGGCGGCCAGGGCGGAGACGACCCCTCGGGCGGCCAGGGCGGAGACGACCCCTCGGGCGGCCTGGTCGGTGAAGACCCCTCGGACGGCCAGGGCGGAGACGACCCCTCGGGCGGCCAGGGCGGAGACGACCCCTCGGGCGGCCAGGGCGGAGACGACCCCTCGGGCGGCCAGGGCGGAGACGACCCCTCGGGCGGCCAGGGCGGTGACGACCCCTCGGGCGGCCAGGGCGGTGACGACCCCTCGGGCGGCCAGGGCGGTGACGACCCCTCGGGCGGCCAGGGCGGTGACGACCCCTCGGGCGGCCACGGCACAGGAACAGCAACCGGCTCAGGAACAGCAACCGGCTCAGGAACAGACACCGGCTCAGGAACAGACACCGGCTCAGGAACAGACACCGGCTCAGGAACAGACACCAAAACTGTAACAACCACAAGAACAGACACAAACAAAGAAACAAACACTGGCTCTGGTGCTGGAACAGGCACTGGCTCTGGAACAGACATTGGCTCCAGCTCTGGAACAGGCACTGGCTCTGCCTCCGGCTCTGGAACAGGCACTGGCTCTGCCTCCGGCTCTGGAACAGGCACTGGCTCTGGCTCTGCCTCCGGCTCTGGAACACGCACTGGCTCTGCCTCCGGCTCTGGAACGGGCACTGGCTCTGGCTCCGGCTCTGGAACAGCAGACACTGGCTCCGGCTCTGAAACAGCAGACACGGACATGTCCAGGATCCGAGCCAGACGCTCCAGATAGTCCGTAAGTGCCTTGGCGGCCACACAAATGGGCATTTCCGGATCTGTCTCAGACTGGGCAGACTGGACGTGAACAGTCTCTCGCTGGGCAGACGTGACGTGAACAGTCTCTCGCTGGGCAGACGTGACGTGAACAGTCTCTCGCTGGGCAGACGTGACGTGAACAGTCTCTCGCTGGGCAGACGTGACGTGAACAGTCTCTCGCTGGGCAGACGTGACGTGAACCGTCTCTCGCTGGGCAGATGTGACGTGAACAGTCTCTCGCTGGGCAGACGGGACGTGAACAGTCTCTCGCTGGGCAGACGGAAAGTGAACAGTCTCTGACTGGGCAAACGGGACGTGAACAGTCTCTGACTGGGCAAACGGGACGTGAACAGTCTCTGACTGGGCAGACGGGACGTGATACATCTCTCTATCACCTCCTCTACGGCGGCCTCCACGGGTCCCGCGGAACTTTACCAACCGGGTCCCCTTAAACAACTCCCTTCTCTCCCGCTCGGTGGCTGGGGAAGAGATGTTGCAAAACATACTGCTGGATCTCTTAGTGATGGAGTCCTTCTGTCACGAACACACACAGGAGAGAGAGATCCAATTGCAGTAGTCTTTAATTAAAGGGTAATCCAAACTCGTAGTCATCCAGGCAGGGGTCAAAATCCAATAAGGCAATCCAACACAATAAACTAAACCAGAAACAGGCAAGAACAGGCATCAGAAGTGTGGTGACATTAAACAAGGACTCCGTGACACACACTGAAACAGACAGGGTTATATACACATATTTAACAAGACTAACACAGAACAGCTGGGAACAATGATTACGGGGAACAGCTGAGTGCAATGAACTGATGAGTGACAGTGACAGACAGAATGCTGGGAATTGAAGTCAAATGTGAAGGACACCGTGAGAACGAGGACCTCTAGTGATAGACAAGGGAAACACAACCAGACACTGTGACATCACTGAAATAACATAGGAAATGAATACGGGTCTTTTTAGACCCATGTTGCGCATTAGAAGGGTTGCGATACAAAAACTATTTTTATTCAAAAAGTAAGAAAGTAAAAATAAAAATAAGGATTTGTGATGATCAAAAACAAGTTAATTGAGGAATACCTGGAATACTGAATGATGAAATTAATTTCTTGCAAAGATATAGAAAATTAAAACTCAGTCGGGTCTATTTAGACCCATGTTGTGCATCAAAGGGTTAACCTTTTATTAACTGACAAAAGTACAAAGAAACGTTTTCCAATGTTTTCACTGACCAAAATAATTGTATTTTGTAAATATAACAAATTTTGATTTTGATGGCTGCAACACACCCCAAAAAAGTTGGGACAGAGACCAAATAAAAGTGAAAAGATTATCCAAATTAGATTATCCAACTATTTTGAAACAGTCCACAATGAGCAGGTGAATTGGTAATAGTTGAGGGTATCATGTTTGGGTGTAAAAGTGCTTCTCAGTCTTTTTAAGCAAAGATGGGTCATGGCTCATCACTTTGTGCCAGATATAATGAGAGAATTGTCAAACAATTAAAAAATCCCATTTCTCAATGCAAGATTGCTAAGAATGTATGCCTTTCATCATCTTCCATACATAATATTGTCACAAGATTCAGGGAATCCAGAGAAATCTCAGTCTGTGTTGGGCAAGGCAGTAGACCTCTGTTGAATGTGCGTGACCTTTGAGCCCTCAGATGGCATTGCACAAGATACCATCATGCTAATCCGTTAAATACAGACACATGTGCTCAGGAGTAATTTGGAAAACCGTTTTCACTGAACACAGTCTGACGCTGCATCAAGAAATGCCACTTGAATCTCTGTTACGCAAGGAGAAAGCTTTACATCAGTTCTATGTAGAGATGCCGGCAAGTTCTCTGGGCCTGAGCTCATCTCAGATGGTCTAGAAGACAGTGGAAATGTCTGCTGTGGTCAGATGAGTCCATGTTTCAGCGAGTACATCGAGTTCTCAGTCCCAAAGACGAAAGGGACCAACCAGACTTTCACCAGCGACAGGTGCAAAAGCAAACATCTGTGCTGATATTGAGGTGCATCATTGCAAACGGTATGGGTAACTTGCATTGTTGTGAAGGTACCATTGACATGGAGGCATATATTTGGATTGTACAGAGACATAAACTGCCATTAAGATGACATCTTTCCTGGGAAGCAAGACAATGCCAGGCCTCATTCTGCACGTGCTAAAACTGAGTGGTTTCTAGACACTCTGCACAGAAGGGATGTGCCTGCCTGTTTACTGCAGTCCAGACATGTCTTTTATGGAAAATGTATGACCCATCATGAAAAGGAGAATCAGGCAACGATGACCACAGACTGTTGAGCGGCTGTCTTATATCAGACAAGATTGGGCAAATATTCCACTAGCAAAACTCCAACAATTAGTATCCTCAACTCCCAAATGATTAAAAAGTGTAATTAACCCTCTGAGGTCTGAGGTGTTTTCTGGGTCCTGGAGGTGTTCTGACATGCTCTGACATTTGTGCTTATTTCTGTTACTTGTGACATTTTCATGGCTAAAGTCTTATTACATTGTGTTCAGCACAAACTCTGCTACAGTAATATGTCAGCAGCATGTATGTAAAAGTTTTAAGATAATAATGTTTATGCGTGGTTTGTGAAAAAACAAAAAACAAATGTCACTGAAATAAGGTAATAAAACCCATAGTGATTATTTCTTGACAAGACTTTTGAAAATTGTATCACGTAGCCTACAATATTTGCTGCAAAACTATGTGAAAATCATCCTGCATACTCATTTAGATAAGACAATATATTGATTTAAAATTTGTATGACGTGTTTTGTGTGAGAAAGCTTTATGCGAGGAGGCGTGGATCTCTCATTAATATGAATGCATTTTACACTTGAGAAAGACAAAGACCCTCCCATAATGGCCCTATTAGGTGCTATCAGGCCCGATCATTATGAGAAGCCTTGCACAAAGAATGAGGACAAATTAAAAAAAGAATGGCTTTTAGATTGTCTGGATTTATTTACAACACAACATAATCCAAAGATACACAACAAAGGACAAAAAGCACATTAGTAAACACACTGATCTAAAGACAAAGACTTAAACAGTCACACACCTTTGTGCCATTCCTGAAACATAGTAGCCTACATACCTGTCATGTCCAAGGTGTTTGACTTTTCATTTTACCATGTTCATGTACAGAGACTCATGTGAATGTTGAAGTCAGCAGGACTCATCCAGTGGCATCTGGTCCCTTTCTAAAAAATAAATAAATAAACACCTGTAAACATGTTGATATCAAGACAAACTATAGGGCTGCACGATTCTGGGAATACATTTTAGATTTTTCACTCACACACACACACATATATATATATATATATATATATATATATATATATATATATATATATATATATATATATACATATATATATATATACACACACACACACTGCCGTTCAAAAGTTTGGGGTCGGTATGATTTTTAATGTTTTTTAAGAGAAGTCCCTTATGCTTACAAAGGCTGCATTTATTTGATTAAAAATACAAAACAAACCCAGTAATATTGTGAAATAATATTTCAATGTAAATCAGCTGTTTTCTATGTAAATATATAGTAAAGTGTAATTTATTCCTGTGATCAAAGCTGAATTTTCAGCATCATTACTCCAGTCTTCAGTGTCACATGATCCTTCAGAAATCAGTATAATATGATGATTTGATGCTCAAGAAACATTTTTCATTATCATCAATGTTGAAAACAGTTATTTACATTTTTATTTCAGGATTCTTTGATGAATAGAAAGTTCAAAAGAACAGCATTTATCTGAAAAATAATCTTTTGTAACATTAAACACTACCGTTCAAAACTTTGGGGTCAGTAAGAATTTTTATTTTATTTTTTGGGGGAAATAAATAAAATGGATCAAGACTTTTATTCATCAAGGAGGAATTAAATTGATAAAAAGTGACAGTAAAGACATTTATAATGTTACAAAAGATTCTATTTCAAATAAATGCTGTTGTTTTTAACTTTATGTTCATCAAAGAATTCTAAAAAAAAAGGTACACAACTGTTTTCAACATTGATAATAATCATAAATGTTTCTTGAGCATCAAATCATCATATTATACTGATTTCTGAAGGATCATGTGACACTGAAGACTGGAATAATGATGCTGAAAATTCAGCTTTGATCACAGGAATAAATTATGCTTTTTTACTATATATTCACATAGAAAACAGCTGTTTTACATTGAAATAATATTTCACAATATTACTGGGTTTGTTTTGTATTTTTAATCAAATAAATACAGCCTTGGTGAGCATAAGTGACTTCTTTTAAAAACATTAAAAATCTTACCGACCCCAAACTTTTGAACGGCAGTGTATATATGTATATGTATTTTGTAAATATATATACGAACACCTAGTTTGTTGTACCTTGTATATAGGCATGTGTAGGGCTGCATAAAATAATAACAATAGCCTAGATAGCAGGCAGCCTATAAATTGTTAAAACTGAACACTTCAGTAACACTACACTAGACAAACATATATTGTTTATGATATGTTACTTCAAATATTTCTATTCGTTATGAAATGAGATGAGTTTGGCGTGAAGCCTAATGTGTGGCGTGTTTTGCTTTTCAAACACACAGCGTGACTCAGACCCAAACTCAGCGCGTGCAGCGATCGAGCCGCTCCAAACTACAGGAAGTGACATGTTTAACACTGTGATGCAGTACTAGCAACATATTAAATATGCCATTGAGTTATAAACATGTTAGAAACATGTTAAAACATGCTAGCAATTTTTAGCTAAGGGCTAAAGCATGCTAATGCAATGAAACAGGAAGTTGTTGTTACTCAAGAAGGCAATGTCCAATCTGTCCCAAACTTCACATGTTTGATAAGAGTCCTGCCCTGAACAAATCTACATGACAATTTTCAGTTAAAGTAATAGCGACACCTACTGGCAACAGGAAGTGACATGTTTTACAGTGTGATGCAGTACTAGCAACATAGTAAATATGCCATTGAGTTATAAACATGTTAGAAACATCTTAAAACATGCTAGCAATTCTTAGCTAAGTGCTAACGCATACTAATGCAATGAAACAGGAAGTTGTTTTTACTGAAGAAGGCAATGTCCAATCTGCCCTAAACTTAACACGTTTGATAAGAGTCCTGACCTGAACATATCTACATGACAATTTTAAGTTAAAGTAATAGCGCCACCTACTGTCAAAAGGAAGTGACATATTTTACACTGTGATGCAGTACTAGCAAAATATTAAATATGCCATTGAGTTCTAAACATGCTAGAAACATGCTAAAGCATGCTAGCAACACTTATCTGAGTGATAACGCATGCTATTATCCCCATAATAAAGGACATTTTTGTAACTGACTTTGACATACTCCTCCTATATTTACCTACTTAAATGCACATTGCCCACCGTGCTCTGTCTTCCTAAAGCCACCGGGTGGCGGTGGCACGGGTGCGAGGGCCCTTTCAATGCTGCTTGCAGCTTTAATTATATAATATATCCAGACTATTAGTGGCAAACTTGAAAATGTCCCAATCAGTCAAGTCTAGACAAGTATGCAGAGCCTCTGTTGCTTCGCTGCTCCACATTTTTGTATGTGGGTATCAGGTGGACCATGACGTGATCTGATCAGATGAGACCAAGATTTAACTTTTTGGACAACTGTAAACATTACTTTTGGCAAAAACCAAACACAGCACACCACCCAAAACACACCACACCTACTGTAAAGCATGGTGGTGGCAACATTATTTTGTAAGCGTTGCTCTTCAAGCGGGGGCTGGGCAATTGGTCAGGATTGAAAGGAAAATGGATGCCAAGCACACCCAAATTCTTGAGGAAAACCTGCGGCCGACCTGAGATGGGCAGGTGGGTTCACCTTCCAGCACAACAACGACCCTAAACACAACAACAACAAAAAAACGATCCAGTGGCTTAAGGATAGGAAGGTTAGGGTTAGATGTTGGGTTGCTTTATCATCCCCACCTAATAGTCATCTCATGTCCTGATCTATCCGGCATATGTAATGGTCACTACAAGTGGTGCAGTTGTGGTATTGGATTGACGTTTCTTTTCCTCAACTTTTTTTTTGTGTTTCATGCCCGGTGTCGTAGCAAGCTCATTTCCACTGACATCCTCAGTTGTTACACTCACATCTATCACCTAAATCCCTCTCGTAATCGCTAGATGTGTGGCAATGAAACGTGTTGGGATATGAAACACAGTATGCCTTACATAGTAATGATGGCGAGACAGATGTAGGGAAAGGTACACATAATCAATGTAAAACACAGACGTGTTCAGGGGGCTGTTTAGTTCTTTACTTTTTATTTGGGTTTCATTGCAATAGCACATGCTGTATGGACACGGTGTGAGGCTTCGAGCTCTCTCTGACCTTGTCCTCCACTCTCTGACCTGCCTGCTTTTCTCTCTGTCCTGTGTGCTGCTCTCTCTGCCCTCTGTGTTCCTCACCCTGGCTTGGTCACTGACCGACTGACTAGATTTTAGGTCTGGGAGTCTGAATTTGGTGGGGATACCCAATTCATCCAGCCCATGGTGTCAGGCTTTGAGCTCTCTCTGACATGTGTCCTCCACTCTGTGCCCTGTTAATTCCTCTCTCTGCTCTGCCTGCTCTGCACTGAAACTCTGTAACTCATGGGAGTGTAACAAGTGTCCCGTTTGAAATATGAAACACGTTATGCCTTACATAGTAATGACGGCAAGACAGATGTAGGGAAAGGTTTATTCGGGTTTTATTGCCATAGTACATGCTGTATGGACACGATGTCAGGCTTCGAGCCCTCTCTGACCTGTGTCCTCAACTCTCTGACCTGCCTGCTCTTCTATTCTGCCCTGTTTATTCCCCTCTCTGTCCTGTGTGCTGCTCTCTCCTACCTAACTTCCCTGGGTTGTGGATTATGTGAATTTGGGTATGGATTTTAAAAACTCCCCCACAGAGAGTAGCATAGTGTTTGGGTATGGATTGTTATAGCAAACGTTTGTTTTACAATGCATTAAATCATGGGACTGACCAGTTTTCCAACTCTGTTATTCATTTCTTTTTACGCATCCGAACTGTTGCCTTTTTACGTTATTTGAATGTTGTAAGGCAGAATGTGTAAATAAAGTTGGAACAAAACAAAAACATGTTTAATGGGTTTTGACTTCAGGCTGTAAGACAAAAACTGACTATTTCAAAGGGGTATGATGATTTTCTATAGGCACTGTACATTCTTTAACTGCGTCACTTTAGATAATGATGACACTACTGAATCCACAAGTAGTATACTGTGGCTACTGTCTACTGTTTACATGTACATAATTATATATATATATATATATAATAATTAATTCTCTGGCCACCTTCTTATAATATGGTAATTGATAGCCCTAACTAACCCTAACCCTAACCCACATCCTTATATATATATATTTTTTTTGTTATTTATTATTATTACTGCATTGTTTTAGTTGGAGCCGGGAACAATATTTTCACTCTACATGCAAGAACACCTGCAGTCTTCTGTACATTTGACAGTAAAACTTGAAACTTTTCAATTTTGACTAATCAGTTGGTTGAGAGGTTAGATTAATTTCTGTTTACAAATACAAATCTGCAAAAAATCTTGGCAGCCCTACACTGTAAAACATATTTGTCAGCTTTTGGTCATGTAAGGCCTGTGAATCTCAACCAAAGTTCCTTCACGCTCTGACCATCATGATATAGATAAACGCAGCCTAATTTATGATGTTGGAAAGGAATTCAGAATCTGCTGCTTTATATTACCCAAAGCTAGTTTACACCCCATTCTAGGTGGAAGCATGAAGGAGTTAGGATTTGGCTTAGTAAAGAAAGTAATAGTAAAGAACATTCCTTTTTGATAACCCAAATTCTGTTAAAAGAGCAGTATCTAAATCATAATCAAACTCAAATCATATCTTACTGGAAGCAAATATTTCAGACAGGAAAAACTGATGCAGACATGCATCTACAAGTACAAGTATTGAAATAGATACCTGGCATGTTTTCCTCCAGCCTGGCCTCTTGGATTTCTTTGTCACACAGGATTGTCTCTAAAATAAAAAGAAGGCGGGTAACAAAACTATTTTTTTATACTGTCTATTTTTTTAGTTCTTGCAAGTCTACATTTCGTAATAATTTTGTACATAAAAATGCTAATGTCACGATCAGCCACGCACTCCCTGGGTGATCACGGACTACATTTCCCATCATACATCTCCCTGGACTGATTACACCATACACCTGCACTGCTCTGATTACACACACCTGCATCTCATTCACACACACACATATAAACCACCTCCACGCACCAAACCAGTGCAAAGTCTTGACTTTCCTGGCTGTCATTCTGAGCGTTTCTCCCTGTGCATTGTTTATTACCTTGACCTTGGACTGTGTACCCCATTTCTGATCGTTCTCTGCCTACCCTGACCTGGATTGTTTACTGGACCTTGCTTCTCGCCGCCTGCCCCGACCATTGCTTGTTATCTGGTTTGTCTCTGCCTTTTCTCCATTGCCCTGTTTGCTGGTGTTGATTCCTGCCTGTTTGACGACTCTAATAAAAAGCTGCAGATGGATTCCATTGAGTCTGCTGCTTCCTAACAGAAGACTTCGCCACACCAAGATCCAGCAGCGATGCCAACCATGGATACAGCAGTACAAATCCTGCGTCTCCGTCAGGGGAATCGGCCGATTGAGAAGTATGTCGAAGAGTCAGGGGCGATTCCAGGATTTTATAAATGGGGGGGGCACAGGGGGGACCAAGAACCAGTCAGTGTGTGTGTGTGTGTGTGTGTGTGTGTGTGTGTGTGTCGGCGAATGTTCTCTGCATAAAATCTGTCTCTGACATGGTTTCTTCTTAAAGAAACCTTGGATGTCCTGTTACTGTGTAAAAATAAACAAAAACCCATTAAGTATCTAAATTACAGAGTTGCATAGCTATGGTGTTAGTTAACGTTCTCACATTTTAATGTTTACCACAGGCACTGCTTTTTTGGAAAAAGGTTATTGAGCCTTTAGTCTTTAAAACAACAGATAAAGTAATATTTATCTATTTTATATTTATGTGGTCATGTGCGCTGCCGCTGAACAACACTGACAACTGACAACTTCGGCAGACTGTATAGAGATGACTTGTCAAGTCATCTCTATACAGTCTGCCGAAGTTACGTTAGCTAATCTAACGTTATTGGCTTGATCAGTCACACATGAAAGTAATCAGACTAACATACTGTGCGATATTTCAAAATATATACTGTGATTGAGTGTGTATATACCATAAACAGTGACGTGTCGAGGTGTCTCTCTCTTCTACTGTTTGAAAAACGCCGACCTGTGATTCCGCTTTGCGAATCGCAAATCAAGCAGTGATTGACAGTGCTCTGATCCAATGGCGTTGGGCATTGTCAGGTTGACAGTAAATCTAGCCCAATGATGTTGGGGGGGCACCGGGGGGGGCAATCATATTCCGGGGGGGCCAGTGCCACCCCGTGCCCCCCTTCTAGACACGCCCCTGCGAAGAGTTAATTGCACTGGCACATCTCACCTCAATGAACACAACATGCCTTATGATCTTTTTTCGTCCTGCCAGAGTCTCGTCCCGGCGAGACCGTCCTGCCAGAGTCTCGTCCCGCCGAGACCGTCCTGCCAGAATCGAGTCTCGTCCCGCCGAGACCGTCCAGCCAGAGTCTCGTCCCGCCGAGACCGTCCTGCCAGAGTCTCGTCCCGCTGAGACCGTACAGCCTGAGTCTCGTCTCGCCGAGACCATTCTGCCTGAGTTCCACGTCATGCCTGCCAAGTCTGAGTCTCTTCACGTCATGCCTGCCAAGCCTGAGTCTCTTTGCGTCATGCCTGCCAAGTCTGAGTCTCTTCATGTCACGCCTGACCAGCCTGATCTTCACGTTACGCCTGACCAGCCAGATCTTCACGTCATGCCTGTTCAGCCTGATCTTCATGTCATGCTTGTTCAGCCTGATCTTCACGTCATGTTCAGCCTGATCTTCACGTCATGCCTGCTCAGCCTGATCTTCACGTCATGCCTGTTCAGCCTGATCTTCACGTCATGCCTGTTCAGCCTGATCTTCACGTCATGCCTGCTCAGCCTGATCTTCACATCAAGCCTGCGCTCCCCGTCAGCCCTGCCGAGTCTGCTCACCCCGTCAGTCCTACTGAGCCTGAACTGCTTCACGTCAGCCCTGCCAAACCTGAGTTGCTTCATGTCAGTCCTGCCGAGCCTGCACTTCACGTCAGTTCTGCCAAGCCTGCACTTCACGTCAGTCTTGCCGAGCCTGAACTGCTTTACATCAGTCCTGCCAAGCCTGAGCTGCTTCACGTCAGTCCTGCCGAGCCTGCACTTCACGTCAGTTCTGCCAAGCCTGCTCATCGCGTCAGTCCTGCCGAGCCTGAACTGCTTCACGTCAGCCCTGCCAAGCCTGAGCTGCTTCACGTCAGCCCTGCCAAGCCTGAGCTGCTTCACGTCAGTCCTGCCGAGCCTGCACTTCACGTCAGTCCTGCCGAGCCGGCTCTTCACGTCAGTCCTGCCGAGCCTACGCATCACGTCATGGCCACCGAACCAGAGACTGTACACGTCGTGCCTGCCGCACAAGAGACTGTACAAGTCGTGCCTGCCGCACAAGAGACTGTTCACGTTGTGCCTGCCGCACGAGAGAATGTTCACGTCACGTCTGCCAAGCCAGAGACTGTTCACGTCACGTCTGCCGAGCCAGAGACTGTTCACTTCACGTCTGCCGAGCCAGAGACTGTTCTCGTCACGTCCGCCGAGCCAGTGCCTCCGGACAAGATGGCCGCCGCCGAACCAGTGTCTCAGGACAAGATGGCCACCGCCGAGCCAGTGTCTCCGGACAAGATGGCCGCCGCCGAACCAGTGTCTTCGGACAAGATGGCAGCCGCTGAGCCAGTGTCTCCGGACAAGATGGCCGCCGCCGAGCCAGTGTCTCCTGACAAGATGGCCGCCGCCGAGCCAGTGTCTCCGGACAAGATGGCCGCTGCCGAACCAGTGTCTCCGGACAAGATGGCCGCCGCCGAGCCAGTGTCTCCGGACAAGATGGCCATCCCGGTGTCTGTTCCTGAGCCGGTGTCTGTTCCTGAGCCGGTGTCTGTTCCTGAAACGGTGTCTGTTCCCTTTGTTCCTGAGCTGGTGTCTGTTCCTGAGCTGGTGTCTTTTCCTGAGCCGGTGTCTGTTCCTGAACCGGTGTCTGTTCCTGAGCCAGTGCCTGTTCTGTTTGTTCCTGAGCCAGTGTCTAAGCCGGGGTCTGTTCCGGCCCATAACCCCATAGCTGCCCCCAAGAAAATTTTGGGGGGGGGCAGTAGGTCCCTTGATGGGACCATGGAGGCCACGTCACCTTGGCCACCTGAACTGTCTGATCCACCTTGGTCCCCTGAACTGTCTGATCCACCTTGGTCCCCTGAACTGTCTGGCCCACCTTGGTCCCCTGAACTGTCTGGTCCACCTTGGTCCCCTGAACTGTCTGGTTCACCTTGGTCCCCTGAACTGTCTGATCCACCCTGGCCACCTGAACTGTCTGATCCACCTTGGTCCCCTGAACTGCCTGCTCCGCCCTGGCCGTCTGCATAGCCTGCTCCGCCCTGGTTGTTTGCACAGCCTGCTCCGCCCTGGTCGCCTGCACAGCCTGCTCCGCCCTGGTCGCCTGCACAGCCTGCTCCGCCCTGGTCGCCTGCACAGCCTGCTCTGCCTGCTCCACCTTGGTCCCCTGAACTGTCTGATCCCCCCCTGGCCACCTGAACTGTCTGAGTCACCTTGGTCACCTGAACTGCCTGCTCCGCCATGGTTGCCTGCACATCCTGCTCCGCCCTGGTCGCCTGCACAGCCTGGTCCGCCCATGCTCCACAGTCCAGGTCTGCCCACACTCCACGACCCAGGTCCGCCCACGCTCCACGACCCAGGTCCGCCATTGCAATGCCCTGGTCCTGTTCCCCTGCACAGACCTGGCCCTCCATCCCTCCCCCAAGACCACCTCCGCTTCACCACCCTCCTGAACTTTTGTGTTTTTTTTGAGCGTCTGGAAGCCGCTCTTATAGGGGGGGCTCTGTCACGATTAGCCACACACTCCCTGAGTGATCACGGACTACACTTCCCATCATACATCTCCCTGGACTGATTACACCATACACCTGCACTGCTCTGATTACACACACACCTGCATCTCATTCACACACACACATATAAACCACCTCCACGCACCACACCAGTGCGAAGTCTTGACTTTCCTGGCTGTCATTCTGAGCTGTGGATTGTTTATTACCTTGACCTTGGACTGTGTATCCCGTTTCTGATTGTTCTCTGCCTACCCTGACCTGGATTGTTTACTGGACCTTGCTTCTCGCCACCTGCCCCGACTATTGCTTGTTATCTGGTTTGTCTCTGCCTTTTCTCCATTGCCCTGTTTGCTGGTGTTGATTCCTGCCTGTTTGACAACTCTAATAAAAAGCTGCAGATGGATTCCATTGAGTCTGGTGCTTCCTAACAGCTAATATTTTTGTTCGCTTTTGATATATCTGTCTTGAATGTAATAAAAATCACGTGGGTCAATTACAAATATTCAAAATTGATCACAAGTGGCTTTTCTGTAAAATTTTAAACGGATCATGTGGTATTTACTTTTTAGCAAGTTGCCCTCTAGAATTGACTTTTGTGCAGTAGTATCTGTAGTTTTGTAATGATAAACAGGACGGAAGCAATAGCAAATGCAGTGGTGTTTATTAACAATTATTCACTCAGGAAACTCAGAACAGTCAGGTGCATAAATGCAAAACTCAGCGTAGGCAGGCAGTCACTCGGAGAGAGAGAGTCAGACCAGGAACACAGACAGCAGGAGAGTGTGACGCAGGGACTGAGACGGGCAATCCTGAGGTGACTGAAGCTGATGACGGTGAACCAGTGGAGAGAACGGGAGTGAAGCAATCCGTATCCAGAGAACAGGAAACACGAGGAAAACAGGAACAAGCACGAACACGGGAAGCCTCAAACAACGATCTGACTAACAAGAGATGAAAGACAGGGCATTAACTCGCTGTCTTAACCAACGCTCTAGTGAAGATTTCTCTACAGCCTATCAGGATGTGCGAAACTCCCTGGAATCTGACTCTTCCCTACATAACCTGGACGCTGATGCACATCTTAATCTTTTTCATTCTACTTGCTCAGATATTATGAATTCTATTGCGCCCCTGAAGTACAAAAACCACAAGCCCGCACCCGTGCCCTGGCACACTGACACTACACATACCCTTAGACGTGCATGTAGACAGGCGGAGCGCAAATGGAAAAAGGACCATCTGCAGGTTTCGTATGAAATCATGGAAAACGCCTACAAGGTGTTTCAGAAAGCTGCAAAGTCTGCAAAACGTAAACATCTATCTGAACTTATATCCAACAATCGCCATAAACCTCAAGCTCTGTTTGCTACTATTAACTCAGTTTTAAATCCTTCTGTGCATCCCATCTTGGAGCCCTCGACTGTTCTCTGCGAAAACTTTGGGAAGTTTTTTGTTGATAAGATTACTTCTTTAAGATCTAATTTGTCTAACTCTCTATATACGTATGATACTCCACTCTGTCCATCCACCTGGTCTGAGTTTGAGCTGATTGACCTAGACACATGTAATGAAATTGTTGGTCATGTAAAACCTACTATCTGTCCTCAGGATATTATTCCACCTCTTTTCCTGAGACAAATCCTGGCCACAGTTGGTCCAGGTCTCTTACTTTTAATTAACAAATGCCTGTCAACTGGCTCCTTCCCAAACAGTCTGAAAGTTGCCGTGGTGACGCCATATCTAAAAAAAAAACCATCTCGATCCCTCCTCTCTTTGTAACTTCCGTCCTATTTCTAATTTACCTTACATTTCGAAGATTCTTGAGAGAGTTGTACTGATTCAACTACAATCATACTTATCTGTAAATTCTCTCCATGAAACATTCCAATCTGGTTTTAAAGCTTTACACAGCACTGAATCCGCTCTTTTACGAGTTTCAAGTGATATTTTCACTGTAACTGACTCTGGGAAATCACTGGCGCTAGTTCTATTAGATTTGAGTGCTGCATTTGACCTAGTTGATTATGAGGTCCTCCTGCAGCGCCTGGAGATATCTGTGGGTTTTCAAGGCCTAGTCTTGCAGTGGTTCCGCTCTTATCTAACCAACAGATGCTTTAGTGTCCGTATTGGGCATCACTCTTCCTCTAGTGTGCCCCTGAACTGCGGAGTCCCACAGGGATCAATCCTTGGCCCCGTATTGTTTATTCTGTATTTGCTACCACTGGCTTCCATCTTCGATAAATATGGAGTATCCTTCCATCTGTATGCCGATGATACGCAGATCTATTTTCCTCTAAAACATAATGATAAAAATGGTCTACAACCTCTGCTTGCTTGTCTGAGTGAACTTAAACTTTGGTTTTCAAGTAACTTTCTAAATTTAAATGAAAATAAAACCGAGATAATTATTTTCGGGCCAAAGGAAAACTGTGTGTATGATGTTGACTGTGGTATCCTCGCATCGTATGAAACTCAATGTGCTCGAAACTTGGGTTTCTTGCTTGACCGCAACTTAAAATTTGAGAAACAGATCAGTGCTGTTGTAAAGTCATGTTTTTTCCATCTCCGCCAACTTTCCAAAGTGAAACCTTTTTTAACTCAGCACAATCTTCAAATAGTAATTCATGCATTTGTAACATCTCGACTTGACTATTGCAATTCTTTTTACTTTGGTCTATCCCAGTCTTCTCTCTCTCGCTTACAGTTAGTGCAAAACGCAGCGGCTAGACTCCTCACTGGGACACGCAAGTATGAATCGATCACCCCCATTCTATTTAAACTTCACTGGTTACCTATCAAATTTAGAATTGATTTTAAAATTTTACTTTTTGTGTATAAAGCTCTTAACAATCTGGCCCCTCAGTACCTGACCGACCTGCTCTATCTGTACACTCCGTCTCGTACCCTAAGATCCAGCGACCACTGCCTTCTTACTGTCCCTAGATCCAGACTCAAAAAACGAGGCGATCGTGCATTTGCGACTGCAGGCCCAAAACTCTGGAACAGTTTGCCCCTCTATATCAGACTGGCTCCCTCAGTTTCCACATTTAAATCCTCTTTAAAAACCTTTTTATTCTCTCTTGCTTTTAATTCTCCCTGATTTTTAGTTGTTTATTTCTATTGTTCTGTACTGCATTGCATTATATCCTCTCCTGTGTACAGCACTTTGGTCGGCCTTGGCTGTTTTTAAATGTGCTTTATAAATAAATAATGTATTGTATTGTATTGTATTGCATTAAATAGGCTGGTAGATTATCTGCAGCTGCCGCTGATGAGGATAATGAGCGGTAACGCCCAGATAAAACAATCAGTGTAATGAGACTAACACACACACAAACACACCAGACCAGAATGAGACAGCGGATCTACCAACCGTGACAAGTTTTTACCAGAGTGTGGAACTCAGGCTTAAATGAATATACATCTCTCAGTGCAATAGTGATTCTGTGGTAATAGTTTAAGTGTAAAACAGCATGCACTTACTTTTTGTGTTAATAATTTGTGTGATTCCGCATCATAGATAAAGGGAAAGTTGCACTAAACAAAGTATCAATTTAGTCAAACATTCTCAAACAGAAAGACTGTCACTTAAATTCTTAATTGTCATTTATTCCTATAAACACTCAGTGTTGACAGCTCTCAAAGAAAAGTCTTCACCTAAAACACATACAGTCCAACATACAAAATGTGACATCTACTATCTGAACAAGATGACTAAATCTAGTGGAGTAATACAACCATTTGCAAACTTTTGTGTATTTATTATAACCGGTGCTTTTCAACCCTCTTCTCATAGTGATTTGGTTATTTGAATCTTACATGTGTGTTTTGGACACATGTGATTTGTGTATAAAGATTATGTTTTAAAGTTAGTCCATAGGATTTACAAGCGTGTGGAACTTTGCATCACCACGGTATAACAAAATATGGTGGTGTGTAAAAATACACCCAAAGATTTAAGCACAACTATTTACACACATACAGTAGTATATAGTAGGATAATATCTAACTGTATATTGTAGATTGTGAACACTCCATTACCTGTTTATTTAGGCTCGGAGAACATCCTTAGCTCATACATCTCTTTAATTGTATGCTGGATGTTTAAGTGTTAGTTAAAAATAAAAAGGTAAAGTTAATAACAAACAAATAAAAACTATAAATTAATATGAAACCATAATATTAATAAATAAAATATGATATATTACAGTTTGAAAATGACTTCCATAATATTTTCTTTTAGTAAAGCTTTGCCTGGATCACCAACACAAAGTTTTGTGTTTGTGGGTGAGACCTCACAAAGATTACACCAATATTAGCTCTCTCCAACATTGCATGTTTGCACTATGCCTGAAACTTACTAAACAACATGCATTTCCTGTGGTTGTTAAACCCCTCAGGTAATTAATGAAATGTAGTTTGTCAAAAGAATAAAGGAATGGTCATACATTTAAAATGTCTTCTAAGTGAAGATGATGTGTTTGTCACAAACACATCTAAAGAGTTTTTTTACTCGTGTGAGGACACCTCTAGCAATATTACTAATCAAGTAATCACAGAAATAATGGTCATCAGACTGTTTTAAAGAAATTAAAGCATAAATGAAGGTGAATCTTTATTTAAAGAAGATAGACTTCTGCTTTTGCAACACACAAATGTATAAATGTTCAAAATCATATAAATGTTAAAAAAAACTTCTATTCCATACTTTGAAGCATCATGGTTTTAGGTCTTTAAAAATACAGAATAAAAATATGCTGTACATATGCTGCGTTTTCACCAATTGACCATCCTTAATGTCGTCGTTGTGCGAGGAACTGGAGTATTGCAGCAGCTATTTCTTTAAAAAAAACACATTGCATTTATCATATTTTTACTTTGAACCTTTGTAAACATAAGAAATGTAAATTTTATAAAAGCACAAAAGTACCAATGAATGACATTGTGTCAGAACACTGTAAATATAAAGAAATGCTTTTACATTTTTATCATAAATTTAAAGCAAGATTATCCTTTGAAAAAAGTGTAAGACAAATTCTATACAGTATTTGATTTTTGTTAGGGAACATTGGAAATTAGTGTCTTTTAGCTTAATCTTTGGTTTTAAGGGAAATTAAATATTCTCAGGAGTCCCATTAACCCCTGAAGTTATGACTTCTGAAGACCTTAAGATGAGTACAATTAAATATTCACTCAAGACAAACTTTACTTATGCTGCGTCATGGACCACAGAGACACATCTCATCTCTGAAAATGCGCTGCTATTTTCTAAAAGATACAAATGAACCCTTTAGAACCTGATGCTAAAATAGGGGATTTTCGCATATTTTGTTTTTGACTGTAAAATTATAAAACAATGTGCTATCTTCAAGTGTAAGGTGTCATCTTTTCAGAAAAAATAAACTGCTTTCAGTAAATTACAGTTATTGGCTATTAGCGTGTGTGGTGAGTTTGTAAATAGAATTGAAATAACCAGAAATAAAGGAGACATAAATAAATTTACTGATTTTTATTTAGAAAAAAAAAAAAAAATAAATCACGAACAAATTAAACTATTTTACTACTACTGTCGCGCTCCGTATCTCTCTCTCTCTCTGTTCAAATCCTTCAGACCCGCTTGCTCTGCTTGAAAGCCGACGTCATTTGCTGACGGAAAGCCTGAAATTACCGTAATAAGCCGTATATTGCCGAAATGCGGCAATTTGAAATGTTTGATAGTGTAAACGGTTAAAGAGTTACGGTAACATGAATACATCTTGCTGGTGTGTGTCGGTGGACAAAACACTGCTTGAATATCTTTGTATAAATAAGATCTAAGACGACTAAGTACAGTTTTTGCTTTAAAATTGTAAAGTTTTTTAACAGATGCTGTTAAGTAAATAATACCATAGGTTAAATTTATGCAAAATAATTTTTGGTCATTCTATGGAAATGTCCATTTTCTGTCACTAGCCTTTACAGAAATATCACACTTGAAAAACACTTTAGGGTTACAATTTCTTTACATTTTAAAATAAAACAATATGTTATTTGAACAATTACGACTTCTTGAGCCATCAATGTGACAATATTTGATTTTTAATTAATTATATAGAATTTCAGGCACCACAGAATTGTACAGATGGAAAATGCTTTAATTTAATGCCAATGACAAGTTTATCCCCCATTTAAAATACAATTGTCACAGGCTGGTTGAGGTAAACACTCGAAGCTGGATCACAGTTGCAGCAGTCTTTATTAACTGACAAAATACGCACAATGATGAACAAAGAGAACAAAGAGAACAGGTACAACCACGCATAATGCAACAACGACCGACCAAGACTAACTGAACAGAAGGAGACTAAATACAGATACTGATGAACATAAACCAGGTGACACAGATGAAGATAATTAACAAGACACAGGTGATGAAGATGGACTAATAACGGTTGGCATGGTAACAGATGAGTGGCGGGAAAGCAAAAGACATGTGACTAATACTGAAAACAGAAGATCAAAACAGACACGAACGTGACATTACTCCCCCCCTCCGGAAGGCGCGACCTCGCGCCGAAGAGGGACCAAGGCGGAGCAGGATGAGCAGGCGGCCAGGGCAGTGCAGGATGTGCTGGCGGCCAGGGCGGAGCAGGACGTGCAGGCGTCCAGGGCGGAGCAGGACGTGCAGGCTGCCAGGGCGAAGCAGGCCCTTCGGGCGGCCAGGGCGGGGACGACGGAGGAGGAGGAGGCAAGGCTGACGACTCCAGGGAGCAGGTGATCGAGGAGACCAGGGTGGAGCCGTAGAGCCGACGAGACAGGGCGATGTCGAAGAACTGGAGGGACATGGTGAGACCGACGGCTCCGGTGACCGAGGCCCAGACGGGGATCCTGAAGACCGCGACCGAAGACCAAGGTGGAGCCGGAGGGAGAGAAGAGCCCAACTGAGCCCAAAGGATGGGGTGACGAGGCGAAGCCAGAGGAGGGTAGTCCCAGGGCGAGGGCGGGTCGATGAAGGACCAAGGGGAAACCGGGGGGACGAGGAAGCCCGGAGGAGCTGGTGGGCTGAAGGGCCACGGCGGAGGTGAGGGAGGTAAGAGCCACAGTGGAGGTAATGGACCGGAAGGCTGAGGCAGAGTCCAGGTAGAGGAGGTCTGAGGAGGAGAACGGGGATCCCCTGACCCTGAGGGAGTTGGTGGCAGGCAGACCCACGGTGACTCCACCTCCTCGAAGATTTATGGAGGAGCAGCGGGGCTGCCAGGTAGTGGTGGAGGAAAGGACAAAACGTGATGGTTAGGAGGAGGTGGGAGAGGGAGGCTGGGTGGGAATTCGGGCTCTGGTGTCGTGATGGTCTCTGGCTGGGCGGGCTCTGGCTGGGCAGGCTCTGGCTGGGCAGGCTCTGGCTGGGCAGGCTCTGGCTGGACAGGCTCTGGCTGGGCAGGCTCTGGATGGGCAGGCTCTGGGCTGGACGGCGCCAGCGGAGAAGGCTCTGTGCTGGACGGGACCAGCGGTGAAGGCTCTGTGCTGGACGGGACCAGCGGTGAAGGCTCTGGGCTGGCAAGCTCCTCTTCTGCTGGACTGAGAGTGAAGGGAGAGTTACAGCTGGCCAAAACCCACTCTACATAGGCCGCAAAGTTCCCCCGAGGCCCATCTCCGGGCAGGCGTGCTTTTGTTTCAGCGTTTAGGCCTGCCCGGAAGAACACACAGAGGCTGGTATCATCATAGTGAACAAGAGGTACCAAGTTCAAATACCTCTGTGTGTGGGCCTCGAGGGAGTGATCCTCCTGGGTAAGGAGAAGGATTTGTACTGCTGCAAAATCCATAACTTTTGTAGGTCGGTCATTCTGTCACGGGTTGGTTGAGGTAAACACTCGAAGCTGGATCACAGTTGCAGCAGTCTTTATTAACTGACAAAATACGCACGATGATGAACAAAGAGAACAAAGAGAACAGGTACAACCACGCATAATGCAACAACGACCGACCAAGACAAACTGAACAGAAGGAGACTAAATACAGATACTGATGAACATAAACCAGGTGACACAGATGAAGATAATTAACAAGACACAGGTGATGAAGATGGACTAATAACGGTTGGCATGGTAACAGATGAGTGGCGGGAAAGCAAAAGACATGTGACTAATACTGAAAACAGAAGATCAAAACAGACACGAACGTGACAACAATAATGTATACATAACTATCTAATATAAATGATATTTTAAAAATAACCTAGAATACTTATGGATTAAACTACTTCATTTAGTTGGTGTACAACGATTGACAAGATGTGGTTTGATACCTCGTAGCATCCATTTTGTAAAATTAATTTTTCATGAAAATTGTCACTGGTTTTACTTTTCTTATGGGTGACACCGGTGACTCCCATTTATAGATAAACGTTATTCAAAGCTATTCATTTAGATTGTATGCCAAATGTAACAATCTTACTTCTACGATCTACTTAATTATGGTTGAAGAATAATGATCTTTGGCCTTCTGTGTGTCATTGGTGTTACTGTGTTAACCCCCTGGGGTCGGCAAACGCGCCGGATTGTTTTGCTCGATTTTTTTCACATAGCAGCAAAATAGACTTAAAATACTCTGTCTTTTTTGGTCATACAGACTTAAGAAATATGAAAAAATAAACTGTTGAATGTCTACTTTTTTGTGTCCACTTACAATCGAAATAAAACATTGTGCTTTTGTGAAATAAAGAAAATAAACAGGGTGTGCTTTCTGCCTCTCCGTCTCCGTGAACTTTTTTTCTGGAGCACGTCTCTAAACTTAAACAAAACTCAGCGAATACTTGTCACACAGGCAAGAGCAATATATCTTTATAATAATTTAAGTGTCTACTTTTAAATGATGTAATTCAAAACTAAAATAAATATTATTTATTTTAATATTTGAGGAGGGGGAGTACTGTCAGGAATGTGTTTTGTTATGTATTCCTGTTTCCCCCCTTCTCAGTGTATTTGGTTCAGTCCTGTTCCCAGTTTTCCCGCTCCTCGTCATCCCTCTGTTAATAACCTGTTCCCAATGTTCATCATGTCTCTCACCTGTGTCCCCATCATGTTCCTTTGTTCACCCAAGTATTTAAGCCCTCTGTTTCTCCCTATTCCTTGTCCTTTCTCGTCTTTGTATTGCGTGTGATGTGGTCCCTGAGTTTCTTTATTAAAATTCCTGTTTTCCATGACTCCTCGTCTCCGCGTGCTTCCTGCCACTACACGTACCCTGACAAATAATGTGTTCTAAGTTTAAATGTTCTTCAAAAGGTGTCAGAATTGAGGGGTCATTTTGGGGTGTCTATTTCTTTCACACTTTCTCCAAGAAAAACAGGATGGGGGACAGCTCCCAGGGAAAGACAATTTAGCTTATCATAACAATCAATGGATAAGAGTAGGCCATATAAAATGTAACTTCGTGGCCATTTTGTTTTGACTTTTTCCTGAAGACACGGGTATAAACATCAAATTATATTGATCTAACAGCATGGGCCGTGTGAAGTGTCAAAATGGTCACATTTGGGGTCTCCCTGTCAGACATCCTGGCAACAGTCAGGAGATTTTATGATAAAAGATTTTATGGTCTTTGATTGTAAAACACCAGGTGGCTGGGGCTATCTTTTAATTGCTTTTTGATCAAAGATTACTTTGATCAGAGCACTGGGAGTGTGTCGGGTATCCTGTTCACCATGCTTTGTGGTGGCACAATCTTCATTTTCAAATCCTCCTAGGACCCAGGAATATATACTTTTGTAAATACTTTTGTCCACTGTAGTGGACATTACTATATTTTAGTGAATTTCTCTGACATCATACATGTCACATGTCACACCTGGGCATCCTGTAAAGAGCACATTCAGGGCTTTTCAGAGATACCAACTGTTTGGAGGTTTCACCATGAAAACAACTTATCCTTGTTAAAATGTCTGACATTCATTTAGTGATCAAATGTAGCACTCTTATGGAAATATGATAATATATTGTAATTATAATTCAAATCAGACTACTTTTCAAATTGTATTCCATAAAGCAACATCTCAGGGAAACGTTGTGGGGTTTCAAATAAAAAAATGACTGTCTGTTACAGAACAGGACATTGATTTCATACATGTCCACTGTAGAGGACATCAGGACTTAAATCATGTTTAACAGGCATTTTGGGAGACACAACAAGTGAATATGGAAATAAATTATACATCAATATTCCTATGAAATATTAGATATTATTATTAAAATGTTACTAATTATTGCTCCAATTATTACACTTCTTTTCATTAAATTTTACTCCAAGAACACATTAATATGTGCACATTAGATACAGTGTATAGATACATTGCATTGAATGGGAATATTAATTTATGGCCATTTTACCCACATATTGCATAAAGTAAAATGGTGTATCAATTCATTCCATTATATCTTTCATAACGTAGTTGAGAATCATCTTTATACAAATTTTCCTTAAAAAAAACAACAAAGGCTTCCGGTTGGAGCATCAGCCATGACGGTTGCACAGTAGAGAGCTCCCGATAGAACGCGCGAAATTCGACCAAAAGCCCCTTTTATATCGAAGATATATGAAGAATTTAACTTAAAGAATGGGGCAAGTCACTACCGTAAACATTTAATTTGTTTCTGAGGCGGCTTGAGCAGTGAAATACAGTTTTATCCTCGACGGTCAAGGCTAACTAGCTCTATTAGCAATTAAGTTAGCAGAAGATGACGGAAGCAGAGATTCTGCAAGAACTGAGACAATTCCGCCAGGAGAATAGACAGCAATTTGAGGAACTAAGAAGTGACATATTGGGTCTCAACAACAGACTGGGAGAGGCCAAAGACCAGATCGAAAAGGCCGAAGAACGGATACAAACCTCAGAAGATGCAGCATTGGAGATGCTAAAGCTACACATGAGGTTAGATGAGAAGCTAACAGAAATGGAGAGCCATAGCAGACTCGATAATCTAAGGATTTATGGGGTAGCCGAAGAGACCGAAAAAGACTCCGTTAACTTGCTGTCTTTTGTGAACAAACTTCTTCGCGAGGGCCTTCAACTGTCTGATGAAGTGCCTGATTTGCAAATTCAGAGGGCACATCGCTCACTAGGCCCTCAGCCGGCAGCTGGTGCACCGCCTCGCTCTGTTGTGGTCGTTTTTGAGCTTTAAGGTGAAGGAGATGCTACTGCATAAAGCGTGGCAGACAAGAGGATTCAAGTGGAAAGACAATCATGTAAACCTCGATCATGATTATCCGCCATCCATCATCGCTAAACGGAAGGAGTATGTCGAAATCCGGAAGGTTCTGAAAGCTAATAATGTGAAGTTTCAAACGCTATTCCCCGCTAGACTACGCGTGATGCACCAAGATGGAACCGGAATATATGATTCACCAACTGAAGCAGCCAAAGACCTTGTGAAAAAAGGCTACGTGGTCACGACAATGCCAGCACCACCACCGGCATCATTGGCTGAGCGGATAAAACAGCTGTCCTGGACCCGAGTGAATCGGCGTGCCAAGAAGGCTAACGTTATACGCGACCCCACTCGAGACATCAGCTACAAAGATAAGCTTCGCACATTCCGGAGGAACACCCCAGAAGTGACAACGGAGTAAATTGAAACGAAGTGAAGTGGAAAACCTCCAAGCGATTTTAGTTATTATTAAGACACGGTGGTGAGTTGATTGTGAAGTTTGAATAGATGGGTTATGGAGGTAGAGCTTTCAAGATGCTGTGAACCAACAAGGACCCCCTTCACTGATTCTCAGCTGAAGGGTTTTGCCTTAGAGCACCCCCGGGGGATATTAGGGTCTAAAGGGAAGACCCCTACATAGGAAGTCACCTTTTTGTTATTTTGGTATATTTTATGTTGTTCTGTATGTTCATATTTGGAGTATGTTTTTTTCGTTATACTCTGCTGTTTTGCGCAGAGAAGGGAAGAGCACTGTGTCTATTTGTTTGGTTAACCATTGATATAGTCACATGTTTAATAGATCTATAAAACTTGTATCCTACCTTAGTGATAGTGAACATGCTAAATTAAACAAAATGGGATACACAAAAGTATATTTCTCTTCACATAAATCAGGTAGACGCAGAGGAGTGGCGATTTTGTTGTGCAACGCGCTAAATTTCGAATTCATATCTGAACCCAAAGATGTAGAGGGGAGGTACATTATGGTAATTGGTAAAATTGAGGGAACCTTAGTAAGTCTGTTCAATGTTTATATTCCACCAGGTAGTGACTGGTCATTTTACAAACATGTACTTGAAACAATGACAACAAAGAGTCAGGGAGTGTTAATATGTGGGGGAGATTTTAACATTCGATTAAATCCGAAAAATAACAGTTCAAGTGGCAAACACGACACGAAAAAATGATATAAGAAAGTAAATAATTTCATGAAAGAAGTGGGAATAATAGATATATGGAGGGAATTTAACCCGACAGGGCGAGATTATACTCACTACTCTGGGGCGCATAAGGTTTACTCCAGAATAGACTTAATTCTGATGTTCAAAAACGATATGTTTCAAGTGATAAATTGCGACATAGGAATAAGTGCACTCTCAGATCACAATCCGGTATATTTGTCACTTAACCTCAATGGTAAAATAAAGTCTACCCTATGGAGATTAAATAAGAATATTCTGAATGACAAAAAAATCAGGAATAAATTGAAATTCGAAATTGAATCCTATCTGGAATATAATGACAATGATGCAGTTTCACCAGGTATATTATGGGACGCTTTAAAAGCAGTGCTTCGTGGGAAAATTATTGCAATTTCTTCTAATGTAAAGAAAATGAAAAAATGAAAATTACTAGATCTCGAGATTAAACTTAAAGAATTACAGAAAGAACATTAATCTTCACAGGACTCAGTAAAAGCAAAAATGTTCGAAATAAAGAAGGAGATAAATGAAATAAACACAGGACATTCAGAAAAAGCTTCTTTTTACAAAACAACAATATTACGAAACTGGAGGGAAAGCGCTTAAACTTTTGTCATATTGATTAAGGAAACAACAGGCGGAGAGAACAATTTTCAAAATTAAACATCCTGAAACAAACCAAATTGAAACTAACCTAGAAAAATACAACAATGTTTTGAGGAGTATTATCTGACACTATATTCTCAACCATAATTAAGAAGTGCTACTGAAATTGATTCATTTTTATCTTCACTAAATCTACCTAGTCACAAATGATCAGAACAAGAAGCTAATCTCAAAAATTATGAAGGAAGAAATTATATCCGCAATTAAGAGATTAAAAAATGGAAAAGTTTGGATGCCGAAAAAGCGTTCGATTCAGTACGATGGACATTTTTATATAAAGTAATGGACGCATTCGGTTTTCATTCTGACTGGATTGAGACATTTTCTGCACTGTACAACAAACCTACTGCCAGAATTAAAATAAACGGGGACTTATCCAAATCTATTAAATTAGAAAGAGGAACCCGCCAGGGTTGTGGTGCATCGGCTCTACTTTTCTCTTTATTTATTGAGCCCTTAGCTCAGTGGATTAGACAGAGCACAGAAATTCAAGGGGTTTCTTTAAAATCAGGCGTACAAAAATTAGCTCTATTTGCTGACGACATACTAATATTTTTGACAGACCCCACTCAGTCACTTCCTAAATTAATGAAAACACTGGAAGAATATGGCTCTTTGTCAGGCTATAAAATCAATGTTACTAAAACTCAGCTTTTAAGGTTGAATTACAATCCGCCCACAAAGATCAAAAAGGCATATAAATGGAAATGGGAATCAGATAACATTAAATATTTGGGAGCTGTTCTGACAGAAGATCCGTCTAGAATGTTTGATGCCAACTATGGGCCTCTAATCTCAAAAATAAAATCAGATTTACAAAGGTGGAATAATGTCCCATTTTTGAGTTTACACTCTTGAGTAGATTCAATTAGAATAAATATCCTCCCTCGTTTCTTGTACCTCTTTCAATGTCTTCCTATTGGGATAACTCAAAAACATTTTGATGAATGGGATAACATAGAGGCAAAATATATTTGGCAAAATAAAGGGGTAGGATGAAATATCAAACAATGCAGTTGATGAAGGAGAAAGGGGGGCTAGGCCTTCCCTGCCTCAGGGATTATTATTACGCTGCACAAGTTAGACCTTTAATCTGTTTATGTTCACCCATTTATTCGGCGGGTTGGAAAGATGTTGAAGGGTCTATTACGAAAGATATACCCATTATGGCCCTTTTAAATGACAAAAAACTTCAAATGAACAGCAATATAACTGAAGATGTTATGTATGAATCTCTTTTGAACTCCTGGAATAGAATATTGCAAATATGCAACCTAAAAAAAGTGTCTAGAATTTTAAGGTGGTGTGCATATGATTCTGACTTCAGTCCAAATGCCCTGGATGGAAGATTTAAAGGTTGGGTCTCAAAAGGAATTACAACCTATTACTCGTTTATGCACAAGGGAGCATTTATGAGTTTTGAATTCTTACAGAACAAATATGGTTTAGGTCAAGACGATTTCTATAGATACTTACAGGTTAGGCATTATTTTGAACAAAACATAAAAATATCATTGGAAAAAAGCAACTTGGGGTTCCTACAGACTTTCTTAACATTAATTACATCTTCTTCCCTAAATAAGTTGGTTTCTGGGTTGTACAGAGCCATTCAGCATGGGAAAAAAACCCAACACAGAGTACATTAAGAGGAGATGGGAAATGGAAAGTAAGATACAAATTTCAAATGAAAGCTGGGTGAATATATGTAGAGTACAATGGAACACTACTAGTTCGAACACCTGGCGTGAGTTTGGTTGGAAGAATATAATCAGGTTTTTTATCACACCTATTCAAAAGAGACACCAGGGTAGTGGTGACTCATGCTGGAGGCTCTGTGGTTTCTCGGGAGCCAACCATTTCCATATTTTCTGGGACTGCCCAATGTTAAGCCCTTATTGGTCACAAATATGTGAACATATTAATCATATATTTGGTAGTAAATTACCTTGCAATTTTGAAAATGTGTATTTGGGCAATGCTGATGTTAATAACTGGAGAAATAAGGACAAGAGGTTGCTTTGGATACTACTGGCAGCGAGTAAAAAAGCCATAACCAGGAAATGGTTAAAACCAGACCTTCCAACCATCGAGGAGTGGGTCAACATAATCCATGAAATCTACAGTATGGAAAAGCTTTCATTCACTCTCAGGAATCAAAGAGACATGTTTTACAAAATCTGGACAAAGTGGTCTGAGTATGTCAAGCCCATAAGATCGGACATTGTATGAGTGTTACAGTTTTAAGTGAAAGAAAAACGTTTCTGTACGGATGCTCTTCCCATTGCTGTTCACATTAAAAATGTAAAAAAAAAAAAAAAACACTCAATGTTTTGGTGATTGAAAGAAAAATCCCATTGTTTTTGCCTATTCATATAATTTACTACAAAGTATATAGCATAACATGAATAAAATATAATTTTTCAAAATAATTTTTTTTTTTTTTTTTTTTTTTTACAATTTTTTCTTATGCTCTAAACAATGTGATGACATGAAAAAAACTACATTTTTTTCTGGGTTTCAGGAGGATATAATATCAACTATTATTCACTATTTTATGTTTTATTTATTTATGTGTGTAAGGCAGTTTTTTCGCGGTGTATTAGATTAAAATTTGTATACTGGTAATTTAACACCTTATTTTGTTAAAAATTAAGCGGTTGGCTTTGCACGTTCAAGTGTTTTGGGGGCGTGGCTTTGGAATGAGCTCAGAAGGAAGAGGGTGGGAGTTTCTCTGTTGGATACTTTCAAAATCCAGCAGTTTTCTGCTAGTTTCTCAGACTTACCTACCCCGCCTTTAACATCTTATTTCATTTATCTAATATTTATGTGTTTTATTGTTTAAAGTTTAAAACTTACCAAACTGGCAGCGCCACCCTTACATGTTACACGAACGCCTCACCACCGCACCGGTGACTGCAACATACACTTATAGTCTTTGTTCTTCTATAGCAAATTATAATATAGCATATTGCACTTTCAGGTAGACATGGGCCTAACACATTCAGCCAGTTGGAACAGAGAAAACACACCAGAATAGGCCTGTTTAGTAAGCAGGATTTGATGGCCGCATTCCTACACTTATAAAATGCAATTCAATGTGGAAGTAATCCAAGTATTCAGAATACGTTACTCAGATTGAGTAACGTAACGGAATACGTTACAAATTACATTTTTGGGCATGTATTCTGTATTCTGTAACGAAATACGTTTTAAAAGTATCCTTCCCAACACTGGTCACGGTGAGGTGTGGGTTGAAGAAGACTCAAAGTCAAAAGGCTCCAAATACAAACGATTTACTTAACTCACAGGTACAGACAGGCAGGCAGAATGACGGACAGGACAACACACACATTGAATACAACTATGTAACGACAATGAGTCTTACATTAAATGCATTAACATTAGCTCAAATGATATATAGGGAATTTTAATAATTAATCATGAATATGATTAATATTGCATATTACAGTTAAATTATCGAAGTTGAAAATAGATCGATTGTATATATGAATGATCAATCACAACGAATTATAATTCCTCATTCATATATCAATGGTCCCTTTCCAGATCGATTATATGAGATAACCTTTAATGGAATTAATTTAGCTATCGAACAATCTGTTTGTCCAGCAAACGGCCGTAAGATTAACTTATCAACTTCTCAACAAAGTTATCCCTTCTTATAAACTCCAAGAAATATCAATCTTCTGGCCGTGAACATTAATTTTCCTGTGTTTATAAGATTAAACTACTCAAAGTAATCCATAATAAAAGCTTTTGTAGCTAAAGGATCACATTTCATTGACTTTGTAAAATGAGCACGATTAGACAATTAGCAATCGAGAATATAATGGTTTTAATAAAATGAAACTACGGATACAGAATTCTACATTTAAACACGGGATACATGTATGTACAGTAAACAGTAAAACTAATGAGACAGACGAATAATGAACGGGAGTGAGAGAGAGAGATTGGGAGAGAGAGAGAGAGAGCGAGAGAGGATGAGAAAGTGAAACTAACGGTCAGGATGAGAGAGATCACCGGGGTGATCGCAGCATGGCAAAAATCACAGACAACGTAACCCTTAGAGAGACAACAAGAAATCACATCAATCAAATCAAATCAATAACCTATACTTGCGTATGGTTCTCTTTGTGTTGCTGAGGAACGCAGAGTCGTGTGCGTGTTTGTCCTTCGGCGCTATAGGCTTGTTCTCTCGTGTCTTCCGGGGCGAGCAGACTCGCAGGAAGTTTTAAAGGTTCACCGAACGTGAAGTTACCAAGGAAATAGTTCAGAGTTCATCTCCCTCGTGGAAGGAGAGGCGAATATGAAAATAAAACTTAGTAAAGAAAGGAAAAACGGAGATGAGAGCTCACACTCCCATCTTCTTCCGTTGAGCGCAGCTTGCGTGTTTCCTTTAAGAGCCGCGGGGATTTCAAAGAGTCCTTTTAAAGTTGAAGTTGCAGGCTGTTCATTTCACTGAACGTAGGAAAGGTCCGAAGACGAAAATAAAGAAAAGACTTAAAGAAAAGAAAATAGAAACGGAGGAAAACTCCCTAACGGGAGTCATGGGTCTTCTCTCTGGAAACGTAAGTGCTCACTTGTGCTCTGGTGCTCTGGTGCTCAGTGCGAAACTTCTGTGTCAGTCTTTTATGGAGAGGAGGGGTTCACGCCTGCTTCGCGTACGTGAACCAATTATCTTAGAGTATCTCGAGCGGGAAAAGTTCTTCTTTGTCTTGTCAGGATAATTTGTGATGGTATGAAATTTTGTCATTTCTACCCAGAAAGATTGTACACACAGAACAATACATTTTACTGTAATATCCTATGTATGACTTGTTTAGTCAAAACAAGACGGTCAAACAGGTACCAAGAATGGCCGGAAAGAGTAGAAGAAACATAAAGTTACATTCATATGCAGAATTACACACATTTAATGTTCACTCACACGACTATAAAGCCATAATACCGGCTACCATGACCTAGGAAAGATCAAATTCAGGTTTATACATTTCTTAAGTGGTTATACTTATAGAAAATATAAGATTGCAGAGTCTATTCCTCTTTCTTTATCAGAATTCAAGTGGGAGCTGTGACTCCCTTGGAATTCCTTTTGGGGGTCATAAAGTTTATGACCTAGCAAGAGGGGGAGTTACCGAAGGTGATCCTGTTAGGGAATCTTTCTTTGGAAGTATACTTAAGATTCGAAGTTACAGAACAGTCTCAAATTTCATCTATAGAATAAGACAAAACTAATTAGATATGCATGCATACAGGAAGGTCAGATACAATTCTGTGTTATATACATTAAGGACATTTCTATCCTAAGTTGCACACAAAGGACGTTTGTGTGCGTGTGTGTGTGTGTGTATCAGAGTTCAGTCAGCATTTCCTCCGGGGAATTCTGGGTGTGTACCACGAGGGTTTAGTTCGCAAATGGTTGTCTTCAAGACAAAAGGGTAGTGTATGTAAATCCCCTTATCAGTCTACGGAGACATAATAATTGATGAGGGGGGGGGAAAACTAGCTTGAGACCCTGAATGGATCAGTTCTTATTTTTTTGTGACTGAACACAAATTGCAAGCAGTCTAAGGATTTGAGAACAACGGGGACCTGTTTCTTGATTGTGCAATGCGTCATAAATGAAGTTAATCAATGACCTGCTGGCAGACATTGGGGCACCATATCACATGATTCAAGGTTTTGTGAATTAAACATATATGTGTTCATATTTGTTCAGTAGTGAAAGGCGAACAATCAGGATTCGGTCAGTCGCTACAACTAACAACCGACAAGGACTGACTGAACAGAGGGAAACTAAATACAGATACAAATGAACACTAATGAGGTGAGGACAGGTGACACAGATGAAGATGACGATGAACAGGTGGGTAATGAGGGAGTGAGAACAGGTGTGGAGACAAGAAGGATTCTGGGTAGTGTAGTGAAGACGAAGACAGACTGGTGCAGACGATGACTGTGACATTATTCCCCCCTCCCGGTAGGCGTGGCCTCACGCCGTGAAACAGGGGTGGGGGGGTGGGCGCCCTGAAGGCTGATCAGGGTCTGGCCTCACAGGAGCGGGAAGCCTCCAGGGCGGAGCAGGACATGCAGGTGGCCAGGGGGGAGCATGACGTGCAGGCGGCCAGGGCAGAGCAGGAAGTGCAGGCGGCCAGGGCGGAGAAGCCCCTTCGGGTGGCCATGGCGGAGACGCCCCTTCGGGTGGCCATGGCGGAGATGCCCCTTCGGGTGGCCATGGCGGAGAGGATTTTTCCTATGGCCCCCCCCAAAAAATACTTGGGGGAAATGACAGAGTCAGAAAGAGCCACACGGACATGCTCTAGGACCGGCTCAGGGACTGGGACTGGCTGGGCAGACGGGATGTGAACAGTTCTAGGAAGGGCAGATGTGACGTGAACAGTCTCTAGCTCTGGGCTGGACAGGGCCAGCGGCGAGGGCTCTGGGCTGGACGGGGGCAGCGGCGAAGGCTCTGTGCTGGACGGGACCAGCGGTGAAGGCTCTGTGCTGGACGGGACCAGCGGTGAAGGCTCTGCAGGGCTGGACACAGGCTCGGGAAAAAAGTCAATTAAGTCCTTATCGACGAGGACAGGAACAGGAGACACTGGACAGGCGGTCTCGGCGGAATGAGACTCAGGACGGGTGGTGATGGAGGCTGGTGACAGTGGTTGAGCGGCGATGTTAAAATCAGCCTCACCCACAGTACAGGCTGAGCCGCTCAACAAAAGCACGTAGTCCAGATAACGAGCGAACGTCCCTGGGATCGCTGTTGCTGGAGCTTGCTGGTGCAGATGATCGTCCAACCCGTACCAAAACACAGTCTTTTGGACGTCATCTGCCCAGCTTACCCCATCCGAGAGCTCCAGGAACTCGGCGACATATTCCTCTATGTGACGGCCATCCTGGAAACAGGTCAGAAGACCGTTGGTGGAATTAGCAGAAGTGATGAGTATGCCCATCTTGACCCGTTGTTTGGTCGGTTGTTCTGTCACAGTGTGGTGTGGGTTGAAGAAGACTCAAAATCAAAAGGCTCCAAATACAAACGATTTACTTAAATAACTCACAGGTACAGACAGGCAGGCAGAATGACGGGCAGGACAACACACACGTTGAATACAACTAACAACCGACAAGGACTGACTGAACAGAGGGAAACTAAATACAGATACAAATGAACACTAATGAGGTGAGGACAGGTGACACAGATGAAGATGACGATGAACAGGTGGGTAATGAGGGAGTGAGAACAGGTGTGGAGACAAGAAGGATTCTGGGTAGTGTAGTGAAGACAAAGACAGACTGGTGCAGACGATGACTGTGACAATATGTCAGGGTGCTTAGACACGACAATATGTCATAAATCATTTTTGACACATAGAATCCCATTTATACTACTTACATATTATAGCAGCGGGTCAGCATCTTAATAATGCTGCAAAGAAATTGGCAGATGCATTGACGCAGTGGTCACCAACCTTTTCAAGCCCAAGATCCCTGACCTCAGCCTTGATGAAAGGCAAGATCTACCTATAGATATAAGATATAAGGCCAATTCCGATACCAGCTGTCGTTTCTTCTTCTTCTTCTTTGTTTTAGTAAATTTATTTGTTGTTAGTTTGCTCAGTCCTAACTGGTCTTAAAAAAACTGTAGCCATTTAAAATTAGAGTCAACCACTGCATTTTAATCACAATACAAACAAAGATGGACTGAATGAAAATGCAATATCACTTTCTGACAGCAGGTGGCGCTTATGGATAAAAAACGTCTCAGAGTACCGCTGTAAAAAAGCATCTACTCTTATAAACACAATTTATACGAAGGTAAGAGGCAAAGAAAATGCTATCGAAATTATTCTGAAGACAGTCAGTTTCCTTCAGAGATACATTCATATAAATCCCCACCCCAATTCAATATTTATATTTTTCTTCCTATATTTCGAGGATCACGAACAGTGATCTTGCTGTGCATGGTATTTTCTCTGCTGCGTATCTGCGCAATCCTCTTTGCGTCCGTAATCAGTGTGTCCCATCTCTGTCCTGTTAATGGACTTCATAATATTTTCACACAAATGAAATTTCAGGAAACGATTGCAATGCAGTTTGTGTGCAAATCTGGAATAAAGATCAGACAAAAATAAACAAAAAATGTGTAGTTGCCGATCGTGTGTTTAGAGCACAGACTGGAAACGGCCGGTTTGTGCTCTAAACACACGATCGGCCATTTCGCTGTTTCCGGTCACAGAAAAAAGGTCGCACCACAACAATTATTTGTACCCTTACAAATGCTCCCAAATAAATTTTGAGGTCGCACAGATTCAATTTTGGGAGCATATGCGACCAAAATGGTCACATTTCGAGCCTTGATAATGTGTTTTTTGTACTGATTTTTCTGTTCTTTTCAGGAGCTACCGGGACAGTGATAAAGATCTACCAGTCGATCGCGATCGACGGGTTGGTGACCACTGCATTAACAGAATCATCTGATTTTGAGACACATTGTGCGGCAGTTTATTTTTAGCACAGAATTTAAAGGATCAAATGGTAGAGGATATTCAGGTTATTTGAATGGGTCAAGTTCCTGAACGAAAAGTGAAATCTTTGTTATTGGTTTTCAGTAATGAACTTAATTTGACTTCTGCAAATCATGTCCAATTAGTTAAAATCACCATTAATGAAAATTCGTTGTCAGATTCTGGAACATTACCTTTGACTATGATATTGCCTCAATATGGGATGCGCAATATTATGACAGTTAGGCGATTCCAATCAATGGGTGTCAGACAAGGAAATTCAGTAATTAGATTAGGAAGGAATGGATATTGGGCTGAAGGTGAAACACCGATGATTTCTATCACAGACTGTTGTGTTGAGGAACATGAGTGGGTAATTTGCTCATGCTCCACAATGTTTAGTCTATCTATTAATGGTTCTGCAGTTTGGGAAGTAGTTCCTTTAGATCAAGCCACAGGTGCATGTAGAGTTGGGCGGTATCCAAATTTTGATACCGTCAAACCTCCTCCCTAATTTACCGCAGTATACGGTATTACCGCATGACTAATTAAAAATTATGACGTAAGGCTCAGATGGCGTATTCAGAAACTGAATACCAAACACTAATACTGAAACAATAACAACATAACATGCACAATATTAGCTGCTTCATTGCAGCTTATCATATTTTATAAAATGGATAAATCTGGTCCTTGCAGTGGTGGAATTAGGCATGGGAGACAAGAAAAAACCTTGAGTGGGGCGGCCGTGCAAAAAAGAAAAGAAAAAAGGAATGCGTGATCGGGTTTACCGCTCATTTGCACATCACATATATGACATCATGTCAACTCTTCAGGTCAATTAACCTGTTTGGGACTCGGAGTGTGCGGCCGGAGAAGTAGGCTACTTTCACTCAGAAATAAGGAGGAGCGGGGGGGTTGGTTTACGTCACATCAGGGTTTCCAGTGGGGAGAGTGGGAGTAAGAGAAGTTATAAATCAACACAAATTGAAATTATCTATAGGAAAAAAGGTCTAAGCTACCAGGAGCCAATGAGAGTTCCAACTGAGGAAGGACGGAGGGCAGGGTCTTTGAAATAGAACAAGAAGCAGACTGAGGAAGACACCACGGAGACACAGACCAGAAGAACCAGTGTGGAGAACAAGGTGAGAGGAGCCAGGGTGCGGACAGGAGAATAATCCAAAGCCCAGCCAGGCCCACGTCGGAACTGATGGTGGGAGGTTCCATGGTGGAGTCAGACATCCGAATACCAGCAGTGGAGCCAGGACAGTAGGAGACCCAGGCGGAGCAAAGGAGCCATAGAGGCCGGACGACACTGATGGTTCTGGAGACAGAGGCGGAGTGACGAGCATCTGAGGTGGAGCCAGGGTGCCAAATAACTGAGGTGGAGCCTGAGGGAAGGCGGAGCTGAAGGGACGAAGCACAGTTAAAGGCCCAGAAGTCTGTGGTGCAGACAGAGAGACGTCTGGAGGGACGAGGGAGCCCAGAGGAGCCAGGATGATGGTCCCAGGTAGAGCCAAGGGAGGAAGGAGCCATGGTGGAGCTGACTAGACGTTGAGGTGAGGTGTAGTGATGGGCTCGGCGGCTGGAGGCAGAGTCAGGGGATCCCCTTGCCAAGGCAGATCTGGAGACCGGAAGAACTGAGGCAGGTGGGAGAGGGAGGCTGAGTGGGATACAACATAATCAGTTATTAGCATTTTGGTGGTTCTCTTTTTTTACACATGCTCATAAATCATTTGTATGACAAGCTCACCAAAAATTATGTCTGCACAATTTGGTATGTTTCATTGCATTATCACAAATAAAACAAAACAAATGATAAAACAAAACAAATGACTCCATATATATCTTGACCAAAAAAGGACGGACCTCTTGATAGAATTTGGACATGATTCTGTATTGACAATACAATACAATGCTAGAGTCGAGCACCCTGTAAAGTCTACTCCAGCACATCCTGCATTGTTAGGCTGCATAAACTAGGTCTGCCGGAACTGGGAACACTTCCTATAACAACTGGTTTACTCATTACATCATAAGAAGACTGCATCTACGTTAAATGTTAGTCTTTCTGTTTATTACGAGGTTTACTGTAATCTGCCGGATCCAGGCCTTATCCAGATCAGGTGGTGGACTCGCGCCTAAACATGACCACAACGCATGATGTAGTCAGCTGGATCTGGGCCATATCCAGATCAGAAGCTGGACCTGTGCTTAGACACGACCACAACGCATCCCTGAAGTGTCAACAGAGATTGTGTCAACTAGACTCTCCCTTGTGAAGGCGTCATTGACACGACAACCAGTGGCACTTATCCTCAACAAACCCATCTCCATACGCGCGTGATGACTTCAATCTTCAACCAGATGGATGTTTGTTCCAGGTATGTTTATTCAGTTTTTTCATGTTCTGTGTAAGGAATCGTCAGCCCTAAGTATTGGAATTAGTATTAGCACATATATGCTCGGCTGCTCTCACTTGCTGAACTATGTAACTGTGCCATTTTAAGGTTGTGTTCTTGCCTTTCTGTTTCTCATTTATACGAATATATGTAAAATGATTTTTACTTAAGTTCATAGTTTAATTGTATTAATGTGAATTGAGAAATGAGAACAGAGACAGTGTTTTATATTTTATTTTCTATAATGTATGCTTTATTTAGAGTTTTGTCCACTATATGTTCACGATCACTTTGAGAAAATGTTATCCGCAGCAGAGTCTCACATCTCTCGCTGCTGGCACATCCAGAGTGACCATCTACCTGCTCTCAGCATGATTCCATCCACACACTGTCACATTGGAACCGTGACCCGGATGGGAGTGAGTTTTGGGGGGGTGAGTGTAACGGAAGACAGCTGTGCAGGTTACCATAATTACCCTGATAGCAAGAAGCGCACTAGCGATTGACATTAGGAGCTGTGTCCCAATGTGAAGGCTGCATCCTTCGAAGGCCGTGGACTTCGAAGGATGCAGCCTATTTGTCCTTCGAAGGACGCACCATGTAGCCTTCGTAGGATTTCCTAATTGTGCATCCAGGTGTTCCCGATTACCCCTCCTGGCGCCAAGCAAAGGTTCGAGAGTACAGCTGCCATCCTGATAATTCATTTGTTATAATTGAATAAACAGCTATGGAGCCAGAATTGGCTATTGTCATTTTTTTGTTTTATATTTTACTGGAGGACATGGTGAGGATGTTTCAGTCATGTATTTTCAGCTTAGCCAAGATCATGGCCAGAGCTGGTTTGCTGCATCCCAATTCAGAGGCTGCTTCCTGAATTGCCAGATTACACTTTAAACTGTTCAAGTATTGGGTGTTAACTTACGTAAATAATGTAATGAAATTATAACTATAAATGAGTTCACTGAAGACAGTAATATGTTGATCATAAAATAATTTATGAATGTTTTATTTTTATATAACCTAACCTTGTGTTTGTGTTATAGGCCTATTTCTTTTTTATATGTGAAGTCTTTTTTTACTAAAAGCCTACTGAGCTTTTTCCTCCCAAAAAATGGACTTTAAAGATACAAGTAGCCTAAATGTCGTTTTTTAGAAAATTCAAGAAATTATCCATTTTAAAAAATGAAGTTTAAACGCAATGAAAAGCATCCCGCACCTAAACAGGTGGCCTGGTTGACTTATGGGGTAGGATAGGCCGCTAAGGATCCATTTATGTATCCTTCCTTTCACGGGGAAACGAAGGGTGCATTTGGCGTCGCTTTTGAATCAGGGTAGCCTTCGTCGCGCCACGATGACGCAACCGGCCTTTGAATACGGCCTTCAAAGGGTGGAGAATTGAATTGGGACAGCCTTCATCACGCCGCGGTGGCGCAATCGTCCTTCAAATGCGGCCTTCAAAGAATGCAGCCTTTGAATTGGGACAGCCTTCGTCGCGCCGCTGTGATGCAATCGGCCTTCAAATGCGACCAATCAGCCTTCAAATACGGCCTTCGGAGGATGCAGCCTTCACATTGGGACACAGCTACAGACTGCAGTCTTTAGCATCCTTGTTAGCACGCCTGCCTACCACACCGGCGACCCGGGTTCGAGGCCTGCACAGAGCGGGGCGAGTAGGACCTGAGGGGTTACATATCTATATACGTAGAAAGAGATATATATACAGGTCCTTCTCAAAAAATTAGCATATTGTGATAAAGTTCATTATTTTCCATAATATAATGATAAAAAATAAACTTTCATATATTTTAGATTCATTGCACACCAACTGAAATATTTCAGGTCTTTTATTGTTTTAATACTGATGATTTTGGCATACAGCTCATGAAAACCCAAAATTCCTTTCTCAAAAAATTAGCATATTTCATCCGACCAATAAAAGAAGTGTTTTTAATACAAAAAAAGTCAACCTTCAAATAATTATGTTCAGTTATGCACTCAATACTTGGTCGGGAATCCTTTTGCAGAAATGACTGCTTCAATGCGGCGTGGCATGGAGGCAATCAGCCTGTGGCACTGCTGAGGTCTTATGGAGGCCCAGGATGCTTCGATAGCGGCCTTAAGCTCATCCAGAGTGTTGGGTCTTGCGTCTCTCAACTTTCTCTTCACAATATCCCACAGATTCTCTATGGGGTTCAGGTCAGGAGAGTTGGCAGGCCAATTGAGCACAGTAATACCATGGTCAGTAAACCATTTACCAGTGGTTTTGGCACTGTGAGCAGGTGCCAGGTCGTGCTGAAAAATGAAATCTTCATCTCCATAAAGCTTTTCAGCAGATGGAAGCATGAAGTGCTCCAAAATCTCCTGATAGCTAGCTGCATTGACCCTGCCCTTGATAAAACACAGTGGACCAACACCAGCAGCTGACATGGCACCCCAGACCATCACTGACTGTGGGTACTTGACACTGGACTTCAGGCATTTTGGCATTTCCTTCTCCCCAGTCTTCCTCCAGACTCTGGCACCTTGATTTCCGAATGACATGCAAAATTTGCTTTCATCCGAAAAAAGTACTTTAGACCACTGAGCAACAGTCCAGTGCTGCTTCTCTGTAGCCCAGGTCAGGCGCTTCTGCCGCTGTTTCTGGTTCAAAAGTGGCTTGACCTGGGGAATGCGGCACCTGTAGCCCATTTCCTGCACACGCCTGTGCACGGTGGCTCTGGATGTTTCTACTCCAGACTCAGTCCACTGCTTCCGCAGGTCCCCCAAGATCTGGAATCGGTCCTTCTCCACAATCTTCCTCAGGGTCCGGTCACCTCTTCTCATTGTGCAGCGTTTTTTGCCACAATTTTTCCTTCCCACAGACTTCCCACTGAGGTGCCTTGATATAGCACTCTGGGAACAGCCTATTTGTTCAGAAATTTCTTTTTGTGTCTTACCCTCTTGCTTGAGGGTGTCAATGATGGCCTTCTGGACAGCAGTCAGGTCGGCAGTCTTACCCATGATTGCGGTTTTGAGTAATGAAACAGGCTGGGAGTTTTTAAAAGCCTCAGGAATCTTTTGCAGGTGTTTAGAGTTAATTAGTTGATTCAGATGATTAGGTTAATAGCTCGTTTAGAGACCCTTTTCATGATATGCTAATTTTTTGAGATAGGAATTTTGGGTTCCCTTTCGTAGTCACTCCGAGTTACGTCGAGTGACGGAGAATGGGGGTTTCGCCTAGAAAGCCAATCATCTTCGAGTATTACAAAATGAGCCTATGGCAATGAAATGCCATGGGTCTGCGGAATTTGCATAGCGTATCTCCGCCCCACCGCGTGGGTATAAAAGGAGAGACGCCGGCAAAGGCAGATCATGTTTTCGCTTCGGAGCCAAGAAACTTCTCTTCACTCCACAAGCCAAATCCTGAGTTTCAGTGACTTCTCTTCGAGACGAGCGAGCTCCCCGGTGTTGGTGTGACGGCGGTACCCAGCGAGTTCACATTGCCTGCGGTCTGTGCAGTGATCTGCCAGTCGGTGTGTTTCTCCCTGGTCGCCTCATCATCGCTGAGCTTTTTTCCTCTCTAAAAGAGCTGCACGTGGCACGTCTTTTTAAAGATGTCTCGCCCGTGTTCTTCTGGGTGCGGTCGATTCCTGTCTTCCTTTGATGGGCACAATCGCTGCTTTGCGTGTCTGGGCTTAGAGCACGCTAAAGCAGCGCTTGTGGATGACTCATGTTCCTTCTGTGGGAACATGACCATCGCAACACTGAGGTCGAGACTCAATGATCTCATTCGAGAGAGAGTCCCCTCATCCACACCCCGATCTACACCCTCCTCGAGAGGTGGTACTTCGGCTGGTGGACAGGGTGACTTGAGGGTGACGGTGTGGAACAATCCGACGATGCGTCCTCGGACCACGCCCCCCTCTGCAGTGTTGCAACCCGCGAGCGCCGCGGTGATTCTACCGGGTCCATCTACTGATGCCCCGCGTGTTTCATTCGGCGCTCCAGAGGATGACTCGATGTCGATCGCGGCATCACAAGGTGGGCAAGAGTCATCGGGAAGTGACGATGCGGCTGCGTTGCCTCCTTCTGGAGTTCCAGCGTTGCCCGTATCAGATCCCGAGATGACCGCCATGCTCTCCCGAGCCGCCGCGAGCATCGGGCTTGAGTGGAACCCTCCACCCCGCCCCGAGCGCTCGCGGCTGGATGACTGGTTTTTGGGCGCGGCTGCCGCCTCTCGGCCACAGCCAACCCCAATACCTTTCTTCCCGGAAGTGCATGAGGAGCTGACGAAGTCATGGAAGGCTCCCTTGACCTCCCGTGCACGTTCGTCGGCTTTCTCCGCCTTTCCCCCCCTCGATGGGGCGGTCGCCCATGGGTACACTGGGGTTCCCCCGGTTGAACGCTCTGTTGCGATGCAACTGTGTCCTCAGAGTGCTTCATATCGTGGTATCCCTAAGCACCCGTCCAAGGCCTGTAGGCTTTCGTCCTCCCTCGTGGCGAAGTCTTACAAGGCTGCAGGACAGGCGGCCGCCGCTCTGCATGCGATGAGCACCTTACAAGTCTACCAGGCCCAGCTGCTCAGAGATATGCACGAGGGCGGGACTGACCCAGGGCTCTTTGGTGAGCTGCGTGCCGCCACTGACCTCGCTCTCCGAGCGACGAAAGAGGCCTCACGCTCCCTGGGTCAGGTGATGGCCACTTCGGTGGTCCAGGAGCATCACTTGTGGCTGAACCTGGCTGATATGTGGGACGCCGAACGCACTCGTCTGCTCGACGCCCCCATATCCCAGGCCGGCCTCTTCGGCGGAGCGGTTGAGGACTTTGCCCAGCAGTTCTCGACCGCACAGAAGCAGTCTGAGGCTATTAAACACATTCTGCCCCGGCGGCCCGCTGCTGCCTCCACCCAGCCGCCGGCTCAGAAGCCTCAGCCTGTTCGCCGCCGAGGGCGCCCTCCTGTCGCTCCCTCCCCTCCCGCACGGCCCCAGCAGCAGCCTTCACCCGGGCCGCGTCGTGGAGGAGGCCGCAGGAAGGCACCCCAGCCCTCTCCAGCCCCGCGCCCCGCTAAACGCCAGGCTAAGCGGCGCTCCTGAGACGGGCTGCTCAGTGATGGTTCCGGTTCTTCCCCAGGAGGCGGTTGCAGGCCCCCTCCTTCCCCCGGCGGAGGGCCGGGGGAGAATCTTTTGTTTTCCCGCTGCTCGCCCACGGGTGGGCAGTACCCTAAAATTGTTAAAGAAAGAACCGACTCCTCCATCACTGAGCATACAGAGCCGGGTGACAGTACGCGACGCCTCCGTGCCTCGCTGCTCTCATCCCCCTCTGTCACAGAGTTCTCGGACCGCAGTGTGCGCCGCCCCCGGGCCTCGCCACTCCCGTCCTCCTCTGTTCCAGAGGGCGCAGACAACAGTGCGTGCCGTCTTCGGACCACACCGCTCTCGTCCCCCTCTGTCGCCAGCCCCCTGGCAGAGCAGACCCCCGTGGAACGCTGGTCCATCCCTGGTCTCCTCTGTCAGGGCGCGGAGCCTGACCACGCCCCCGCACCGGGCCGCTATGCCACCCTCGCCTGGGCTGGTCACTCCGCTTCGCTGCCCCTCCGGGGGGACGTCTGCCGTTCGCATGACCCCGCTGGTTCAGTTTCTGGCAGCTTTGTTAGAGCTCCCCAACCTGTCCCGCTGGGTCGCCCGAACGATCAGGCGCGGCTATGCGATTCAGTTCGCTCGGTCTCCTCCCCGCTTCAGGGGAGTCCGCTTCACTGTGGTCGGTGCCAATGCCCCCATCATGCGAGCGGAGGTTGCCACCCTGCTGGCGAAGGGTGCAATCGAGACTGTCCCTCCAGCCGAGATGAGGTCGGGGTTTTACAGCCCGTACTTCATCATCCCCAAGAAAACCGGTGGGTTACGGCCAATCCTGGACCTGCGCGTCCTGAACCGCTCCCTTCACAGGCTGCCGTTCAGGATGCTCACGGCCAAGCGCATTTTCGAGTGTGTGCGGCCACAGGATTGGTTTGCAGCGATAGACCTGAAGGACGCCTACTTTCATGTCTCCATTTTACCTCGACACAGACCGTTTCTCCGGTTTGCTTTCGAGGGGCAGGCATATCAGTATGCGGTTCTCCCATTCGGGTTGGCTCTGTCTCCTCGCGTCTTTACGAAGGTTGTCGAGGCAGCCCTTGTTCCCCTACGCGAACACGGGGTTCGCATCCTGAACTATCTCGACGACTGGCTGATCCTAGCCCACTCTCGAGCTCAGGTTTGCGAACACAGAGACCTTGTGCTCCGGCACCTAGCCCGTCTGGGCCTTCGGGTCAACTGGGAGAAGAGCAAACTCAGCCCCGTGCAGAGGATCTCTTTTCTCGGTATGGAGATCGACTCGGTCGCCATGTCCGCGCAGCTTACGAGCGAGCGCGCACACTCACTGCTGACTTGTCTTCGTCAATTCGAGGGCAAGAGTGCGGTCTCACTGAAATTATTTCAGAGGCTCCTGGGGCATATGGCATCTGCAGCCGCGGCAACGCCGCTCGGATTGCTTCATATGAGACCGCTTCAGCTGTGGCTTCGCGATCGAGTCCCGAGGTGGGCATGGCATCACGGCACGCTCCGAGTCCCAGTGACTCCGACCTGCCGTCAGTTCTTCACCCCGTGGAGGAACCTCAGTTTTCTACGGGCCGGAGTTCCCCTAGAATGAGTTTCCAGGCATGTTGTCATCTCCACAGATGCCTCTTCCACGGGCTGGGGCGCCATGTGCAACGGACATGCTGCCGCGGGCTCCTGGACAGGACCCCAGCGCCTTCTGCATGTCAATTGCCTCGAGTTCCTGGCAGTACGCCTTGCCCTGCACCGTTTCCACACGCTGCTCAAGGGTCAACACGTACTAGTCCGTTCAGACAATACCGCAACAGTAGCGTACATCAACCGCCAAGGTGGTCTACGCTCCAGCCGTATTCCTCTGAGGGAGGACCTCCTCTCTCAGAGACGGGGCACCCTTTGGCACCCTCGTCCCGATCTCTGGAGGCTCCACGTGTGGCTCCTGGACGGGACGAGGCAGGTTTGAGTACCCTGCCACCTGCGGTGGCGGCTACCATCACTTCCGCTAGAGCTTCGTCCACGAGACACCTCTATGCGTTGAAGTGGAACCTCTTCGTCAACTGGTGCTCTTCTCGCCGAGAAGACCCCAGGAGATGCCCGATCAGTGTCGTGCTTTCCTTCCTGCAAGACGGGCTGGAGCGAAGGCTGTCTCCCTCCACCCTGAAGGTGTATGTGGCCGCTATCACCGCATATCACGAAGCAGTTGATGGTAAGTCTCTGGGAAAGCACGACCTGATCATCAGGTTCCTGAGAGGAGCGAGGAGACTGAATCCTCCTCGCCCTCCTCTCGTTCCCTCCTGGGACCTCTCAGTGGTGTTAAATGCCCTGCAGAGGGCTCCCTTTGAGCCTCTGCAATCAGTGGAGCTTAAGTTCCTGTCTTTGAAGACAGCGGTCCTGGTTGCACTGGCCTCCATTAAGAGGGTAGGGGACCTGCACGCATTCTCCGTTGACGAAGCGTGCCTGGAATTCGGGCCGGCTTACTCTCACGTGATCCTGAGACCCCGGCCTGGATATGTGCCCAAGGTTCCTACCACTCCCTTCCGGGACCAGGTGGTGAACCTGCAAGCGCTGCCCCTGGAGGAGGCAGACCCAGCCTTGGCACTGCTCTGTCCAGTACGCGCTCTCCGCGCTTACGTAGACAGGACGCGGTGTTTCAGGACCTCAGACCAGCTCTTTGTCTGTTATGGTGGGAGACTGAAGGGAAAGGCTCTCTCAAAGCAGAGGTTGTCTCACTGGTTAGTGGACGCCATTGCTTTGGCTTACCAACAGCAAGGCCGACCGTGCCCCCTTGGTGTGACAGCCCACTCCACCCGGAGTGTGGCTTCCTCTTGGGCTCTAGTGCATGGCGCCTCGCTGGCAGACATCTGTAGAGCTGCAGGCTGGGCGACACCGAACACATTCGCCAGATTCTATAATCTCCGAGTGGAGCCAGTGTCCTCTCATGTACTCGCTTCAACCAGCTAGTATCGGACCCGCTCAGATGTCTTCGCTTGCTCGCCATTCCACTCCACGGACTGGATACGTGCGATTTTTCCTCTGGTGAGCCTTCCTCTCTGAAGCCCTGAGTTCCTCCAGCACTGTTGACGCTGGCGCCAGTGTCTATTCCCTGTGCGTCGGCTAGGTGCCTCCGTGTGCATGGTTCCTCCTCTGAGTAACCCCCACATGTGTATGTCCACTGTAAGCCTCTTTGAGCATGTGTCTTTCCCTCGGCAAGCCACCTTGCCTCTCCTGGAGTTGAAAGTTGCCACCCCACGGGCTGGTTACTCCAGTGTTCTTCCATATGAAGCCTTCCGGCCATATGTGTATTTCTAAGTCCTCCCTACGGGTAGGCATGCTGCGGCATATCTCCTCTGAGATATGCTTCCCAGTGTACCTTGGTATTCCTGTGTTAAGTAGGACTCCTTCGTCCGTGCCAGTATCACGACAGGGGGATCAGACTTTCGCAGGGCACTGGAAGACAGCTGTGAAGGTGGCGTGATTACACGGGGACCCCCATTCTCCGTCACTCGACGTAACTCGGAGTGACTACGAAAGGGAACGTCTCGGTTACGTATGTAACCCTCGTTCCCTGAGTAGGGAACGGAGACGTTACGTCTCCCTGCCACTTCCGCTGTACCGCTGGGTAGACGCCTGAGTTCAGTCTCGGCTCCTCAGCGAAGACATGATCTGCCTTTGCCGGCGTCTCTCCTTTTATACCCACGCGGTGGGGCGGAGATACGCTATGCAAATTCCGCAGACCCATGGCATTTCATTGCCATAGGCTCGTTTTGTAATACTCGAAGATGATTGGCTTTCTAGGCGAAACCCCCATTCTCCGTCACTCGACGTAACGTCTCCGTTCCCTACTCAGGGAACGAGGGTTACATACGTAACCGAGACGTTTTCATGAGCTGTATGCCAAAATCATCAGTATTAAAACAATAAAAGACCTGAAATATTTCAGTTGGTGTGCAATGAATCTAAAATATATGAAAGTTTAATTTTTATCATTACATTATGGAAAATAATGAACTTTATCACAATATGCTAATTTTTTGAGAAGGACCTGTATATAGAGAGAGTATTCTTATTTTGAGTTAACCCTCTGGGGTCGACAAACGCGTGTTTTATGGATTTTTTTCACATAGCAGCAAAATAGACTCAAAATATATGAAGGTATTTTTGGTGCAAAACTACTGAACGCCTGTGACAGTGAAATTTGTAGTTGTAGAGAATAGCCACACATGTGTATCAGTAAATTTGAAGTCACAGAGAGAAATGCATTAAGAGTTGCAAACTTGTAGACTTTTTTTTCTCTCCCACAAACACAACACAACAGTTACACCTTCTCAAATTCTTCATTGCAGGTGCACAAATCCTATTCTACAAATCACAAATTAATAAACTCGTGCGCTCACATTTTTGCTACAATTGCTGCAGTGAATATGGTGCAAAACACATTTAAACACCCGCATCAAAAAATGTGAAGTCACGGAGAAATTTTGCTCATCTGCAAATCAGTATGTGAATTCATCCAATGAGAGTTGCACACTTGTAGAATATTTTCTCACAAATATCTTGTATATTTTTCTAGCACAAACACAAGTACATAACTACAGCTGCTTGAATCTGCTGCGACGAATCTCAAACACTGTTTTTCGCTTTCAAGTGACAAGTTTCGTGCGCTCTCCCTTTTGCACCATATATCTCGTTAAGTGTGGAGCAAAACTGACTTGTGCATCTGTAGAGGCAGTGGGCGGAGCCAATATTAATATTCATGAGTTTCCCGGGCATGCGCGTGGAACTGCTCGCTCATTTTAGTTCACTCAGAGGTTCACTCCTCGTTTCTCAGCAGGTTTAATGGGTTATTTAAAAAAAAAAGGTAAATATAGTTTCAGCGCGAACTTAAACTTGTGCATCATTTCATAAAGTTCATCATGTTTTTATTAGTTTACACGTTTTTTTGCATTATTTAATGACTGAATGATTGCAGGCATTCACTTCGTGTAGGCCTATATAAAGTAGGCCTACAGCAAATTTCAACTCGTTCATTTCGTTGTACTTTTCCTTTGTACATTGCAATGATTTAAAACTGTCTTTTGTTGTCATTTGTTGAATGTCACTGCAATAAAAAATATTTTTTTTTTACAAACAAAATATAAATTTACAAAAAAATATCACAGGTTCCACTTTTACTGTAAAACCAGAAATTCCAGAACACCTGAATGATTACAGCAACACTTATTTCCAACAGAAGAGCAGATATATTCCTAAATACATTAACCATTACCATTTAATTTATTTATTGCTAAGCTCTTCTGATACCTTACCTTATGAAGCTTTAAAACTGTGTCATCTCTGGCAATAATCTCTGGGAAATAACTCCACAACCATATCAGTGTCCAAATAAACATTCTGCACCCTACGCTGATGTTTCTCTTTGTCATGTTATTTCTTTGACCTTATGTGTTGCACTGTGTGCCTGAATGATACACAATGATGATCATTGATACAAATGCATGATCTATTTTGTTGCACAACAAACACTCATTCAACAACATGTTTTAAAAGTCATAAAGTTCTATAAACATGTATGTTCTTGATTGGGCTTCAATTAGAGGCACTTCTGACTTGAACTCTTGAAAAATGAAACCTTTAAACTTTGATGGATCGATGTTAAAACATGACATTCTCATCATTTTCATCACTTAAGATTTGCAAGACAAAAGTTTGGAATCACTCACTATGATTTAAAAAAATATATACTTTTATAGCAGGCAAGGCCAAGGATGCCTTAAATTGGTCACAAATGACAGCAAAGACACTTATAATGTTACAAAAAAATAATAATTTTAAATAAATGTTGTTCTTTTGTACTTGCTATTCATAAACAATCCTGGAAATATATGCTCCATGATGATTTCCACACTTCATTAAGCAAACATTTTCAACTGTGATCATAATCAGAAATGTTTCTTGAGCAGCAAATCAGATTTCTGAAGGCTTGTGTGACACTGAAATCTAGAGTAATTAGCTCTGCCATCACAATACATTTTTTTTTTAAAACATTAAAATAGAAAACTTTCACATATTTATAATATTTCACAATATTACTATTTTTCAGATAAATGTAGTCTTGGTACCCTACCTAGAACCTTACTAATACCAAACTTTTGAACAGTAGTGTATATATTATTATAACAAAGCCAGCACAAGCACACATTGCAACCAAAACATTAAAAAAATAGTGTTACATTATTTTGCCAGTATGTATATTTGTAAATATAATTCTTTTAGAACATCAAATTGGTTGCTAATTATATTCCGTAAAAGAATGTTAAGTGTTTTTTTCCTCATTTACAGTAACCTAGTTGTACCAAATGTAATTTATCCACTTTTGTCCATACAATTTTGTTTAATCCAAATTGTACTTAAGTTTAAAAGCAACACATTCATGCTTCTGTGTGGTCTTAAATTATTTGGCTTATTTAAATGAACAGGAATTTAAGAACAATCACACCAGGATATATTTGTAAAAAAAAAAGATCAACAATCAACAAATGATCAACAAATGCAATCAACAAATGATAACAATTAGTAAAATACACAGTTTTAAAGCTTCGCAAGGTGCAATTTATACGACGAGTTGAAGTTTGCTGTACTTTATATAGGCCTACACGAAGTGAATGCCTGCAATCATTCAGTCATTGACGAATGCACAAAACGTGCAAATTAATAAAAACATTATGAACTTTACGAAACCATACACAATTGTAGTTTAAGTTCGCGCTGAAACTATATTTACCTTTTTTTTTAAATAACCCATTAAACCTGCTGAGAAACGAGGAGTGAACCTCTGAGTGAACTAAAATGAGCGAGCAGTTCCACGCGCATGCCCGGGAAACTCATGAATATTAATGTTGGCTCCGCCCACTGCCTCTACAGATGCACAAGTCAGTTTTGCTCCACATTTAACGAGATATATGGTGCAAAAGGGAGAGCGCGCGAAACTTGTCACTTGAAAGTGAAAAACAGTGTTTGAGATTCGTCGCAGCAGGTTCAAGCAGCTGTAATTATGTACTTGTGTTTGTGCTAGAAAAATATACAAGACATTTGTGAGAAAATATTCTACAAGTGTGCAACTCTCATTGGATGAATTCACACACTGATTTGCGGATGAGCAAAATTTCTCTGTGACTTCACATTTTTTGATGCGGGTGTTTAAATGTGTTTTGCACCATATTCACTGCAGCAATTGTAGCAAAAATGTGAGCGCACGAGTTTATTAATTTGTGATTTGTAGAATAGGATTTGTGCACCTGCAATGAAGAATTTGAGAAGGTGTAACTGTTGTGTTGTGTTTGTGGGAGAGAAAAAAAAGTCTACAAGTTTGCAACTCTTAATGCATTTCTCTCTGTGACTTCAAATTTACTGATACACATGTGTGGCTATTCTCTACAACTACAAATTTCACTGTCACAGGCGTTCAGTAGTTTTGCACCAAAAATACCTTCATAAAAATACTCTGTCACTTATGGTCATACAGACTTAAGAAATATGAGATATTAAGAAATAATTAAGAAATATTAAGAAATAATAAACTGTTAAATGTCTACTTTTTTATGTGTCCACTTACAATCGAAACAAAACATTGTGCTTTTGTAAAATAAAGAAAATAAACAGGGTATGCTTTCTGCCTCTCAGTCTCCGTGAAATTTTTTTCTGGAGCACTTTTTTAAACTAAAAACTCAGCGAATACTTGTTACACAGGCAAGAGCAATATATATTTATAATCATTTAAGTGTGTACTTTTAAATGATCTAATTCAAAACAAAAACAAATATTCTCTGTTTATGTAATCTGTATGAAAAGAGAGAGATATCAGTTGTTCTCATGGAAACTCATTATCTGCTAATGTGAACACACCCACAGAGAGTGCGTGCTATTGAAACACAAATGATCTGAGGCAATCCATGCAAACCTGTCAGCGCCCACATTAGGTCTATAAAACTCATCAAGTTTTATCAGATTCATGTACTTAATATAATAGCATAATAGTAATATAATCTACCAAAAAATTGACCTCAGAAGTGCTGGTTTCGGTTTCATTTCAAGGAGCAACGGATCCAACTGAGGATTGTGAATTGTAAATTCTTTATTCTTAAGTGCTTTGTTCTAATCGCGATATAGTGTATGTAAACCGCAAAAAGTCTGTTTAAAAATGAGTCACGTGTTTATGTGTGAATGAATGGCACAGATGCGCAGTGTTGTTTACTACAGGCTACATTAGTAAACATGCTATTTTTATATGAACACATCTACTAGTTTAGCTTCTCCCAAACTATATTGCTATACTGAGATGAGTAAAAATCGACTGAAATATATTGAAATAAAATGTCTTTGTAAAAGCAAAATATTAAACTGCAAATTAACATTTATATGCCCTATATTAATATATATCATATGTTACAGACAAAATATTAATGTTTAGACAAGATTTCGTTGACTAGTTTTGAATAGATTATAAAGTTTTTACAGTAAAATAGACTACTGCCACATCAAATAAGCTTTTGTTTGCCAATTTCTGCTCATATGTTAAATATATGGTTGTCACGGACAGAGGAGAGAGACAATGGAATGAAGTGGTAAGTGATGTTTATTCAAACACAGAAGGAATGGAGGTGGTAGAACTCAGGCTTGTAGGTGAAACAGAGAACTGGATCAGTTGTAGCGATGGTTGAAAGTACTTACAATCCAGAAGACTGAAGATGACAAAAGGTACGGGCTGGTATCCAGAAACGGACAGTCACAGGTTGAAGACAGATGATCGGGTACGTTTGTTAGGAAGAGTCTAGTGTTACTCTGACGAGACCAGACACTGAGTGAAGGGATGTGTGGGTTTATATGTGTTGATGGTGATGAGCGTGTACAGGTGAACTGAGTCAGTAATCTGGTGAAAACGAGCGGATGGGCGGTGTCAGGTGATCAGGTGTTGATGGTGTGACAGGTGGTACTGGTGGTTCTGTGACAGTACCCCCATCTCCAAGTGCGGCTCCTGACGCCCCGGTTGTTCGTCGAAGGGGCCGACCTCGACCTCTAGGAGCTGGGCGGTTGGGATGAGACTCGTGGAACTGGGTAAGGACGGATGGGTCCAGGATGTCGTCCCTAGCGACCCAAGTGCGTTCCTCGGGACCGTATCCCTCCCAGTCCACAAGATATTTTAGGAAGCGGCCCCGTCGACGGGAATCCAGGATATCCCGTACACGGTAGATGGTATTTTCTTCTTCGACCTCTGGAGGAGGTGGTATGTCAGCACCATCAGATCCTGGGGAAGAGGAGACAAGAGGTTCGCTGAATGGTTTCAATAGTGAGACATGAAATGATGGTGCGATTCGGTAGTTTGAGGGAAGGTTAAGACGGTAGGTGACCTTGTTGGGGAAACAAAGGGAAAAGAGGAGGTTGGTACCCGAGTATGCATTGAAACGGGGTGAGACCAGTGGTGTGTCCTGGCGTAGTGAGTTCTGTGCATACTCGGCCCATGGAAGGAAGCGGCTCCAGATGTCTTGGTTCTGGTGGCAGTAAGTTTGCAGGTATCTCCCGATCTCCTGTACCTTGCGTTCAGTCTGGCCGTTGGATTGTGGATGGTACCCTGAGGATAAGCTGATTGAGACACCGAGTAATCTAAAGAAGGCATGCCAGACTCGGGAGATGAATTGGGGACCTCTATCGGACACAATGTTTTCTGGCCGCACCAGAGGAAGGGGATAGCGGAACTTGACGGTTTGTTCGTTGAGTGCACAGTAGTCGATGCACGACCGCAAACCTCCGTCCTTTTTACCCACGAAGAAGCTGGATGCAGCAGGGGAAGTGGATGGTCGAATGAACCGTTGTTGTAGGGCTTCCTTGATGTACTCATCCATGGCCTTCTGCTCCGGGATGGACAGAGGGTAGATTTGTGGCGTGGCCCCAGGCAGCAGGTCGATGGCGCAGTCCCATGGCCGATGAGGAGGTAACTGTGTTGCTCGTTGCTTGCAGACCACATCCTGGAACGCCCGGTACTCAGGAGGAATCTCCGGTTTAAGGTTGGATTCAGGACTTTCGATAGATGTGGAGTTGATGTGGAGATTAGGGTAGGATTGGAACACCCCGGGAGGAGGTTTCTGACGACAGGTCTTGATGACGGGTAGTATACAAGAAGAGAAGCAAGATTTAATCCATTGCGTGATCTCTCCAGTGGTCCAGTTTAACTGTGGTGAGTGTACTGACATCCACGGGCGTCCCAAGATGATGTCCGCGGTGGACCCCTCCAGCAACAGAAAAGAGATTTCCTCTTGGTGAAGACTTCCGATGCGCAGTGTGATTACGGGCGATTGGTGACAGATCTGACCACGGCCCAGCGGCTTACCTAATATGGTGTGCATCTTTAACTTTTCCGTGATCCTTCTCCTTGAAAGGTGGAGTTTCTTAAGGAGCTGGTGGGAAATGAAGTTCCCTGAGGAGCCGATATCCACGAGGGCGTACGCTGGAACACAGTGTGAACAGGTCAGGATTGTAACTGGAGTACGTGATAATGGTGATATCATGGGAGAAATATGGACCGCACTTACCGCTGGGCGTGTTGGTCGTACCGGGCATTGAGGAATGAGGTGTCCTTATGCCCCGCAGTAAAGGCAGAGACCGAGATGGATGCGTCATTGACGCTCTGTTCCGGAGAGGTGGTAAGCGTCTAGCTGCATCGGTTCAGGTGCTGGAAGGGTCATTGATGGTGCTGGAGGCAGAGGGTGTACAGCGGATTGGTCAAGGGCACTAGCAGTGAGGCGTTGAGAGATACGGATGGTACACTGAATAACATTTTCCAATCAAATGACATCGTCATAGACAGCGATTTGCTGACGAACGGTGGGATTCAATCCGTGCCGGAAACGGTTTCGTTCCATCCACAGTTGGCAGCCAAAGTACGGAAACGTAGGGCATATTCATTGACGGACGAATTCCCCTGACGAAGGTGATACAACTGATCATGGATGGAGAGAGCGGAGGTACTGGTGCCAAAAACCTCTTTGAAATGGGTGGTGAATGCTTCCCATAAACGAGTGAGTACACCATTAGCCTCCCAGATGGCCTGGGCCCATTGGAGAGCGGGACCGGAGAGAAGGGAAATTAAATAGGAAATCTTGTTACGGTCGGTAGGGAAAGCGTGTACCTGCATCTCAAAATAGAGGGAACATTGCAGAAGAAATCCGCTGCAACCCTCCGCCTCACCGGTGTAGGTCGCTGGTCGGGCCATCGGACTGTGAGAGGCAGGCGAAGAAGGAGAGTGAAAACTGGGCGGAAGTGGTTGGCTGGCGGCTGGTTCGGCGAGAGAAACCCATGAAGGATCCTCTTCAGCTCCTGTGGATCTTTGCATCCTGTTGGTCTGGTCTTCTGTCATGGACAGAGCAGAGAGACAACGGAATGAAGTGGTAAGGGATGTTTATTCAAACACAGAAGGAATGGAGGTGGTAGAACTCAGGTTTGTAGGTGAAACAGAGAACTGGATCGGTTGTAGCGATGGTTGAAAGTACTTGCAATTAGTGATGTGACATTTGAACCGAGGCGTCGGAGCTTGTGTCGAGAAAAAATGGGCGTGCCAGATGAAGCCGCGATTTGAGGCTTGTGTTGTTAACCCTCTGGGGTCTAAGGGATTTTTGGGGTCCTTGAGATGTTCTGACATGCCCTGACATTTGTGCTTTTTTCAGTTGCTTATAAACATATTAATGGCAAAGGTGTAATTACACTCTATTTAGCACAAACAGGGCTACCATAATATGTGAGCAACATGTATGTACATGTTTGTATTTTTGAGGGAATATTGTTTATGCATGGTTATTAAAAAAAATAAAAAATAAAGTTTCTGAAATAGGGCCACAAAACACATACTAAATATGTGTCCACAAGACTTTTGACTAATGGATGTCGTTGCCTAGAGTTTTTTCTTCAAAATGATGTGAAAATCATCCTGCCTAATCATTCACATAAAACAATACATTGATTTAAATTTTGTAAGACACTTTTTGTTTGGAAAGGCAATATGCGCAAGGGGCGTCAACGATTTCAACACCATCATGCATATTTAGTGGTTCACACCTGAGGAGACAATGGGGCCCGCATACTTAATGAGCTATTCATTCAGGTGTGTCCCTGAGCCACAAGAAAGAATGCAAGAGCAATATATATGTGTGTGTGTGTATATATATATATATATATATTCTACCAAATTGGTTCACAGTTGGAAGCATCTCATTTTTTAAAATATTTTTCCATGTCTAGTAATTGTGCAGTTAATTCTCATACTGTATTTTCAGTTTTGGAATATGTATCCTCTCCCCAAATTTGTCACTAATAAAACTCAATAAAAATTATTTAAAGAAAAGGCTTATATTTACCTTTTAATAGTTTGTTTACATCTACCTTGTAAATATTTTTTTTTTATTAAAAATGTTACAATTACAACAACAATTCAAGTGCAATCTTTCTTTGTAAAAACTAAAGTATACATTTTATCATACATATTTCAAAGTTAAGGATTCATTACTTTGGATATAGCCTAGGCTACATTGGAACAAACACATAATAACATATTATTTGATTACTTTATTTTTGACAAAACATACTATAGGCTATTTAACATATGAGCAAAAATTGGCAAACAAAAGCTTATTTGAGGTGGCAAATATTTTAGAGGAAAAATGTATAATCTATCCAAAACTAGAAAACGAAATGTTGTCTTTCATATGTCTGTAACATAGGTCTTTCGTTTATATAAGAAATATAAATGTTAATTTGCAGTTTAATACGTTGCTTATACAAATACATTTTATTTCAACATATTTCAGTCGATTTTTACTCATCTCAGTATAGCAATATAGTTTGCTAAAAGCGGATCATTCATTCACACACAGAAATGCGATTCAAATTTAAACTGTCTTTTTGCGAGTTGTGGTAAACAGCGCATCTCTGCCGTTCATTCATTCACACACAGAAACACGATTCACTTGAGAATGAAAAAAACTTACTACAGTATTCCTCAGTATTATCCTACAGTATTATCATACATATTTTAAAGTTAAGGATTCATTAGTTTTTATATAGCTTACATTGGAACAAACACTATAATAACATCTTAGTTGATGAGTTTATTTTTGACAGAACATAGCCTACTATATATTTAAAATATGAGCAGAAACTGGATGACAAAAGCTTATTTGATATTTTAGAATAAAAACTTTATAATCTATCCAAAACTACGAAATGTTGTCTTTCATATTTCATCTGTAACATAGTAGGCTAAACATAAACAACAGCGCCCATCTGTGCCGTTAATTCATTCACACACAGAAACGTGATTCAAATTTAAACAGTCTTTTTGCATTTACAGACATTAGAACAAAGCACAAGAATAAAAAACTTAGGCTACTCACAATTCTCGGCTAGATCGGTCGCTCCTCAAAATGAAAATAAACCAGCACATGTTCTGAGGTAAATGTCCCAGGATTACTGCTCACAGTCACAGCCTCGCAAGACGAAAAGGTAAATTAATCTGATGATTACATTTGTTGTGTTATCGCGTTTATGAGGGGCGTTGACACGTTTGCATGTGTCGCTTCAGATCATTTGCTTCTGAATAGCGCGCGCTGTCCTTGGGCGTGTCACATTAGCAGAATAATGAGCTGAGAGAACGATAATGAGATCGGCTGACACCTCTCTCTTTTTTTATAGATTACATAAACAGAGAATATTTATTTTAGTTTTGAATTAGATATTTTAATAGTACAAACTTAAATGATCATAAAGATATATTGCTCATGCTTGGGTGAATAGTATTCGCTGAGTTTTGTTTAAGTTTAGAGACGTGCTCCAGAAAAAAGGTTAACGGAGATGGAGAGACAGAAAGCACACCCTGTTTATTTTCTTTATTTTACAAAAGCACAATGTTTTATTTTGATTGTAAGTGGGCACATAAAAAAATAGACATTCAACAGTTTATTTTTTTATATTTCTTAAGTGTGTATGACCAAAAATGACAGAGTATTTTAAGTCTATTTTCCTGCTATGTGAAAAAAATCGAGCAAAACGCGCCGGCGCGTTTGTCGACCCCAGAGGGTTAAAGTGAAAATCACGTGACTAATGACAAACGAGGCCTCGGTTTGTGTGGATATGTCATCGGTTCGGCCTGAGTGTCACTTCCGGATAAAGGGGGTTCGAAATTCGCGCCACCTTCTGGGTGTTGTCAGGAGTAGTAGAAGCAGGTGTAGTAGTGTCAGAGAGTCAGAGAACTTTCATTGTCATTGTCGTTATTGTGTCATATATGTGTTAGGGCTGTACATTATATCAGGTTAGAATATTTATAGAATATTATTATTAATTGTAGTAGCTATGTTATAGTGTTGTTATATTAATTAGAAAAGATTATTTGGATCTGGACTGAACTGCTTTTTGTTTTGGATTGCCCTTTCGGATTTGTTTGCTTTTTGTGACTCGTCCTTTTTCCTGGTAATGGAGCCATCAAGAAAGAGGAGATCCTCCCCTGTCTGGCCTCAACAGAAGCATCATTATCCTCATTTATACCAACTGGCACTGGCATTTTATGTTCCCCTGCATCCTCTGTTCCTTGTGAAAGGATATTTTCCAAGGTCCAAGAAGAGGAATCATCTAAACCCCAACACACTTGAAAAAATTCTGTATCTCAATAAAAGTCTATTGTAATCCTTCCTTCACCCACCCCAAACTGCAGTTTGCTCCTCTATATCAGTCCCATAAGCACAACACTGCACTAAAACTAGTAACAGTTCACTGCACAAAACCCCCAGAAACAATTCTTAACTTTTTTCCACCCAAGACTATTGTCAGCATACAGGCACAGAGACAGAGGTAAGTGAATTCAAACGTGAGTTTATTTACAGTGAATCAAGTGCAAAGGTGAGTAAGCAAAGTTCAGGTGAAGATTCGGTGATGATCGCTACGTGCAGGGTAGATTCCAGGTGAGCAGATCCTCCTTAAGTTAGTTGAATTCAAGCAATCACAGTTCATTAATACTTGTCTTTTTCTCTTTCAGATGCAACCACGGGCAAGTAGAACTCAGCGGGAATACCGGACACACAGATGAATACCAGATCTCGGGAAACATGGAATCAGACAGGACTTCTGGAGACAGCGGGACAAGGACACAGAGGTTAGTATTTCACAGGTGAGTATACGTTACTTGGTGGTTTCAGGATGACTCAGAGACTTCGGGAGGCAATGGGTTATGGTCTATTCCTGTTGGAGGCTTGACAAAGACTGGAGTATCCGTGAGTGTTTTATTGAGCTGGGTGATGAGGTAATTGATGGTGCACAGGTGTGTGTGGTTAATACTCCGGGGAGAGTGATCTCTGAGTGGTGGATGGAAATGAGTCTGATTGATTCCTGACAACTATTCTGTTGCAGTTTACTTTATTACACTCCCTCCACCATAAGCACTGGACTCAACACAGTGTCACTTTTGTTGTTCTGTAACGGTTCACATGTTACCTGAGTTTTTTTTTACGGTAATTTCTGACTATTGCCGGAAAAGTTACCTGGGTCAAGTGTAGTACCACTAATAGCCATTTGAGGGCACTAGTGCATGCTGGCTACTAGATATAAGCCTGGTAACCCATGAAGAAGTCAGTTCAGTTTGGTAGAGGGAAACCGCATGGTTCATCTAAATGCTACCTGCTTACTCATTTGAAGGCCTGGTTTGAGAACTCATGGAGTTTATGCTCAAACAAAGGACTTTTCATTATTAGTCACTTATCACCATTGTAACAACCACTCTGGTTGTTCGGCATCGTTTGGATGACAGGATACACGTCTCCTGGAAGAGAGACGTAGGGGATCTGGATATCACCACGCTGTAGCGAGGCACCAAATGCCATTTACTATCTTCACCTCATACTCATACTGGATTATTGGATAATATCATTGCGTCGATCTCAAATATCCACTGGGTTTGATACTCATCTCTTCACCATCATCATTTCAACTCATCTAAAGACTGGACACTGACGATAAGTTGTGTTTATATTATCGTCTCATTTACACAGAGACAAAGACTATTGGTCTACTGGACTATTGGTTTCCTTATATTGTTTATTGTTGGGCAATTATATGCACGTGTGAAATAAAAATAGGAAAATTAATATTTGTCGAGTGAAGTGGTTCTATTTCAGTACCAGTCGAATTTCTGTTGAACCCCCTCAGGGTAACACCTAAAAAGAAAAGGGGGTGTTACAGAATGGCGCCCGAACAGGGACGTCTTTAAACTTTTGAGGACTCCCTTGTATTAAATATAAATTTTGACGGTACTGAAAACCCTTCATAAGCAAATATCATAAACCAGCAATGGAAGAGGGCACACCCATCATTGATTATTCAGATGAAGCTTTCGTTCGTCGCAGAAGCTCTGTAACGAATCTTATAGATACTTTTAGTGAGTTATATTTAGATTCAGAGGAAGAAAGAGAGGTGTTTCCAGAGCAGAGCGGTGAGCCTTTTGTTAGACCTGGCGATCTCCCATTACCCCCTCCTCCACCTGAGTTTTACCAAGAAGAACTGCAGTTCAGCAATGAGGAAAAAACTCAACGCATGGGTAATATTGAAGAGCATCTGGTTGATCTCGAGCACAGAGTCAGCGGACTTGTCACCACAGAAACAATGAACACGGAGTTAAGGGCCTGGGAAGACAGGATTAACTATGGTTTACAGAGAGAGCTGGATCGTGTTAAAAAGCAATGTTATACCAGAGTTGATGAATTGAGTCAGAGCATTGTGGATTGTTTAAAGCGGCGAGATAAACAGCTAGATCAACGATTCAAAGCTATTAAGCCCATCATGTCCACTCCAGTACATTCCAGTACTTCTCATAAGTCTCAAACACCATCCAAGATTGCTTCCGTTTCACAAGATGCCACAAAGCAAGTAACATATCTTTCTTCATCATCTTCCCTACCTACTGTTAAACTTGAATTGCCTACTTTTAGTAATTCTGATTCAGAAGACCCCATAGATTTCATTGATCGTTTTGAAGAGTATAAAGAATTGAGACCTCTGCATCATGAAGAGTTGTTAGCGGCATTGTCCGTGAGTCTGAAAGGAACCGCTAAGAGCTGGTGGAGAGCAGAGAAGCAAAATATTAGAGATTGGACCTCGTTCAAAGAGAAGTTCCTTTTTTCATTTTTGAATGAAGATCACCATGAAGTGGCTGCTCAGAAGTTGGCAAATTACCGACAAAGAGTTAACGAAAGTATAAGAGACTTTGCTTTCAACTACAGAGCGATGTCACTAAAGATTAACCCCGGAATGTCTGAAAATGAGCTAGTGCAAGCAACATTGAGAAACTGCAATCCTCGCTTGGCTTCACTGTTGAGGGGAACAGTAAAAACAATTGATGATCTGGTTCGTCTCGGCACGCAAATAGAGAAGGACTGGGCAGAGAGCAAGAGAAGATGGAGTCAAGGAAGAGATGAGGAGCAGAAGAAGAAATCTTCAGGTGGGAAAGATCAACCGAATCGCCTCATGCTTATTGATCCCACTTTTAACTCTCAATGTAACAATGTACTACAAGCTCCTATAATTTTATATCATTCGTACTTCAATGCAGTAATTGATACAGGAAGCACCTTTTCTTTGTTGCAACAAAAAGTATGGCAAAGACTGAGGAAGAGGGATGAGCAATTGACCAGAAGTGCTCAAACGTTCATGCTCGCTAATGGCCAGAGTCAGAAAACTCAGGGTAAAGTACTCTGGGAATGCGAAATATACGGAGTGAAACATGAAGTCACATTTTATGTGATGAACGATGAACACTTGGCTGTTCCTGTCATCTTGGGATTGGATTTCCTCAAAGAAGCCAAACTAACTATCGATTTTAATGTTTCACGTATATACTTGCCTGACGTTAACTCTAGTCATCCTATGTGTTTTAATAAAATGCCCGAGCATGCTGCTGTTCAATTTTATGCCGCACAAGGAGAAGATGGAATAATTCACGATGAGGAAAAGTCAAAGCTGATTGACCAAGCAGTAGAAAACTCACATGCTTCAAGCGAGGTAAAGAATCAATTGAAAGCTCTCATGTGCGATTGGCCTTCAGTATGTACCCATAGGCTAGGTCGTACGAACTTCATTAAGCACGAAATTAAAACAATTGATGAACTCCCGTTAAGAAAGAGACCTTACAGAGTTTCAAGAACTAAAAATGATTTTATTGAAGAACAAATTAAGGAGTTGCTTCAACTAAAAATCATCAAACCTTCTACGTCTCCGTGGGCTTCACCTGTGGTGGTCGTAGATAAGAAAGATGGAGGATCCCGGTTTTGCATTGATTACCGTGGCCTTAATGCAAAAACTCACCTCGACGCGTATCCGATGCCTCAAATCACGGATATTCTGGATTCTCTCCAAGGAGCCAAGGTGTTCAGCACGCTGGATTTAAAGAGCGGATACTGGCAAGTTGAAATGGATTCTGCAAGTATGGAAAAGACCGCTTTCATTACTGCTTCAGGGCTATATGAATTCTTGTGTCTTCCCTTTGGCCTTAAAAACGCCGCAGCATCTTTCCAACGGCTGATGGAGCAAGTTCTCAGAGAGCACAAGAACAAATGTTGCATGGTCTATATCGATGACATTATTGTATACTCACCAGATATCCAAACACACCTGCATCATCTCAAACAAGTGTTTCATAGTTTGCACAAGGCCGGTCTCACTCTTAACCTCAAGAAATGTAAGTTCATATGTTCTTCACTTGACTACTTGGGTCATACCATCACAGTGGATGGAGTCAAGGTGAACTCAGACAAGGTGGATGCGATCAGAACATTCCCAACTCCCAAGTCCTTAAAACAGTTACAACCAGGGTGGGAATTATGTAATTTTAGGGGCAAGGCCATTTGGCCTCCACCTTTTCTTTTTTTTTAGGGGCACCAAGGCCATATGACAGGGCACAAAGGCCATTGAGTACAATTCGATGGTTTTCCCATTCAGATTGATACCATAACATCCTAATTTGGAATAAGACACGGATTATGATTTTTTTTTATAAAAAATACATTTTTTACCTTCTGTGATCTGATTTGGCTTCAGATAAAAAAAAAATCAGACAGAAAATGTAATATTTTATGTATAATCAGGCATGAAAACGGTTCAGGGGTGAAAAAGGTGAGAAGGATATTACCCCTCTAGGGGGGTCCGGGGGGCATGCTCCCCCGTAAGAAAATTTTATATATTCCATATTTTAAAGCATCAATCTGATGCATTTTTAGATGCATTTTTTTGCATACCAGCGCAGTTAAAAAAAAAAAATCAAATAGAATTTCTATAACTGTGTTGAACTGATAATCACTCTTTTGTGTGTTAAACACAATCTACTTAATACAGACAACTTCATTATAAAGAAAAACAACAAATAAAAAAAATATGATCATAACCAATCATGACAAAAATTCTATTATAAACTAGATTAGTGGATAACTCAGCAGTAAAATTTAGTTTAGAAAAATCACAAGTGTACAATAATTTTATAAAATCTGAACATTTAGTGAAAAAAAAAACATTTACTGGGGAACAAATAAGAGACAATAAGTGTAGCACTAAATCTGGTAAAACGTTACACATTGCTCTTTGTATTGTTGTAAAATACATGAATGAAAAACAAGATAAAAATCAGAAAGATCAATTATTTTATATATAGTCTAGGCTACTATAAAATTAAGACATTTTTTTAAATGTATATCACAGCTGTTTAATGAGGCAGCAACATATGATAGATAGGACAGAACAAAAAAGGCTATTAAGAATCTTTCATTGCGCAAAAGTATTATATGATTATGAAAGGATCCAACACAGTGCGGCACAAAGCGCTTATGCGCATCCCGAGCGCAGAATGATGCGCTTGAAACAACACAGTCACAGCGCGCAGCGCGTCGAGTCCGCATTGAAAAGTTCAAAGCACAAAGGAAAGACATATCGATGCGTAGTGTATTATACAGTATCTATCTATGCAATAGTTTATTGAGCCTTTTCTTTTAACAGTTTTAAATTTCAGTTATTGTGCGCGTGAAGAACAATTATAGTGCTCCAGTGTTGTGATCTAACAGACACACGATAGAAAGTAACATGATTAAGTTACAGCAATACAGTCCAGCAAGATAGTCATTTTATGCGAAACCATAGAGCTTTATCTACAGATCAAGTATAATAATATTAACATTGAATCATCTTGGAGAGGGTTTCATCTGTAACCGAACGCGACGCGCTGTTTGATGCTGAATGGAGAATGACTGACAGTCGCAGCGGAGGGAAAAGTTTTCGTGAACTTGAATTTAATGACTTAAATTTCTATCTCACATCATAGGCTACTATAGTATGGCTTCATATAGTATACCATTCTATTCAATTCAATAAAATATTATTCCTGTTAATAGAAATCTGATGTAAACTGAGAATATATAAATACTTCTCCAAATCTGCACACTTTTGAGCTAAAAGCCGTGAGTGACGTTGTTTTGTGAATCGCTGTCATGACGACAGCACATGAGTTTTTTATGAATGGGAACGCGATGGGAAAAAAAAACGCTTCAGTGCGCCGACGCACTGGTTATGACACTGCACCTGCGCGAATCCACGAACTAATTGAAGTTCAGAGACTACTTGGGTGGCCCACTATGCCGCACTGGCGCTTTATACGTGGAACTTGGACAGGGCCAGGGCACACAGGCCACTGTGGCCGTACGATGATTTTTTTTCACGGGGCATGAAGGCCAAAGTGTAGGGCAACGGCGGCCATGGCCGCGTGGCCGCGGTATAATTCCCACCCTGGTTACAACGATTTCTAGGCCTTGCGGCTTGGTACCATCGGTTTATTTCTGACTTCTCCACTAAAACCGCACCATTACATGCACTGAAGAGGAAAGAAGTGAGGTGGAAGTGGACAGACGACTGCCAGCGTTCATTTGATCTCATCAAAGATGAACTCACTAGAGCACCTGTTTTATGTACACCTAACTTTGATTCTTCTTTTAAAGTACAGACCGATGCAAGTGATGTAGGCTTAGGAGCTGTATTGACACAAGAGGTGGATGGACAAGAGAGAGTAATTGCATATGCATCCCGTTTGCTCAGAGGTGCAGAGAAGTCCTATTCGGCATCAGAAAAGGAATGTCTAGCGGTAGTGTGGGCTGTAGAGAAGTGGCACCATTACCTAGAAGGCAGAGCTTTTGAGGTGATCACTGATCATGCATCCTTAGTCTGGCTTTTCCAACATCCAAAACCCTCATCCAGACTGGAAAGATGGACGATCAGACTACAAGGGTATCACTTTACTGTACGGTATCGGAGAGGACAATGTAATGTAGTGCCTGATGTCTTATCCAGGAGAGATGCAGCTGAATCACCGGCTGTGTTGTTACACACACCAGCTAAGCGTGGTTTTACTTCTGTCACTTGTGATCTGCCGTTGGACTTGTCTCAAATCGCGAATGAACAGAAAAAAGACCCAGAGTACAAAGAGATCATGGAAAAAGCCAAGAGCCAAAAAACCACAGATCTTAAGAGAACGCACTACGTCCTTAAAAATGAGGTTTTATTTAGGAGTGTTCCAGACTCTAAGGAAGGCCAAAGGTTTCAAATTGTAGTCCCTGCAAAATTGAAGGAAGTAATTTTAACTTATGCACATGACAGCCCTCTGAGTGGTCACTTGGGTAAATTTAAAACTCTTATGCGTCTTTTAGAATTTGCTTATTGGCCATCGGTACGTACTGATGTATGGCAGCACTGCAAAAAGTGTGAGAAATGTCAACAGCATAAGCCAACTAACTTAAAACCTGCAGGTGGGTTACAAAGTGTGCCCATTGTCGAGCCTGGATATATGCTTGGCATGGACATCATGGGACCATTCCCACGAAGCACCCGCCAGAATAGTTACCTTCTTGTTATAGTGGACTATTTTACTAAATGGGTAGAGGTTTTCCCAATGAGAGCTGCTAAGGCTACAACCATTGGGCGAATTCTTATAGAGGAGATTTTCACAAGATGGGGAACACCAGCTTTCATCGTGTCTGATAGAGGTGCACAATTCACCTCAAACCTCTTGGCCCAGTTATGTAAGCAGTGGCAAGTATCACAAAAACTCACCACCGCATACCATCCTCAGTCAAACCTCACTGAAAGGGTCAACCGGAATTTGAGAACTATGATTGCCACGTACGTCGACCAAAACCACCGTACCTGGGATCAATGGTTGTGTGAGTTCAGATTTGCGCTAAATACCGCATGGCATGAGAGTACAGGGTATTCGCCTGCTGAGGTAGCGCTAGGACGACAACTGAAAGGTCCTCTGCAGAGAGCCTTACAGAATCCACCAGATCCGGACCAACCAGCTTACAGTATCCTGGAACGCCAAAAGGTTCTGTACGAGTCAGTAAGAGAGAATGTAGAGAAGGCACAAACTAAACAAAAAAAGTACTACGACCTCAAGAGAAGAGCTCAAAACTTCAATGAGGGGGATTTAGTTTGGGTGCGAACACATCCTCTTTCTAGTGCAGATGATGCTTTCATGGCTAAGATCGCACCTAAATGGAAAGGCCCAGCTAAGATTGTGGAAAAGCTAGGACCTGTAAACTACAAGGTAACCATGTTGACTGATCCTGTTCAGGTAGACACTTATCATACTCAGAATTTAAAAATTTGCCATGGGTCAAATTTTTAGACCATGGGGAGGGGTATGTAACGGTTCACATGTTACCTGAGTTTTTTTTACGGTAATTTCTGACTATTGCCGGAAAAGTTACCTGGGTCAAGTGTAGTACCACTAATAGCCATTTGAGGGCACTAGTGCATGCTGGCTACTAGATATAAGCCTGGTAACCCATGAAGAAGTCAGTTCAGTTTGGTAGAGGGAAACCGCATGGTTCATCTAAATGCTACCTGCTTACTCATTTGAAGGCCTGGTTTGAGAACTCATGGAGTTTATGCTCAAACAAAGGACTTTTCATTATTAGTCACTTATCACCATTGTAACAACCACTCTGGTTGTTCGGCATCGTTTGGATGACAGGATACACGTCTCCTGGAAGAGAGACGTAGGGGATCTGGATATCACCACGCTGTAGCGAGGCACCAAATGCCATTTACTATCTTCACCTCATACTCATACTGGATTATTGGATAATATCATTGCGTCGATCTCAAATATCCACTGGGTTTGATACTCATCTCTTCACCATCATCATTTCAACTCATCTAAAGACTGGACACTGACGATAAGTTGTGTTTATATTATCGTCTCATTTACACAGAGACAAAGACTATTGGTCTACTGGACTATTGGTTTCCTTATATTGTTTATTGTTGGGCAATTATATGCACGTGTGAAATAAAAATAGGAAAATTAATATTTGTCGAGTGAAGTGGTTCTATTTCAGTACCAGTCGAATTTCTGTTGAACCCCCTCAGGGTAACACCTAAAAAGAAAAGGGGGTGTTACAGTTCATACTGTCACTATCCAAACCATTTATGAATAATTAATTAACTGTGTGTGTGTGTGTGTGTGTGTGTGTGTGTGTGTGTGTGTGTGTGTGTGTGTGACAGTTGTCTCTCCACAAGTAAATTCAGACCGGGAAATATATATACATATTTTATTTTATACCCAGGCAATGGACAAATGTCTGCTCAGGTCTTTTTTATTATTGCAAATGAAAGGTTACAGACATTAACAGTGAGAATAAAATAAATAAATAAATAAAATAGAACAGGGGGGTGGGGGGTATACAGACATCATAAGTCACAGCTCCTAAGGTCATTGGTTCAGAATTAGGCCTAATTAATTTGTCTGCTACTTCTTTGCACAGTAGCTAGGTGTCACTATTGAGCAATGCTGAATGAAGCTTCGAGTAATGAACCTTTGGGTGAAGCAATGGGCTGCGAGGTCTCAGTGGTTCAGGAAGCCTCATTTTGCCATCACTACTTGCAATCCAGAAGACTGAAGATGACAGAAGGTACGGGCTGGTACCCAGAAACGGACAATCACAGGTTGAAGACAGATGATCGGGTACTTTGTTAGGAAGAGTCTAGTGTTACTCTGACAAGACCAGACACTGAGTGAAGGGATGTGTGGGTTTATATGTGTTGATGGTGATGAGCGTGTACAGGTGAAGTGAGTCAGTAATCTGGTGAAAACGAGCGGATGGGCGGAGTCAGGTGATCAGGTGTTGATGGTGTGACAGGTGGTACTGGTGGTTCTGTGACAATAGTATAGGATGTTTTGTCAAAAATAAAGTAGGTAGGCTATATTGAATTATCAACTAAGATGTTATTATAGTGTTTGCGCCAGTTCAAAATAATGAATCCTTAACTTTAAAATACATATGATAAAAATAATGCTTTTTACAAAGAAAGATTACACTTGATATATTATTACAATTATAATTGTTGTTGATTTACATGTGAAAACTATTTAATAATAGCAATTTAAATAACTATTTAATAGCAAAAAATATATTTACAAGGTAGATGTAAACAAAATCTTAATAGGTCAATATAAGCCTTCTCATTAAATTATTTTTTATTGTGTTTTATTAGTGACAATTTGCGGAGAGCATAAATATTCCAAAACTTTCTGAAAATACATTGATAATTAACTGCACAATTACTAGAAATGTTTATCTTGGATATTATACAATTTGCATGCATACAAAATTTTTGGAAAATTTATTTTGTCCTCGCATTCTTTCTTGTGGTTCCCTCTCAGTGACATACCTGACTGAAAGGCTCATTATGCGGCTCATTGTCTTCTCAGGTGTGAGTCATTGCATTGTTCATGATCATTTACGCCCCACGCATATTGCCTTTCTAAACAAAAAGTGTCTTACAAAATTTAAATCAATGTATTGTTTTATGTGATTGATTAGGCAGGATGATTTTCACATCACGTTAAATGGAAAATTCTAGGCGAAAACATCCATTAGTCAAAAGTCTTGTGGACACATATTTAGTATGTGTTTTGTGGCCTTATTTCAGAAACTTTATTTATTTAAAAATTTTTCAATAACCATACATAAACAGTATTCTCTCAAAAATACAAACATGTACATACATGTTGCTCGCATATTATGGTAGCCCTGTTTGTGCTAAATAGAGTGTAATGACACCTTTGCCATTAATATTTTTATAAGCAACTGAAAAAGCACAAATGTCAGGGCATGTCAAAACATCTCAAGGACCCCAAAAACACCTTAGACCCTTAAACGTTAATGTGTAAGACATAACTTAGTGATATGGTTGTTGGATCTCTTAGAATTTAAAAAGCCAAGGACTAGAAGATCTTGACCAATAGTCAGTGCTCACATGCTATTTTTTTTTAGAAATAAGCTGATGAAAGATAATCGTTTTGATCATGTATATTAGTCAGTCTCTAATATGCCAAATATAATTAGAATGTGCATCTGTTCTACCAGAAGTTTTTTTTTTTATACAAAGGTACCTAAACCTATAGGAAAATAGCAAACAAATAAGAGGTAAGAAGTAAGAGGCATCAAACTGGTTAGGTAATTAAAAAACTTTATTATATACTTGATAATGCAAATATTGCACAGAACAAAATAATATTTCACTATTGACAATTTTACATTTTACTGCATTTGCTTGCTTGAAATAATAAATCCATCATATTACTTAGACTCTGTTCCACCCCAATTTGACCTGCCTCCTGTCATTGGCTACATCCATAATCAATCATCCATATTAATTTTATCTATAAAAGTAAAAAACTATTTTAGGTCAATTACATTTGATATCTGCAGTTGAGCTTAATCCTTGGGATGCTTTTCTTTCTTTACACACTTCTGCTTTTTATTCAACTTCAGGCAAAAGCAGAAAAGCCTCTTTGCAGAATGATGGGAGACCCGAAGTACCCACTGCTTTCGAAGGATGGAGATGTAACTATTGGAGCACTTTTTCCAATCCGAACCATAGAAACACTATCTTCATTTGAGTTTACACTAAAACCTCAGCTGCTATCATGCTCCAGGTTTGCTACATTTAACTTGTTGAAAAACAATACAGGAGACAATGCGTTTAATATGATCATTTACATTTGCTGTCATAATTGTTTATACATTTCTAAATTTATAGCAGCAACTTACCATGATTTCTGGAAGTTTAATGTATGAAACAAAAGTAAAATGTAAAATACAAATGTACTTTACTTTTCCATGTATTTGTTTGCTATTTTTATTTTTTTTTGGTATTTAGTCTATTTGTTAAATGTTTTCACAGTGTAAATCTAAGAGATTTTCGGAGGGCTCAGACCATGACCTTTGCCATTCACGAGATTAACAAAAGTCCAAGCTTGCTTCCAAATGTTTCAATTGGTTATAGAATTTATGATACCTGTGGTTCAAGACTGTCTTCTATCAGTGCAACTATATCATTAATGAATGGTGAAGAATTTGCATCGGAGGACACATGCAATGGACAGTCTCCTATACATGCTATCATAGGAGAAACAGAGTCTTCTGCCACAGTGATTCTGTCCAGAACTACAGGACCTTTTAAAATTCCAGTGGTAAGGGTCTACCTACACAGTAAGTCCAATGAAGGTCTGTAAACTGATGATGGTATCACTGTTTCTTGTTCTGTTTCTCTTTCTTTTTCAGATAAGTCACTCAGCCACATGTGAATGTCTCAGCAACAGGGGAAATTATCCTTCTTTTTTCAGGACTATTGCTAGTGATTACCACCAGAGCAGAGCACTTGCATACATAATCAAGCTCTTTGGCTGGTCTTGGGTGGGAGCTGTGAACAGTGATAATGACTATGGAAACAATGGAATGGCCATATTTCTGAAAACAGCTCAGGAAGAGGGGATTTGTGTGGAGTACTCTGTGAAATTCCACCGAACAGAGCCTGAAAAACTTCGCCAAGTGGTGAACACAATTAAAAATAGCACTGCAAAAGTGATTGTTGCGTTTCTTACTAGTTTTGAAATGAAATATTTGCTTGAGCAGTTAAGTACTAACAACATTACAGGCCTTCAAATGATTGGTGTGGAGGCATGGATAACTGCAAAGAGTTTGATCAGTTCAAATAGCTTTCATGTTTTGGGAGGGTCACTGGGATTTGCAGTGAGAAAAATTGATATTGAAGGTTTTTCAGATTATGTTATAAAATCATTCTGGGACACAGATTTTCCATGCTCACAGGTTGAGAGAAATTCTTCTCAATATGCATTAAGTTGCAACATATATCAGGATCTGCTTTTGCTGAAAAGTGACAATGAAGATGTGCCTGAACAAAGATATGCAAGCAATGTCTACAAAGCAATATATGCTGTGGCTCATTCACTACACAGTCTACTCAAGTGTAAAGAAAAGGAAGGTTGTGAAAAAGACCTGAAAATACAACCTCAGCAGGTAAATACAATTTAAAAAAAATAGAGTTATAGACCGAAAGTGAGATGTTTAAAATGCCCTTATCTTAATAGGTTGTTGAGGCTCTAAAAAGGGTAAATTTCACTGTAAAGATGGGAGATCGTGTGTGGTTTGACAGCACTGGTGCTGCAGTAGCTCAATATGAAGTCATAAATTGGCAGCAGGTCTCAGACGGATCAGTCCAGTTTAAAACTGTGGGATACTATGATGCCTCACTACCACCTCACCAGCGCTTTGTGCTTAACACTGAAAACATAATTTGGGCTGGGGGACAGCTGGAGGTAAATTGCAATAACATGTTTATACTACAGGGTTTGTTGAGACTGAGGGAAAAAGTCTTAGACACAAAGGTTATCAGATGGGGGAAAAAAATAAAATAAACAGTGCAACCTGTACAAAATAACCTCTACAAAATAACCTGTTCAAACTGTTCGAAGATTTAGGTTAGGTCTTTTAATTGTGTTTGATTAGATCCTGGAGGGCCATTGTCCTGAAGAGCTTAGCTCCAGTTCTTGAGTTCTTGTCTTACACAAAACACATTTCACATTCAGTATGTAAATTATATGATTACCAATAAATGTAAAATAAATTAATATGTAATCTCTAAGAATCAACTGAAAATATTGGAAAACAAACATTACTTCTTGATGGACCTGATTAAATGTTCTCTTTGATCAGCACATTTTTCAGCAAAAAAGGCAAAGTGACAAAGTTTTGATCAAGCAGAAAAAAAACAGCAGAGAGCATTGCTGAGAATATTTTGAGCAAAGGGACAGTACTATGGTAGCGCTGGTGCTGAATTTCTGTAACACTTTCAAATTAATTTTGTTTCAAAACATTTTCACTGTCCATCAGCCCACAATAGTTCCCATTACATATTTGCATTTTTTAATTATTCAAATATTCAATACCCAGTAATATTGACACATTTACATTTAAATAGCTATGCACAATGTATCTTTCTATGTAGAAACCAAGGTATGTGTGCAGTGAGAGCTGTCATCCAGGAACTAGGAAGGCTGCACAGAAAGGAAGACCTGTCTGCTGTTATGACTGTATTTCATGTGCAGAAGGAGAAATCAGTAATGAGACAGGTAATCTTAAGCAGGTCTCTCATTGTTTCAAGGGAAATTGGCTAGTTTTTCTTCTGCATGCAAACTTCTAGCAAAGGATTTCATAAATACCCCTTTTTTTTTTTTTCTAACTATAGTGATCACAACTTCCTTTCCAGATTCAAATAACTGCAAGCAGTGTCCAGGGGAATACTGGTCTAATGCTGAGAAAAATAAATGTGTGTTAAAGGCTGTAGAGTTTCTGTCATTTACGGAAGTTATGGGTATAGTTCTGGTCTTTTTCTCACTGTTTGGAGTAGGATTAACTGTGCTGGTGGCCATCCTGTTTTACAGCAAGAAGGACACCCCCATAGTAAAAGCCAACAACTCAGAGCTGAGCTTCCTGCTGCTCTTCTCATTGACTCTGTGTTTCCTCTGTTCACTTACTTTCATTGGTCGGCCCACTGAGTGGTCCTGTATGTTGCGTCACACAGTGTTTGGGATCACTTTTGTCCTATGTATCTCCTGTGTTCTGGGGAAAACAATAGTAGTGTTAATGGCCTTCAAGGCTACACTTCCAGGAAGTAATGTCATGAAATGGTTTGGGCCTGTACAACAACGACTCAGTGTTCTTGCTTTTACACTTATAGAGGTTCTAATTTCTGTGCTATGGCTGACAATATCTCCTCCATTTCCCTACAAAAATCTGAAATATTATAATGAAAAGATCATTCTTGAGTGCAGTCTAGGATCTACAATAGGTTTCTCAGCTGTTCTGGGTTATATTGGGCTACTGGCTGTCTTATGCTTCATTTTTGCTTTTCTGGCTCGCACACTACCTGATAACTTCAATGAGGCTAAATTCATCACATTCAGCATGATAATATTCTGTGCTGTATGGATCACGTTTATCCCTTCTTATATTAGTTCTCCTGGAAAGTTTACAGTAGCTGTGGAGATATTTGCCATTTTAGCCTCAAGCTTTGGTTTGCTATCCTGTATATTTGCCCCTAAATGTTATATAATCTTGCTTAAGCCTGAACAAAACACAAAACAGCATATGATGGGAAAGGTTTCGTCAAAATCAAACTGAGAGAAAATAACCTGTCTATGTTAACATTGTAATTTGATTATTCAACAAACCGTTTTAAATACAAGTCATTAAATCGAATAAAAACAGACAGGGACATCATAAATGCTTTGACACATTCAGTAGAATGACCCTGAAAAACCTTTTAATCACAATTTCAAAAGAAGAATAAAGGAGGTCCCAAAGTCTCAAAGTACAAAGGGTGTTTTCTCAATATAGAAACCTATTATCATCCAGCTAAGTGTGATTCTAACTATATAACCACAGTATACTCACCATTGACTCTCCCCTGCTATCACTCCCTGTTCCTGCAAATAAATACCAGTGATATTCTACTTACCTGTGTCGTCTCCTTCAGTATCTGTGACAGCTATTACATTAAAAGTAAAGTAGGCTAATTAAGCAACATTGTGAACACAAGAGTTTCATAAATGTTGTGATTATGACATGCTCCATTATTTTGAGTCACTTTAACCCAGAAATATATTAACTCTTTCCCCACCAGTGTTTTTAAAACAAGTTGCCAGCAATCACCAGCATTTTTGATAATTTTCACAAAAATTTATGGCCCCCAGAATATTTGTCTAATATATCTGAACATGCAACATTTCAAAGAAAAGAACAACACTTGAATGTGCGTAAGTTTCATAAAAAAAGCAATATTTTGAGAAAAAAGCTTATAAAAATGTGTATTTGTCTAGACTAGACTCAGATCGGATTCAGAACGATGATCAAAACACAGATGGAGTAGATTAAGTCCATCAATACCCCTAATGCTTCAAAGTCCTGTACCTTGTCCTGGGTCGACATTTCATTCAGTACCATTAGGGAGTTTCGATTTTTATGCTGTTTAAAACCTGTTAACCGTTGCCAGAGCGCCGGCGCACTGAAACGTTTTTTTGTTTAAATAGTTCATCAGATTTAAAGTTATTACCTTGACAAACTATACATCATTAAAAAGATATAAGACTTAAGTTTCAGTATTTGACCACTATTGTATTCTGAGAAACGTATAGTGACAGTTATGTCTTAATTTGTGTCAGGAGTTATGTAATCAAAAAATGAGTCGATACCTTTAATATGAATTATGCGCGTCAGCCGGTCTCAATTCAGAAAAAAACTCCTGTGAGGTCGTCATGACAGCGCTTCACAAAACCACATCCCTCAGGGCTTTTAGCTCAAAAATGTGCAGACTTGGAGGAATATTGATAGATTCTCATAGGTTTACATCAGATTTATATAGACAGGAATAATATTTATTGAATTTATACCCAAATTGGCCGATGTAATCATTATGAGCGCTGAATACTCTGATGTACTGTGTTTTCAATCCATACTGGCAGCCTGAGGGCGCCGTGTGCACATGCAGTCCATATATGGAACACATGAAGAAGTGCCATAATCATGTGACATCCCAGGAACTCCCTGACACACATACAAAGGCCGTTTCTCAATATGCGTTCTTGTCTGTACTTGTGTTCCCGTGGACTTGTGAAACGTCATCAGTTGCTGCCAAAGTACTGTTCCAATTCAAAGTTCACATCTAGCCAAGTCCAGTTCAAATCCCCGGATGTGTTCTTGATCCGCCCCTTTTACCGAGGATGCATCGAGAGGTGACTTGTGCGGACTTGAGACAGCCAGGTATCCCAGAATGCATCTCGCACCAACCAGCAAGAGTCAATGGCCGTTTCTCAATACCTAGTTCGCAGAGTCTGGACTTGCGTCCTTCCGAGTTTGGACTTGCCAAGTTTGACTCAGAAGAACGAACTCTCGAGGACGGGAGGACGCGAGTCCAGTCATTCTACAAATGGAACGGCAGCATACTTGGTAGCGTCACTCAGCACGCCTACATGCTTACTTAAATTAACTTCATCTTTTTTTTTATTTTCAACGTATTAATATATTAGTATTAACAATATGTACCTACTCTGATTATTTTCACTTTATATTTATAATAAAATTGTATATGATATTAAACAACTGCTTCTTTTTTATTTTAAAAACTATATATTAATATGTGGTTCAGGTAACATTACCCACTGTGATTATATTTAATATTATATTTTGTGATTTATATTAAAATAAAATATGTGAGACAACTGCATTTTTTCATCAGCTGCAATTTAAATTTAAAAAAGCGGGAAAACCGGCAGAAAAGTGAAAATCAGTGTAAATCAAAATGGAACAGCTTAGGATTGCCGTTGCAATTGCTATTATTTATCAAGATGCTGAAGAGGAGGCTGCCGAACGGAGGAGACGAATCCTTCAAAGAAGAGCCAGGATGCAGCGGAGGATGGCGAAAAGACATGCCATATTAGCATGTCTCTCCAGCTTTGTACGTTTTTATAATTATTCTTTCTTCATAAACTGTCCATATACTTATGTGGACTTGATAGTTTAATATGTATATCCAAATTAAAAGTAATAATAATAATGTATTTATAACAGGTGTTTCAAATATATATATATATATATATATATATATATATATATATATATATATATATATATATAATCTATTCATTCATATAGCCACCTTATCAATAGACTACATAAAGTACTAACTCACAAAAGTTATGTGAACTATTGCAGGGATGTCATGACACTACATTAGATTTTTCAAAGTGTACCAAATAAACTGACAAGTACAATAGAGGTCTGACAGTTAATAAATAACATTTAAATTAACTAGCCTACACTTCACACACCTTTTATTTGTCTTTTTGTTGCTCAAATAAGTTGATACTTTGTTTACCATCTTTATAAAGTTATGTGCACATCATATTACTACATTAACACAAACAGGACATTTAATGTCTATAATAATCATATAGGCTACAACTTTTAGACTCTGGGAAGAATGTTGTGCTAGTGCTTATCAATAAATAAATGAAACCGAAATTGAGAATAAACAAATACTTCATGAAAACAGCAAATTTTAGAGGGAAATTTTATTCTGGCAGACTTTAATTTTAGACAATATCCTTAAAATAAACAGCCTATAGTAATAAAAACATTAAATATAGTAAAAACATTTAAAAAATATAATACATAATGCAAGTACATATAGTAAAAACTTTTTTAAAAGCAATAAATATAACAAATAGGCTTCATACAACAAAAGTAAAGTATATATTATCTACATATTTTAACAGGAACAAAGTCCCACTCGAAGGTATTCCCGGATCAATGACCAGGTACCTATCCTGGTCAAGTTTTTTTCTGGAGAGGATTTAAAGCCAGCCTTCAGGCTCTCCAGGAACAGCATCAACATGCTGGTACAGATGCTGCCCCGTCAAAAAGCCCATGGATGGAGCCATGAAATTGAAGTCCTTGTTACTGTTTATTGGCTTGCCTGTGGAGCGTCCTACAGGGTCACTTCAGATAACTTCAGCATGCCACTTTCAACAGTTTGTAGGACTGTTCACAATGTTGTTGAGGAGATGATGACCATCCTCCACAAAATTATTAATTTTCCAAAAGCAGAGGAAATGGAGGAGGTGGGGGGTGGCTTTGCTCGCCTTGCTGGCCATGAGGCATTCCGCTGTGCTGCTGGTGCCATCGATGGGTGCCACATCAGGATTGTTCCTCCAGCAGAGCCACAAAAAAGGTGCTACATAAACCGAAAGATCTTCCCTTCCATCATTCTACAGGGCACCTGTGATGCCAAAGGCACATTTATAGATGTGTATATTGGCAATCCAGGCTCTGTACACGATGCCCTTGTGCTGCGCAGATCACCAATGTACCAGCAGGCTCTGTATCCACCAGCTGGATACTGTCTCTTGGGAGATGGTGGATACCCGTGCCTGCAGCATCCTATTGCAATCATGACCCCATACCGCCAGCCTGTCGCAAGTAAGAACACACTTGTTTTATGTCAGACAGACACACACACAGAAGATAAACCAAATTGTTACTTTCATGAATTTGCAATACACCACACATTTTCTACAAAATTTCTGATTAACAGGCCAAGTTGAAGCCCGATACAACAGGCATCATGCACAAGGACGGAACATCATCGAGCGCACCTTTGGGATGTTAAAAACTCGCTGGCGTGCAATTTTCTTGCGGGCCCTGGAGATCAGGCCACTGTTCGCCCCAAAGGTGATTGGTGCCTGTTGTATCCTCCACAACATTTGTATGATGGGAGATGATCTCTTGGAGGAGGAGGAGGAGGAGGAGGAAGAGGACGACGAAAGCCAAGGACAAGAAGACAGTGAGGATGGTGAGAATGCAGCAGTGGGTGAGAGGGACCTATCAGGGAACCATCTCCGAGGACGTCTGGCTGCTCAGCTTTCTTCTCCTGAGGAACTGCCTGCGTGTCTAATTGAACATGACTACATCTAGACAGTAAACCTTTCCAGATGTTGTCATGTTCATTAAAAGAGGAACATAAACAGTTAAAACATTAAATATGATATAAATTAGAAAGATAGGTATGAATAAATGTGCAAGTAAAAGGATATAAAGATAGATAGCTTTATACGTTTTCTTAATGTTCGTATGTTCTTCTTGGAATTTAAGTGCATGATTGTAAATAAATATAACTAGCCATTGCATTTTATATTATTTGTGTTTTTGTTGTAAATATAAAGTTGCTACAACTGTTGCTACAACAATGATTTGCCAGGGTTGAAATGGAAAGATTTTTTATTTGATTTAAATAATTTATTTAAATAAAATATTTATAATTTATTAACAAGTTTTTCAAACAGAAACAGGTATGTCACTGCTCTGGCTGTTGCTGCCCTCTCTCTCTCCTCTTCTCTCGCCACTGCTTCTCTCTCCCTCTCCTCTTCCCTCTCTGCCTGTTCTTTAAGGAAGTCAAGAAGAGCCTGGCTGTCCCGTCGCCTCTTTCTTGACCGCTGGCTGCTACTGGCTTCCTCAGGAGGGGTAGCAGCTGGTGTGCTGACTGAGCCACCTGTAGTGGCAGTAAGGTTTGATGCAACAACTAGGGGCAGACTAATAGAGTGCTGCCCCTGGAGTGCAGCATCCATTGCAGTGTACCACTGCCAGGTGGCAGCAGTCACACTACCGGCCTCAACCCCTTTTCCTGTTGGTGGGTCCCTAAGCTCCTGAAATAAAGTAAAATGATGTCATGTCCGCACCCTCACCTTGTTCCACACTTTTATTCTGTTTTTTTTTTTTTTTTTTTGCTCTACATACAGGGAGGTATTCTTAAGAATATTTGTAATCTAGCAGTTTTGAGGCACCAAAAAATGACAGAACTGTTAGGTTACAAATATTCTTCCTTTGTGTAGAGCAACAAAAAAAAAATCTATATATATATATATATATTATATACAGGTGTGAAACAACTGAAAACAACTTAAACTTGTGGGTGAATAAATGACAGAATGTTCATTTTGGGATGAACTATTCTTTTTACAGTCTCAGTTTAAACAATGTAAACAGAGTAAACTTAATTTTACAAGATAAAATGTAAGGGCCAATGCATCCATGTTGGGTTTCATATATGACTGGAAAGTCTTTACACACATCTTGGTAAGGCTCTTTCTGTAACAGAAAGTAGAGAAGCAGGCAGATTACGTTACCTTGTATTTATCTTTTAAATTGTTCCATTTTTTCTTGGCCTGTTTGACAGTTATGGCCAAACCAGAAATGGAAACAAAATGCCTATAGGCAAAAAAAACAAAAACAAAGATTGACATGATTCCAATTCAATAACGTATTAATTTGTATGGATGAAGAGTGTCCAAATCTAGCTCCAAACCTTCAGACATACAGGGAATTATACAAACACTCAAAATCGATACTCACTCCCATCCACTTTTGGAGGAATTGCGCCTCCCAGTGAAAAGGCCTTCGTTGGCCGCCCGCCACTCAATCAAGGCCCGAGTTTCCTCAGCAGTCCCTTGATAAAAAATAATGCTTAAGTTTTACTGAAAAATAATACAATTCTAAAAAAATAAAAAATAAACAAAAGACAAGCAAACTATTTGGTCAAACCGACAAGAGCACTCTAGAATAAGGTTTGCGTTTGATATAAGTAATGTTAGTTAGCAAACTTTTCCCTCAGGCAAAACAATTGCCCATTTGATATAAGTTACCCAAAGCACGGTAGATCAAATGTTTATCCACCAGCTACAGAAACAACACAGGCAGCCCCACATTTTATAACGTTATATTTTTTAAGAGGACTTGCCGAGGGTTAACGTTACTTACACCAGCGCTGGATCGTCTGGATTTTTCAACTAAGAAATCATCTCAGCATATTTTCAAATAGTTGCTAACCTTAAAATTCGACGGTAGCTTTGAAGTTTAAACAACATTCTGGCATCAAAACTCTTACAACTACATTTCGTGATATAACAACAATAAGTATTTCTAAATGTATTACTTACAGTTGTGAGTTTTCTCCTCCGCCATTTGTGCGAACCTGGTGCGAAATGAATTCTGGGTATGGCCCGTATCAAGTCCGCACAAGTCACCTCTCGATGCATCCTCGGTAAAAGGGGCGGATCAAGAACACATCCGGGGATTTGAACTGGACTTGGCTAGATGTGAACTTTGAATTGGAACAGTACTTGGGCAGCGACTGATGACGTTTCACAAGTCCACGAGAACACAAGTACAGACAAGAACGCATATTGAGAAACGGCCAATAGCAGAGGAGAAAACCCGCGTAATATAAAAATACTACTGTTATTGTATCACGAAATGTAATTTTAATAGTGTTTCAGGCGAGAATGTAGTTGTTTAAAGCTCAAATCTGTGGTTTATTTATAAAGATAGCGCCTATTTGAAAAATGTATCTGACGTTTTCGGAGTTGTGAGATCCAGGCGATCACCGGGAGTTCAGCGATCATTAACCCCGACTGGAACAGCTTTCCCTCGGCTAGTCCTTCTGATGTTTGCCGCTGGCTCTGATGTCTGTAGTCTAGTGGTTATATGAGATATAATTTGTCTTGTGTATAAATCGATCTTTGGTCTAATTAATCTATAGTTTGTTCCATGGCAAATCGTTTTGGCTGAGGGCAAAGTGAAGTTTCATAACTTTATATATTTAGGCTATTTAAATTGAACTTTGTAGCCTAGAGAGCTGACTTATGTTTGACTGAATTGTTTGCTTTATTTCTCATTGTATAGCTTCTTATACCTATTAGGCTACTTATACTTTTATACTGGATATTATTGATCATTAAAACTTTTTTTATATATATTATTTTACTATACATTCTCTTCACTATATGTACATGTATAATACAATAAAATTACACAACCCTGTCTCTGTTTGTTAAGTCCGTTTTAATGATCAAAAATGTTTCATATTTAAAAATTAAAATTAAAACAAAAAGAAGCAGGGAAGCAGGGTTGTGTTTTATATTTCGTGTTATAAATATGTGCAGTGAAGATAATCTGCGTTGCCTGAACCACATTTGTGTGGCCATTAATATGTTTAAGATTTTTTTTTTTTAAATGAAAAGAGACAGTGGTGTTTTATTACATATTTCGTTTTATTGTTGATAAAAAGAGGCAAGTTGTATTTTATACCATATTTCGTTTTACTGTTGCCTAAAATATAGCTACATAAAGAGATAACCGGAGTAGCCAGAGCGTGAGTGACGCGATCAAGAACGCACTGTTCCATTTGCAGAATAACCCGACTTGCGTCCTCTCGTCCTCGGGAGTTCGTTCTCCTGTGTCGAACTTGGCAAGTCTGAACTACCAAGGACGCAAGTCCGAAGTTTGCGAACTTGGTATTGAGAAACGGCCAAAGCTTCCAGAGATCACTGTAACATGCAGATAAAGACGTTTTGAAGACAATAAACATGATTGCAATGATATTTGATTTACCTGTGTTCTTCGAGCCATGTCAGGTATTTTCATAATAATAGATTATATTTATAATGTAATGCTAATCGATATAGACTTTATCATTGTGCAGAATACTATAAAATAATATATTTTCTGTCCGATTTTTTTATCTGAAGCCAAATCAGATCACAGAAGGTTATTTAAAACACTCGACTTGCCCTATAAAGTAAGTTTGGAGAACAAACATGGTTTTAATCTCATAAATTGTCGTGTATTGATGGTGTGCTAAGCTAACATGCTAGCTAGCCCTCAGATGCACCTGCCACCTAGCTGTTATTTTTATGAATTTTTCTAAATAAGAATGCTTACTGAAATGTTTCTTTTTTCAAGAAGGTCATTTGATACAGTTTCAAATGTGAACTGAGAACTTTGAAAAAAGAAATTAGGGATTGAAACAGTGTGAATAGCCAGTCGTTAGTAATTATAATGAAGACAAAAGAAAAACATATTTAGAGCCATAAACAGGCCGGAGAGGTGTGAGTGTGTGCAGGGGAGACTGAGACTGAATGGGGCTCGTTTGCACCACAAAACAATAGAGACAATAGACTGAATAGATGCTTAGAACATGACAATAAACATCAGTTTGCATTTTAGTGTCTAATCAAAATAAAGTCACATGACATGATCTTGAAAAACATTTAACTAAATACAGAGTTTTAGACTTGTCATCTTCAGATTTTAAATATAACATGGTCAGACATGTGGCTTTAGCTGCAGTGCATTTCTAGATTGCTACAATGCCAACTTCAATTTTATTTTCATGAAGATGTTTAATAAAAAAACATTTCTAATAACTTTACAAAACTTTGAAGCTATTTATAACATTTTTTTTTTTCATTATGACAGTAATTAATTCTACATTGACAAACAACTGCCAGGTGTTAGCTTTCAAATGAGATCATACTTGTGCTTTTAGTACAAAGGGTTCATGAACTGTATCTGTTTCAGTTTGGGTATGCCATTCCTGGGGATTTTTCAAAAGTGGGGTTGCAGGCTAACAGGTTAATTTTGGTGATCGTTTTATTTTACATATGCATATGATTACATAGGAGATCACTTGTTTCTGCATCTTCTTCGCATGTGTTTTGATCAGGAAAATCAGTACTCTTTCAGATGATACGTAATAGTGCCCTCTACTGTATAACAGTGAAAACACAGAAACCCAAATCCAGCACCTCTGAGCCAATATAAAATAAAGGACCCGAGACGGGTTTAATTAAAGACAGTTGATAGCACTGTCTAACTGGAGCTCAGGTGAGCAGAGGCCTCAGCAAAAAGACTGTAAGCGAGAGGAGGCCAACCAACTCACATTAAAGACCAAGGCAGGCTCAAAAAGGGCCTGATGTTACTGTCTAACTGGAGCTCAGGTGAGCAGAGGCCTCAGCAGAACGACTCTCTAAAATGAGAGGAAGTCAACCACGAATCTGAGTCGGAGTGGGGGTGGGGGCCGGGGGTTATCCTCTCCAAATTCAAAGCAACTGTTCATAGAGTCTAACAGAACCTCAATCACAGTGGCGGGAGTGTGGGCGGGGCTCCAATACATTCTCTTGATCTCCAATCGATCTCCCACGGTGATGAACGACGTTGCCTGCTCAAACATCTGGTAAGACTCACTGTGGTGCTTCGACACCGGGGTGATTGTTGTCGCTGTCATCCTCACAAGCTCTTCAATCGCGGCAGGCAGAAGCTTCCCATCTGTGGTAGGCTCTGGCGTCATCTCAGTGTCTTGGTTGGCTGGACTCTGGGTTCGATGATGTGGACACTGATGTGGACTGGGGGAAGAGACTTTCCAGACAGGGTTGAATTGCCTCCCTCCATGTTCCCTCGATCATGTCTGGAAAGTCTCTAGAGTGGTAATAGCCCCAATCCAAAATAGCTACTTCAGGGTTCCGTCATCTAACGTAGTTTGTAGGGTGCAAAATTGAACGGAATAATCCATGAATGAAAGTCCTTCCCTGGCTATGGCAGTGAAAGCAGTAGTATAGTCCATCTTTTACTAGGTCTGGTCTTCTGTCACACTGGTTGTAGTAACACGCACGGTGAAGAAGATAAAGATCCAAGACAGTCTTTAACAATTATAACTGCTTCAGATCTACAGGTAAATCCATACAAAGACAGGCAAGCAAACACAACATAGATAAGACCAGACAAATGAGAAGTACTTCTTGTAGGATTCCGGCAGTGTCGACGCTGCTAAGCAAATTACTGCCCTCCACAGATCAAAGTTTGCACTAAATTCTTACATACAATCCTTGTCATGCAAGAACTGAAGAACTGCCTTGGAGATCAGTTTATGCTTATCACTGTGTCCAAACAAAGAAAAAAACAGAAAAAGCCTCAACTCCAATCCTGCCAGTTTAACAAAAAATGTCTACATTCCAGGAAAACATGCCCTACTGTCTTAAGACTCCCACATTCACACAAGCCAGAGATATGCTTTCCTATAATGCACAAAGATTATTTTAACCCACAGTGCCCCAACCTCAATCTACACTGTTTAACTGAGTCACTACGGTACAAAAAAGTATAGAAACATCTTTTCCTAACTTAAGGTTGTATAGAAAAGTAGTTTCTACAATGTCAGGACGAGCTTTTGATTTTCCTACTCTTACATTTTCCAGAGCAGCTGCAGAATCATAACATATAATGACTTCTCTAGGTCTGACTTCCTCAATCCACCAAAGAGCCCATATAATTGCCATTAACCCTCTGCGGTCGGCCGTCAGGCCGGCATGATTGTCTCGCTTTTTTCCTTATCAGTGCAAAAGAGACTCAAATAACTCTGTCGATTTTTGTCATACAGGCAAGTGTTATACATCATTCAAAACTGTTAAATGTCTTTTGAGTACACTCAAAATAGAAACAAAATAGTGTTTTTCGTAAAATAAAGAAAATAAACAATGCGCGTTCTGCCGTCTCTCTCAATGTGAAGTTAATTTTGAGACTGTTTACCTTGGATTTACCTCAAAAGGGTTAGAAGAACGTGATTTGGTGATTTGAAGACAAGAAAAAATTTTAAGGTAAGAATAAGTTAAGATTTTTAAGAAATTTCCACTCATAATAGTAAGCATTGTTGCATAAACTTCATATTGTAGCTACTAGTTAAACTGGTGCCAGACTAAAATGTATGTGTATGTATGTATGTATGTGTGTATATATATATATATATATATATATATTAGTGCTGTCAAACGATTAAAATATTTAATCGCGATTAATCACATTAATGTCATAGTTAACTCGCGATTAATCGCACATTTTTATCTATTCTAAATGTCTCTTGATTTCTTTTTGTTCATTATTTTTTCTCATTTTAATGCTCTTATCAACATGAAAAAAGTGGATTGCTTGCTTTGTGCACATTTTTTTTTATTGAAAACAACATTGGCAATACTGTGTTCAATTTCACACTAACATTCTCACTTGGAGCAAATAATTTCTTTGTAACACAATGTAACACTGTCCATCAATAAAAGGGTGAAAGAAATACTGGCGAGGTACTGATACTGATGAGGGGGCGGTGAATTCGCATCAGCTGTGTGTGTGTGCTTGGCCATCATCAAGTGGTATTTCAGACTGGACGTGCTGCGATGATAATAGCTCAGTTCATAACGACAAAACACACTGATCACTTTGGTCTAGTCAATGGAACCATTTGGCAACTTTTTAAAAGTAAACTTTCCATTCAGAATCTTATTGGCATTCATTTCAGCGTCTCGCGCTCGTAACGTTAACCTATTTGGCCGGCTCGCAAGCCCAAACAAGTGTGTGCGCGTGCCTGTTGTTTTGTTTCCGGTCTAGCTAGATCCACTTGCGCTTTGGTCGACGAAGCAACAAAACGTCCTCGCACGGTGCAAGCCCTTGAAATGAATGGGTTTCATAGCGCAGCGCCGCGCATGCCGCGTCCTGTTGCAAAAGCATGTGAAAAAAACTACAAAGTTTGCTAGGCCAAAAAGACCGTTAATCTCGCGATAAAAAAATCAATCGCGTTAAAATGGTTTTGCGTTAATGCCGTTAATAACGCGTTTAACTGACAGCCCTAATATATATATATACAGAAATATGTTGAAATATGACTTTAGACAGGTAGGCAACCTTTCAATGCTAAATTTATACAAGTACGACACGATGATGTTTTTATGTTCGATAATAAAACAGCATGATATAGCCTAAAAGTAGGCTAGTATGAGTGTTTACTCTAATATGGTGAATATTATAATGTTTAGACCCGTGTTTACTGTTAAATACTGTTTGTGTGGATATCTGCTCAAACGTAGATATGTATAATGTGGTAAAAATAATGTTTCATAGTTTGGAGCGGCTCGATCGCTTCAGTAAATGTTCTCTGCACGCGCTGTAAGTTTGAGTCACTCGCGCTGTGCGTTTGAAAAGCAAAACGCGCCAAACAATATGCTTCATGTTTTTTACTCCAATCTCATTTCATAACGTCATAAGGAATTGAAACATCTGAAGTAACCAGAGGCGGACAGAGTACACAGCTTCATTACTTGAATAAAAGTACAGATACCCCCTGCTAAATTTTACTCAAGTACAAGTAAAAGTACTACAGTCAGATGTCTACTTAAGTAAAAGTACTGAAGTACTTGTTTTTAAAAGTACTTGAGTATCAAGAGTACAAGAGTACATTTTCGCATTACTACTGCCACAGTGCTTACATTTATGTACAGAAACGTCCTACATGGAGTTATGAAAAATGTTAATGTTAATACCTTGGAGAATGTAAAAGGAATTGAAAGTAAAATCAAGTCATTTTCATCTTTTTACCATGTTGCTTTATTTAACATTTAAGAAAATTTCAGAAAATTCAGAAAATGTAAATAGTCTGGCGAGGTGGGACCACGGGTTGCCACATTCCCGGGATGGGCCTGCTGCGTCTTCTAGTGATGGGATTTATGGCTCTTTGAGGGGATCCGGATCTTGGCGATCCGTTCCTTTCAAAGAGCCGTTCAAACGAACAGCTCTTTTGGCTCTTTTTAAATATTTAGTCAGTTTTAAGAAGCCAGCTTGGGGGCATCTCAGTTTATCCTGGAAATAATCACTGGGAGGAATGATGAGGTGAGATTTGTAGTCAAATAATTAAAACTCAGATATCACACACCAATATCTGAGTTTGAATTATTCTGAAATATTGATTATTACCTCATTTGTCATGTGTGGACTATATTCCATAGGGTTGCACAACATCCCTCTGCTTAGAAAGTGACATCACTATTTTGGATTTACCTTTAGTACAAAGTGTGTGTATGTGTAAAGCTATGTTGACTTATGTTATTCATACAATACCTACTCACAAATAAACATCAAAAACAAAGCCGGCTGTAATGAATTTCTGTGCAAAACAGCTTTTTTTAACTGGAGTAACCATGTGACGGCAGCGTGCACAAGTCATTGGCTCCGCTCCTACCCAATGACAGAGGCACGTAGGGTTTTTTTTCCACTGGAGTACTCACGTAAAGGATGCGTGCGCGTGCACAACTATCATCATGCTGTTAGGCAGTAGCACCCCTGCGCTGGGTGCGCCCCTTCCCCTACAACTGAGGAGCTAATTTGTGTGCATCTGTGTGAAACACGCATAGGAAAAAAAGAACGACAGAAAGAACGGCTCCCCTCCAGCCGCGACTCGGCTCCCTCTTGTGGCTCACGGCTCATGTTTATGAGCCGTTCAAAAGAATCGGTTCGTTCGCGAACGTCACAACTCTAGCGTCTTCATCATGGTTTCGTCTCTTATCTAAATCTGACCATGGAATTGACTTATTTGGCGGAAAGCTGAAGGTGGTTGCTGATAGGCTGTCTCAATCAGTGGCGCCTGCACAATCCAATCACGTTTGAGAGGGAAACAACAAATTGTGGGTTTACGAGATTTTTTTTTTTTTAGAAGTAGTAACGGGTACTCACGGTTATGGATAGAAATGTAGTGGAGTAAAGAGTACAATATTTGCCTCTCAAATGTACTTGAGTAAAGTCATGAGTACTCCCCAAAAATGATACTCGAGTAAAGTACAGATCCCTCAAAATTGTACTTAAGTACTGTACTCAAGTAAATGTACTCCGTTACTGTCCGGCTCTGGAAGTAACACATGATAATCCATATATTTTTCTCTAGTGTAGTGTAGCCTACTGAAGTGTTCCTTTTTAACTATTTATAGGCCGTCTGCTATAGGCTTTTGTTATTATTATTTTATGCAGCCCTACAAGTATATGCCTACAAGGCACAACAAACCTGGTGTTCATATATATATATATATATATATATATAGTAAAATTTAAATCGCAATTTTAACTAGAAAAATCTAAAATGTATTCCCAAAATCGTGCAGCCCTGTAATTTCTCTTGATATCAGTTGTTTCTTTTTTTTTTTTTACAGGGACCAGATGCCACTGATGAGTCCTTCTGACTTCAACATTCACATGAGTCTCTGTTCATGAACATGGTAAAATGAAAAATCAAACACATTGGAAATTACAGGTATGTAGTATGTTTCAATGGCACAAATGTGTGTGACTGTTCAAGTCTATGTCTTTAGATCAGTGTGTTCAATGTAGCGATTCTTAGCTCAAATAAAGGGAATTTTAACAAACTGGGCCCGTATGTATAAAGCCTCTCAGAGTAAAATTTTAGTCTCAAGTCTGTCAAAATTCTAAGAATTACATAATTTTACTCTTATTCCTAAACTTAAGAATAAGTGTGATTCATGAAGGTTCCTAAGTGTTAAGACTTGGTCTCAGCTCCTAAATTATTTAAGAGAGCTGGAGAGGTCTCCTAACCTAGTTAGGAGTAACAAGATGGCAGCAGAGAGGACGCAGCATTGCGCTTTTCAACGAAAATATGATGTATTGTAGTTAAATGAGTTTATCAAATGCTAAAAAAGTTGAATCATCAAGGTATTATTTGTTTAACTTACCTTTAAGAAATTTTATAGCAATGAAATGAAAGTAATAATTATATTTTTTGGCGACTGGAATGCAGCAGTGCACCTGTGATGACTCGGGGCCCTTCAGTCCACAGTTAGCAGGCTCTTGAATAGCACAATTGTGACACTGACCACACCAAATATACAGTGGTGACCAAAAGTGATGTGCAGAGTTTTTTTTTTTTTAAACGACCCTACAAGTTTGCTTAAACCATCAAATTATGAGGAAAATATTTTTATATTTATATTTTTTAAATATTTTAAAATATGAGGGAAGAACAAAACACTAAACTTAGAGAATGTATTTATCTGACACAATTATTTCAAGTCACTTTTATTTCTGTAGACAAAGTATATACATTTATTAACAGCCCAGCAAGCACGTATTGTGTTATAAAGTTATTTGGCGTACCCCATCCGTAACTCGCGATCCGAGGGTACGGAAACTGCATTTCCTGGCTGAGGATGAAGGCAGGGGCGCAGCCGACCCCCGGGAGGTATGAGGTATGGACAGATGAAGGACCTCCGGGAGGTATGAGGTATGGACAGATGAAGGACCCCCGGGAGGGACAGTATGGAAAGGGACCATCCTGGTGGTGATGGGTAGGATGCAGGGGAATGTAGGCGCCAGCATCTTCGAACTCAGACGTGTGTAAGTAGGCCTACCGATCTTTTACACTACAAGTATTAGAACACGATTGGATAGATAAAAAGGCAAACAAGGGACTTTTCGAACGTCCCCAAAGTGGAGTGCGGCGCGACAAAAGTGTCGCACGGACAAGTGGATCAGTACTGTTAGGTCCGCTTTGTAACGTTACCGAGCGGACTTAAGTGACGTGACAATTTAGTCTTCCTGGCAGAAACTTACGTTAAAGCTTTAATTTCCATTGTAAAAATCATTAGTTATCTATTTAGTTAATTTATCTATACAGCCACTCTGGTGAAAACAGTGATGTCATCGTCCAGCTCAGTTCAGTTCTCATATAATGGTGTCAATGCAGGAGATCAATAATATTGTTGAATATTAAGTGACAAAAAAGGGCAAACTACAGCTACAGGTTTTAGAAAAACTAAAAAGCTCACAGGAGAAAAAAAATCATACATTGTCTGCAACATAGTCATTTATTAATATTTAATTGTCCTTTGTTGTTTTTTCACGTGTTCATAATTTCTTTGTATGACAGCCTGGCTAAAAATTATGTCTGTACAATTTGGAATGTTTCATTGTGCTATCACAAATAAACAATTGACTCCAGGCACAACTACACAATACGCTTACAAAATATTTAACACATTTTTAATACTATTTGAATAAAGGGTGAATCTGTCAATTTTCCTTCAATACTAATTTGTGATAATTTGGCACAATGCAAAGCAATTTAAAAAAAATACATTTAAATATTAAAGTTTCAGTGTCTTAATTAAATTATTTTATTATAATTACATTAAATGATTGGTGTCATGCTGCTGTGACCTCACCCTTGCTGGTTCACTATTGGCTTAATTAGTGATTAAGGGCGGCCATTTTGGGTTAACAACATTGTAGTCCTTAGTTTGCAGCACTTAAGTGCCACTTCAGTCAGCACTTAAGAATCAGTCTTATACTTTACTGAAAGTTGCTTTTAGCTGCTTTATAAAAGTCTCCTACTCTTAGAGAAGTCCTACTTTTTACTAAGTATTTTTTGACACTTAAGTCAAAGCTTAAGACTATTCTTAAGAGCATTTCTTATAAGTTTTATACATACGGGCCCTGGTCAGAATATGATCAGTGAATCAACTACAGTTTATAAATATCACCCTTAACGGGAGTATTTAGCCAGCGTGTCTGTATGGACAATTCAATACAACGAATTATAATCAATTATCCATACAGGGAGGCAAAATTAGATCAATTTTTATATCAATACTCAATCACAACGTGTTATAATTAAATACTAATATATTCAATTCAATTCAATTCAAATTTATTTGTATAGCGCTTTTCACAATACATATTGTTTCAAAGCAGCTTTACAGAAAGTGCATTTCAGAAATGTACATAGAAAAAATACAGTTAGTTAATCATGTATTAATTTAGGGCATAACATATCGCCGGCGTTGAGTCGTCTCTTCACAGGCGTCGAGTCGTCTCTTCACAGGCGTTTAGTCATCTCATCGCAGGTGTTGGGGCATCTGAAGTCTCCGTGAGAGGCTGGATACAAACTGGAGCTGACAAACGCCATTTACCTTCTTTACCTGAGATAACAGCAGAAAAGCAAATGGGAAATAATTAGCATAGCTGCTGTTCATAAAATTAATGCATTCGATCTGATTCAACAGTGGTATAAAAGGTAAGCATTATGTGAATGCTTGGCTAAAGAGATGCGTCTTTAATCTAGTTTTAAACTGGGACAGCGAGTCTGAACCTCGAACAATATCAGGAAGGCTATTCCAGAGTTTAGGAGCTAAATGCGAGAACGCCCTCCCTCCTTTAGTGGACTTAGATATCCTAGGAATGACCAGAAGCCTCGAATTTAGTGATCTTAAAGAACGCGATGGATTGTAGGGCGATAGAAGGTCCATTAAATATACAGGAGCTAGACCATTTAGAGCTTTATAGGTCAGTAATAGTACTTTGTAATTGATACGGAACTTAATAGGTAACCAGTGTAGAGATGATAAAATTGGTGTTATATGATCATATTTTCTTGACCTAGTAAGAACTCTAGCAGCTGCATTTTGCACTAACTGTAGCTTGTTTATTGAGGATGCAGGACAACCAGCTAATAAAGCATTACAGTAATCTAGTCTTGAGGTCATGAATGCATGAACTAACTTTTCTGCATCAGAAACAGATAGCATGTTACGTAGCTTAGCAATATTTCTAAGGTGGAAAAAGGCTGTTCTTGTAACATATGATATATGATTTTCGAAAGACAAGTTGTGGTCTAGTATAACACCCAGGTCTTTTACTGTAGTGGATAAAGTAACAGGACATCCTTCTAAATTAAAGTTGTATTGTACGAGGTTTTGTGGGTAGTTTTTTGGACCAATAAGTAATACCTCCGTTTTATCTGAATTTAATAGTAGGAAATTACACGTCATCCAGCATTTTATATCTTTAAGACACTCTGTCAATTTAGATAAGTTAGTGTTTTTATCTGGTCGTGATGAAATATATAATTGAGTGTCATCAGCATAACAGTGGAAATTAATTCCATGTTTTCTTATAATATTACCAAGTGGCAGCATATATATTGAGAATAGCAGAGGGCCTAACACCGATCCTTGCGGCACTCCATAGTCTACTGACGTTATCTTCGATTTTTCCCCATTTAAACAGACAAAATGGTAACGGTCTGATAAGTACGATCTAAGCCAGCTTAATGCCTGTCCCTGAACACCAGTGTAGTTTTGTAGTCGATCCAAGAGTATTTTATGATCTATAGTGTCGAACGCAGCGCTAAGATCGAGTAGAACTAGTATTGAGATACAGCCTTGGTCAGAAGCTAAAAGTAAATCATTTGTAATTTTAACTAGCGCAGTTTCAGTGCTATGATGCGGTCTGAATCCTGACTGAAATTTTTCATAGATATCATTTTCTTGCAAGAAAGAGCACAATTGAGCGGACACAATTTTTTCTAGTATTTTAGACATAAATGGAAGATTTGAAATGGGTCTGTAATTTGCTAGGTTATTTGGATCTAATTGCGGTTTCTCAGGACAACCCCTAATGGAATTAATTTGTTATCGAATGGGTGGTTCGTCCAGCGAACTGACCATATGATCTTTATCAAATCACAAAGGAGCTATCCTTTTTATAGACTTTCAAGAGAGACAGTTCTTCTTGGCCATGAAAAACAGCTCTCTCTCGTCCTACAAAAGAATATACTTTTTAACAATCTGTAAAGCGCGTAGCTTTGATCGGACATTAAAGGGACTTCAATATGAGCACAACCAGCATCAATAAATGAGTATATATGGTTTTAATAAAGAAAATACTACGTATATCGGTGACTAAGATTACACGGAATAAAATGTATATACAACACAATAAAACAATGAAACAATGAAAGTCAGAGAGTGATAGAAAGAGGGAGAAGAAGGGGTTACAGAATGGCAAATTACCTGGACAAAAACCTCTGAGAGACCACAAGAAATCACCATCACCCTAAACGGGGGTAAACAAATCTTAATACTTTGAAAGCTTAGTAAACAAATACTTACACATATATAGCTCTTTTGCGTGGCTGATATGAAGAAGGCGTGCGTGTCTCGATTCTGGGAGCGTCACATGTTCACTCGTTCTTCCAGAGCGAGCGAAGCGCGGCGATTTCGAATGTCCGTTTGAGGTGAAGTTGCCGGTTGATAATTCAGGCTAAGTTCATTTCACTCATCGGTGGAAATGAACAAAGGAGAATTCGAAAATGGAAAATAAACTTAAAGAAAGAAACAAACAAAAGAAACGAAGAGAAGGCTTGAAGAGCTTGGAGAGCTAGTTGAAGAGGATCACGAAGGGAAGAAGTAAGAGACAGAGAGAAGCTTGGCGCGTCTCTTTAACCCTCTGGGGTCTAAGGGATTTTTGGGGTCCTTGAGATGTTCTGACATGCCCTGACATTTGTGCTTTTTTCAGTTGCTTATAAACATATTAATGGCAAAGGTGTAATTACACTCTATTTAGCACAAACAGGGCTACCATAATATGTGAGCAACATGTATGTACATGTTTTTATTTTTGAGGGAATATTGTCTATGCATGGTTATTGAAAAAAATAAAAAATAAAGTTTCTGAAATAAGGCCACAAAACACATACTAAATATGTGTCCACAAGACTTTTGACTAATGGATGTCGTTGCCTAGAGTTTTTTCTTCAAAATGATGTGAAAATCATCCTGCCTAATCATTCACATAAAACAATACATTGATTTAAATTTTGTAAGACACTTTTTGTTTGGAAAGGCAATATGCGCAAGGGGCGTCAACGATTTCAACACCATCATGCATATTTAGTGTTTCACACCTGAGGAGACAATGGGGCCCGCATACTTAATGAGCCATTCATTCAGGTGTGTCACTGAGCCACAAGAAAGAATGCAAGAGCAATATATATGTGCGTGTATATATATATATATATATATATATATATATTCTACCAAATTGGTTCACAGTTGGAAGCATCTCATTTTTTTTTATATTTTTCCATGTCTAGTAATTGTGCAGTTAATTCTCATACTGTATTTTCAGTTTTGGAATATGTATCCTCTCCCCAAATTTGTCACTAATAAAACTCAATAAAAATTATTTAAAGAAAAGGCTTATATTTACCTTTTAATAGTTTGTTTACATCTACCTTGTAAATATTTTTTTTTTTATTAAAAATGTTACAATTACAACAACAATTCAAGTGCAATCTTTCTTTGTAAAAACTAAAGTATACATTTTATCATACATATTTCAAAGTTAAGGATTCATTACTTTGGATATAGCCTAGGCTACATTGGAACAAACACATAATAACATATTATTTGATTACTTTATTTTTGACAAAACCTACTATAGGCTATTTAACATATGAGCAAAAATTGGCAAACAAAAGCTTATTTGAGGTGGCAAATATTTTAGAGGAAAAATGTATAATCTATCCAAAACTAGAAAACGAAATGTTGTCTTTCATATGTCTGTAACATAGGTCTATCGTTTATATAAGAAATATAAATGTTAATTTGCAGTTTAATACGTTGCTTATACAAATACATTTTATTTCAACATATTTCAGTCGATTTTTACTCATCTCAGTATAGCAATATAGTTTGCTAAAAGCGGATCATTCATTCACACACAGAAATGCGATTCAAATTTAAACTGTCTTTTTGCCAGTTGTGGTAAACAGCGCATCTCTGCCGTTCATTCATTCACACACAGAAACACGATTCACTTGAGAATGAAAAAAAAACTTACTACAGTAGTCTTTTTTTACAGTCAAAACTTTATAATCTATCCAAAACTAATCACAAAATCTTGTCTAAACATTCATATTTAGTCTGTAACATATTGTGTATGATATATTAGCATAATGTTAATTTGCAGTTTGTTGCTCATACAGACATTTTATTTCAACATATTTCAGTCTATTTTTACTCATCTTAGTAGGCTATAGCAATATAGTTTGGATGTGTTCATGTAAATTTAATAACATGTTTACTAATGTAGATGCCAGAGTGAATGAACGGCACAGACACGCGCTGTATAACTGTAGTAAACAAAGCGCGCGGGCCTGTGCAGTTCATTCATCATTTAGCCTACACACAGACACGCAATTCATATTTAAACAGTCTTTTGCGGTTTACAGACACTATCCAATATCGTGATTAGAACAAAGCACTTAAGAATAAATGACTTACTACATCAGCTGGATCCGTCGCTCCTCGAAATGAAACTACCAGCACTTCTGGTACATTTTCCAGGGTTATTAGATAGTATTATTCCTCACAGGGTAGGGATACGCTGTGTTCACAGCGGTAGTAAGAAACTTACTAAACACGATGTGTTTTATAATCCAGCTGGTGGGCGTTGGCATGTTTGCATGGCTTGCCTTAGATCATTTGCGTTTGAATACCGCACCCTCTCCGTGGGCGTGGCACATTAACGCGTAATGAGGTATAATGAGCTGGAAAGAAAAATACTGACATCTCTCTCTTTTCATACAGATTACATAAACTGAGAATATTTGTTTTTTTATATAAATTACTTCATTTAAAAGAAGAGAATTTCAGCTTCATAAAGAGAAATCTCTCGTATCTCTGTGACAAGTATTGACAGAGTTACAGTTCATTTTTCGGACGCGTTTCAGAATGGACCTCACTGACGAGAGAAGGTAAAATGCGCATCATGTTTATTTTTCTTTATTTGACGAAAAGCACAACACTTTGTTTTTATTGTGAGTACCCACAAAAAAAATAGACACTTAACAGGATGTAATGATGTACAGCACTTATATGTAAGATCAAAATCAACAGAGTAATTTGAGTCTCTTTTGCACTGATAAGGAAAAAAGTGAGCTGGTATCGCCGGCGATACCGCCGACCCCAGAGGGTTAAAGCAATTCGGTTCACGCCTTCTCTCGCGTGAATGAACCAATCACCTGTGAGAAAAGTGCGCGGCAAAGTGTTCCTTTGTCCTGTCGAGGCCTAATTTTGCATGTTTTATGACCGCGTCATAATTTGGTCAGAATCACTCCAAATATGGTACAACATAGTAAAATACATTTTACGGTATGTTCATATACATATATGGCTTGGTCAGCCCCAGGGGATTCTGTAGGTATCAAAAACAACATGTACAGAGGATAATCTTGCAAGGTTACATTAAAATGCATAATATAGGCACTTATAGTCCATTTAGAACTCGATAGAAATATATATATATTCCCATCTGACTTGGGCATGCAGACACACATAAAAACATATCAAATATATCTCGGTAAAGTCTTTATATGAGGAAATTAATGAAAGGTTCGTGTGTGCGTGTCGTGGAAGGAGCTTTCTTCCGGCCGCCTGGCATTCCTTTCTCCACAGAAAGGAGGTGTTAGGAGATACTGATCTCTTTGAGGCTCGGGCGTTCGAGTTTATGGCTGTTGGTTTTTTCTCTCGCGTATGCCCCAAAGTGTCAGTGGGGCAATTAGGACCCAGACTCTGTGGTGCCAGGCCGGAGTTATGGACCAGAGTCAGAGAAGTTAGAAGCATTTTTGCATGTATAAGTGAATGAGTCATCCTGACACAGTCCAGATACGCTACAGTCCCCCTTTTCGTCAGATGAAGTCCCTGTGTGGACATCATCGGACGACAATCATCACAATGGGCGGATGGCAGGTGAATCATGACGGTCGTTTAGCAGGTGGTTCCTACTTGTCCTCCGCCTTTGGTTCCTCCGGCTGAGGGTCCATTTCGATGAGGTTTGACATGGTCTCTGTCTTGGTACCTTTTTTTTCGCAGGTTCCATTTTAAACCTGGAGAAAAAGCATCTCTGTGCTTGGTCATGGACGCACGCATCTCATTGACTCTTTTAAACAGGATGAAGGCCAGGCCCAGGGTCATTGTGTAACCGACTGCTGTAGAGAGGCAGAGTGCCGTGTCAGCTGCGGTCCAGGCTTGGACAACAGGTGAGGTAGTCAAGATGGGCAGTCGAGACAAAGCTTGGAGGGCTGTGTCGATAGGAGCAATGTCAATTAGCTGGGGTCCCCCTTTTTCAATCCACAGTTCCAGTTCTGGATCTAGGGTGAAGTGGTGGTTCTTGAAGGATGGGATTTCCAGTTCTGATTGATACTCTTCGCTTGGAAGATGGTACAATGCCAGGTCATCAAGGTGGAGGATGGCACCTTTCGGTACTTGAATCCACATGCTCTGGTCGAGCAAGGTGACACGGGTGGCAGTGTCATGCTGGTCGTAAGTGAGTGTAGCTGTGCGCACAGGGGTGTTAACGAGCCACCTGTCGCCTACAATCTCTGCTCGTGTCTCGGTGACTTGCGTGCGAGGCTTGGCTTCGGCAGGGCAGCGTGTGTCGCTGACCATGGGTTGCAACCCGCAGATTCCGTCAGTGTTGTCTCTGATGAAGGGTTTGCTAGGGCAGAGATAGTGAATGTCTTTGGTTAGGGTGCACATGTGCAGGTTCGGGGCCAGGTACAGCTGTGTGTCGCTGTCGTGATAGGCCACCACGTCCGGAGTGCGGATCTTGAAGTGAGTGTTACTTTTCCAAAACCCGACATTGACAATGTCCTTGAGTCTGTAGATTCGGCTTGACTCTATGATGGGTAGGTTCAGGAGAAAACCCACTTCACTCTGCTTGGGGTCGACGTAGAGTGGGATGGCGCTACCCAGAGAGTAGGCAAGGTGTATTTGTAGAGGGTCAGTTGGCATGGTGCTGGCGGAAGCCAGCACGGTTTGCACAAGGCTTAAGGGTATCAGGTACGGTGGAATTCTACCCATGGCTAGGCTGTCAATGGAGGAGCTCACCTCCGAGCTGAGTTTGAGCAAAGTCATTCTGGAAGACAGTAAACAGCTGTTTCATAGAGTTCACTGTCTGGTTCAGCAGAACGCTGCAGGGATGCACTCTGTGTGGTGAGTTGCTGTTTTAGCTGTGGGATCTCAGTCTGAATTTCAGCCACATGCCGCCTCACGGTGGCTAGGCTTACTGCGTTGACACTGGACATACCAATGTTAAACAGAGTTCCGACGGCAGCGGCGGCTCCGAGCAAAGCTCCCAGGAACCGTTTGGAGTGGTGGTTGTGTCCACCTAACTCCGCTTGTGTGACAGTCATTTTCTCAAGTTGGTTGAGCATGTGTTCAATATCGGCCTCAGCGTGAGTGAGGGAGTCCTCTGTCCATCGGGCACCTGCCCAGCTGTATTGGGCTACGGTACTGGGGTAATGTGCCCTGTAGACGTTACGGGGGTCGAGCCGAACATACACTTTCTGGGTGTGGGTCCTGCAGTTGGTGATCAGGAGTCCCGGTTGTTCCCTCAGGACGATGCCTGATGCCGGACCTGCTGAGATGATGTCCGATTGCGGCTGCCTTCTGGTTGGCTGAAGGCACAGGATGACGAACCACAGCAACATCCTGGTAAAGGCAAAAGGAAGAGGCAGAGAGAAAGGGAGAAAAAATTCTCTCCAAGTGTCGTCCTTGGTTGGCTAGGACAGTCTTTTTGCTTCGAGGACGCCGGTATTTCACTTGCTTCGGTGTCTCGTAAGTGAGTGTGGTGCTGCGGTATGCAGCACATGGTGCGTCATGGGCATACATTGGCATGACCCCCCTTTTGCACCGTGGCACCACAAGCCTTGGCGCTGTGATGGCAGCAGGTGCATAACGCGGAATGTTGTCCTGTGCACGCAGCATGTGCTTGGCGTTCTGCAGTTGTCTGGGGCACTGGTTATCGGTGGGATCAGACGGCGTGCGTGGGTGGTTGGAGGGGTCTGAGAGGTGGTTTCTCATATACCCCTTTTCCACCAAAAAAGAACTGGTTCGGAACTGGTGCTGGTTCAAAGTTGGTTCGGAGTTGGTTCAACTTGCGAACCTTCTCAGAACCTGTTTGTTTTTCCACTGACTACTAGAGCGCCCAGCAAACAACGTCGTTAAAAAAAATCAAAACCTAACAACCTCTGCTAGAAATCTTATAACGGGCCATGTTTGGATCTTCCAACAGGACAGTGATCCAAAAACTAACATCAAAATCAAAACAAAAATGTGTCACTGAGCACAAAACCAAGCATCTGCAATGGCCATCCCAGTTCCTGACCTGAACCCTATAGAACATGAGTGCGCTGAACTGAAGAGAAGAAGCGCCAACATGGATCTGGGAATCAGGATCTGGAGAGATTCTGTATGGAGGAATGGTCTCTAATCTCTTGTCAGGTGTTTTCCAAACTCATCAGGCCTTATAGGAGAAGACTCAGACTCAGAGCTGTTAAAGAAAATATTCCAAAATATTCCAACGCCATGGTACAACGAGCACACTCAGGCCCTTAAGAGAGCAGTCAGAAAAATGGAGCGCAACTGGAAGAAAACAAAACTAGAGGTATTTCACATTTCATGGAAAGAGAGCAAGATTGCATACAGAGAGGCCTTAAAAACTGCTAGATCTGCTTATTTTTAAACCCTATTAGAAGAAAATAAACAAAACCCTAGGTATTTATTTGAAACCGTGGCTAAACTAACGAAAAATAAAGCTCAGATGTTTCCAAGCAGCACAGCAGTAATGACTTTATGAACTTCTTTACTTACAAGATTGATAATATCAGGGAGAAAATTATAACTATGCAACCGTCTACTACAGTATCACATCAGACAGTGCAGTGTAGTCTCACTGACGAAAAATTCGATTCATTCATTGCTATAGGAGAGGGTGAATTTTATAAACTCGTTAAATCATCTAAATCGACAACATGTATGTTAGACCCTATACCGACTAAATTATTGAAAGAGATGCTTCCAGAGGTCATAGATCCTCTTCTAAATATCATTAATTCATCTTTGTCGTCAGGATACGTACCAAAAACTTTTAAGCTGGCTATGATTAAACCGCTTGTTAAAAAAACGCAGCTTGATCCTGACGAAACTTACCAATCCACAAAATTAACGGAATGCATAGCTGATATAAAAAACTGATGACTAGTAATTTCCTACTACTTAATTCTGAAAAAAACAGATTCTAATTATTGGACAAAAAACGTCCTCACGTAATAACCTAGAATACTGTCTAACACTTGGTGGCTGCTCTGTCAAGTCCTCGTCGTCGGTTAGGAACCTGTGTGTGTGTGTGTGTGTGTGCTCTTTGATAGCAATCTTTCATTTGAAAGTCACGTGTCTAGTATCTGTAAAACATACTCGGTTACGTATGTAACCTCGGTTCTCTCTAGAATAGGGAACGAGTATTATGTAAGTTGCTTACGCTACGGGTAAAGTCATCTTTTCTCGAGATATGAAGCCAAAAAAATTATCCTTAATTTTGTATTTATTGTCAACGCAGTGCAGCAGCCAGCAGACCTAGAGCAGGCTGTCTAGCGTGCTCATTGGCTGCCCTGCGGCAACTGCAGCAGCCTACCACTGAGCCTGGCTTGACGTCACGCCCAGTGAGGGCTCTTTGCGCCCTCTACGCGTCACAGCCCGCCAGAATGGGTGTGGCTTAGCGTATAAAAGTACGGCTCTGAGGCTGCCTCTCTGGTTTTCATCGACTGAAGCGAAAGTCGCTCGTGGCGCGAGCACTGCAGGTTACGCAATACTCGTTCCCTCTTCTAGAGAGAACCGAGGTTACGTATGTAACAGAGTACGTTCTCTTACAAGAGGTTCTCTCGTATTGCGTAAGTTGCTTACGCTACGGGAACCCCTTGTCAACGCCGTGCGCGCCAAGCATCCACTTCATGAGTCCCAGGGAATCCCGGGGAACATAGATAAGTGGGAATCAGGCGGCCAGCAACGCGGGCCGGCACATGTACATATAAAGCATATCAATATAAAGCATATCAACCCATATAGTGCAGCTCAACCAGGAGAGCTAAGTCACATGAGAATAGTCTGCGCATGATCAGATCTGTGCAGAACATACATCCTACTCATACTGACAGAAGTCTAGCCTGCAAGGCAGGAACTTCCAGGTTATAAAACCTAACAAATGTGGACGAAGAGGCCCAGCCCGCCGCCTCACAAATGTCATGAATGGAAATCCCGCTGGACCAAGCCCACGACGAGACCACGCCTCTAGTGGGATGAGCCCTGATGCCCAAGGGGCATTGCAGACCTGTAGACACATAAGCATTTGCTATAGCGTCCACTATCCATCTGGACAGACTCTGTTTCGAGGCGGCGAGACCCTTGGTGCGCCCACCAAACGAAACAAAGAGCTGCTCCGAGCGCCTGAAGGGGGCGGAGCACGTAATGTAAGCCCTCAGCGCCCTGACAGGGCAGAGGAGACTAACGCCGCTCTCACTATCGGATGCTGGCAGAGCCGATAGAGAAATGACCTGCGCTCTGAAGGGAGTGCCCAACACCTTAGGGACATAGCCATGTCTTGGCTTGAGGATGATTTTAGAGTCATTTGGTCCAAACTCAAGACACACAGCGCTAATGGATAGCGCGTGTAAATCCCCCACATGTTTAACTGATGACAGAGCTGTCAGAAATAAGGTTTTGAGCGATAGGTACGTTAGGTTCACAGAATCTAGCGGTTCAAAGGGGTATGCTTTCAGGGCCTCTAGGACCAAAGAAAGATCCCATATAGGAAGCGACGGGGGTCGCGGGGGATTCATCCTCCTAGCTCCTCTAAGGAAGCGGATGACCAGCTCGTTCCTTCCTATTGACTGGCCATGCGTCGACTCAGCGAACGCTGCGACGGGCGCCACATATACTTTAAGCGTGGAGGGGGACCTGCCCCTGTCCAACAGCTCTTGAAGGAAGCTAAGCAACCACAATACCCCACATGTTCGTGGGTCCAGATTTCTGTCGGCACACCATTTGGAGATCACAGACCATTTAGACGCGTAGAGCCGCCTCGTAGAGGGAGCTCTGGACTGCGTAATCATGTTCATAACTCCTTCTGGCAAGACAACCGGTATCCGTTGATTAACCATACGTGCAGAGACCAGCGCTCTGGATGGGGATGCCAGATTGAGCCGTGGGCTTGAGAGAGGAGATCTCTCCTCACCGGAATCGGCCAAGGGGCTGTGCGTGACAGCCGCGTCAGCTCCGGAAACCAGATTTGGTTCTCCCATCGCGGGGCTATAAGGAGCACCAAGTGGCGCGTTTCCCTGATTCTCTTGATTACCTGTGGCAACAGAGACTGGAGGGAAAGCATAAAGTCGGCGGCTGGGCCAGATTTGGGCCAGCGCGTCCTCGTTCTTCGAAAAGAATATTGGGCAGTGAGCGTTGTCTTGACACAAACAGGTCGACTTCCGCTTTGCCGAAAAGGCGCCATAGCAACTGGACTGTCTGGGGTGCAGGGACCATTCCCCTGGGGGAACGTTGTCCCTGGACAGTTTGTCTGGGCCGTCGTTAAGATGGCCTGGCACATGCGCAGCTCTCAGCGAGCGCAGTAAGTGCTGAGACCATACGAGGAGGCGTTCCGTCAGATCGCAGAGATTCCTGGATCTGACACCGCCCTGACGGTTCACGTAGGACACCACAGACATGTTGTCCGACCGGACTAGAATGTGGTGGTCTCGCATGAACGGGAGGAAGCGCTTCAGCGCGTTCTCGACCGCTATCATCTCCAGACAGTTTATGTGAAGGCGTTTCTCTCGGTCTGACCACAGGCCAAAGACCGGTCTGCCCTCGAAGAGAGCGCCCCAACCTAAGTTGGAGGCGTCCGTCGAGATGACCTTTTGGTATGAGACAGCACCCATCGTCACCCCCCGCTGGTACCAGTAGGCCGCTAACCAGGGCTTCAGAGCTGAAACGCAGCTCTGAGTCACTCTGATTTGTCTGCAGCCAGACGCCCAAGCCCGGTGAGGCACCCGAGCGTTCAACCAGCGTTGTAGCGGGCGCATGCGCAGTAGGCCCAGCTGAAGCACCGCTGCAGCTGATGCCATACAGCCCAGCATCCTCTGAAATGTTTTCAGAGAAGCGACGCTGCCCTTCTGGAAAGACGCGGCCAGGTGTCGAACACAGCGCAAGCGTGCTGTGTCGATAAGCGAGCCGTCATAGCCACAGAGTCCAGTTCTATCCCCAGAAAGGAAACTGACTGACTGGGCAGTAATGAGCTCTTGGTCCAGTTGACCATGAGACCCAGGCTTTCCAGATGACTGAGGAGCACTGTTCTGTGAGATGAGAGTTCTATCTCTGACTGTGCCAGAATCAGCCAATCGTCCAAATAGTTCAGAATCCGCATGCCCTGATTTCTCAAGGGGGCGAGTGCTGCGTCCATGCACTTCGTGCATGTTACCATGCACACAGGCCGAACAGGAGGACGGTGTATTGATATACCCGACCAAAGGTGAATCTCAAGAATGGCCTGTGATGGGGTTTTATCTGAATCTGAAAGTAGGCATCTTTCAGATCGAGAGAGATAAACCAGTCCCTCGGGCGAATTTGCGCGAGAATGTGTCTGGTCGTGAGCATTTTGAACGGTCTTCTCATGAGAGCTTTGTTCAAATATCTCAGATAGGTCTGAGAGCTCCGTCCTTCTTGGGCACAAGAAAATAACGGCTGTAGAAGCCTGACTCGCTCAGAGAAGGAGGTACCGGTTCTATGGCCCCTTTGCACAACAGTTTGGCTATTTCTGCGCGGAGTAGATGTGCTACTTCCACTTTCTCTTTCGCCTCGGTCCGTGCTCGAAAGCGTGGGGGATGGCGAGCGAACTGTAGTGAATAGCCTTGTCTTATTGTGCTTCGCACCCACTCTGATATCCCTGGAATCGCTTCCCATGTTTTTACATGTATAGCTAGGGGCAGAATGGCCTCCGGGTTCAGATCGCCGGACTTCGTGGACTCGGGAAACTGAACCGGAGGTATGGGCGCGGCGCGCGCGCCCTCGGTGCTCGAATACGGCGGCTCGCTGCCAGCAGTGGCTGGCTGTTTCGTATGTGACGTCCCGATTGCTTTGAATGGGGAACGTTTTGTGATCACTTTGTGATACGTGAGCGGCGCCCGGGGCGAACCGTTTGTTAGTAAGCGTGAGCGCTCGTGAGCGGGCACGTATCTTACATTCATATGTTCTGTCCCAATTGCTTTGAATGGGGAACGTTTTGTGATCACTTTGTGATACGCGAGCGGCGCCCGGGGCGAACTGTTTGCTAGTAGGCGTGAGCGGGCACGTAACTTACATTCATATGTGACGTCCTGATTGCTTTGAATGTGGAACGTTTTGTGATAACTTTGTGAAGCGCAAGCGGCGCCTGGGGCGAGGTGTCTTAGTAAGCGTGAGCGGGCACATAACTTACATTCATAACCTGACCGATATGAGGCTGCTTTGGCCGTGCAACAGAGCGGTCAGAGAGTAGGCGTGGGCACATAGTTGTGGGCACGTTTCCTACAACTAACACTCGAGCGGCATTCGCCAGCTTTATGAGAGTGGGCTCTGTGAGAGCGAGAGACATGGGGGGTATAGTGCTTGTGTGTAGGAGTGAGCACAGGAGATGTGGGCACATTTTCTACACTTATGACACCATCGGCCTGAGCCGGATAACCAGACATTATACCCTTTTTTAGATTTCTCTGGGTCTCCGTAAAAACGGCGGTTGTGTGCAGGCGAGCAGGTTGTAGCCCCGGCTCGTTGGCTGCCAAATACATCGCTGCAGTAGCCTTTTCTAAGGGGACTGACAGGGCAAAAAGCTTTGACGGTGGTCCGGCCTCGACGGGACCCAGCCGTCTTTTCGTCCCTGCTGTTGCTAGGAGGACTTCGTGTGCTCAGGTTTCAGCGAGATCTTAGGTCGAGGTCCCCGCGGGGGAGGCGGCCTGTGATGGCTGGATGAGCGCGATCTAGGGCGGCCGCCCTGTCGTTGCTGCGAAGGATGAGGCTGAGCTGGACGCTGTGCAGCGCTTCACGCAGGAGGCTGGTCACGTGAGCTGACGATCCCGTTCACCGCTGGGCCGAAGAGACCAGTAGGGGAGAGCGGCGCGTTGAGAAACGCGGCGCGCTCAGACTCTCTCATGTCGGCGAGCGTCAGCCAGAGGTGCCTCTCTATGACGGTGAGCGAGACCATGCATCTCCCGATCACCTGAGCTGCGGATTTTGTGGCGCTAAGGGAAAGGTCCGTCGCGCTCCTCAAATCCGTGACGGCAGCTGGGTCTGAGCCCTCCCACTCGCGGAGGAGATCGGCCTGAAGGATCTGGAGAACAGCCATAGAATGCAGGGCGGCTGAGAATGCGCGGCCGACAAGGGCTGACATGGTCCTGCAGGCTTTAGACGGGAGGGCAGACTTTGAGCGCCATCTCGCAGCGGCGTCTCCTTCTGCCTCGTCAGCTGAAACGACGGCAGTGAGGGCCGAAGCCGGCAGCTGCGCGTCCGGGAGAGGCGGAGAAGGGGAGAGAGAAGCTCGAGGGAGGGGCTCCGGCGAGCGTTTCACTGTGGCCTCAGGCTCCGGTGGCCTCTGAGAATGGCGCTTCTTGCGCGGTCCAGAAGAGGGCGGAGTGACAGCATCTATGCATTTTGACAAATGGGCATTTTGACAAAAACGAGGCATTTTGACAAAAACGCCTCGCGCTCTTTTAGAAAGTGAGTGTCACGGCGGCGAACATGCAGAGCAAGGCAAAAGAGCAAAGGATACTCGTCACCAGATAGCGTAGCAGGCACGGAAGGCTGAAGGCGGCGAAGACGACCGGCTTCCTCAGGCGCTTTCCTATGCTTGCAGTTGCTGGTTTCTTCGCTGAAGAGATGAAAATCAGAGAGGCAGCCTCCGAGCCGTACTTTTATACGCTAAGCCACACCCATTCTGGCGAGCTGTGACGCGTAGAGGGCGCAAAGCGCCCTCACTGGGCGTGATGTCACGCCAGGCTCAGTGGTAGGCTGCTGCAGTTGCCGCAGGGCAGCCAATGAGCACGCTAGACAGCCTGCTCTAGGTCTGCTGGCTGCTGCACTGCGTTGACAATAAATACAAAAAATTAAGGATAATTTTTTGGCTTCATATCTCGAGAAAAGATGACTTTACCTGTAGCGTAAGCAACTTACGCAATACGAGAGGACCTCTCGTAAGAGAACTGCATTTTTTCATCTTAAAAATATATCTAAACTACGTCATATGCTCTCAATGAAAAATGCAGAACAATTGGTTCATGCGTTTGTGACATCAAGGCTAGATTATTGTAATGCTCTACTGCAGGGGTCGGCAAGTAAGTTTGGCATCGGGCCAAAAATTATTTTGCCACTAGATGGCGGGCCAGGACATAGTCAAAGGATAATTTAAGAAATTAATTGATGAAAAATCCAACTAGAATTGCCTGTGACAGACTGTTACAGTGTCTATTGTAACTGGTAGTGAGCTGTTACTCTGTGCTAAATCCTGTAGTAGGACAGTCATTAACAAAAAGCCACATTTGTGTGGCGGTGTCCGGGTTTTACACTGGATAAATGAATGAGAAATGCACATTTTATATGGATTACATAAGCAGAGAGTAGTCGGTTTCTTTTCGTTTTGTTTAAAATTAGACATTTCAAGCTTTCTATATACATTTCTCATGTCTGTGAGGCAGCTTAAACGCTGAGTTTCGGTTCATTTATGAGACGAGCTCCAGTTCACGAGCAATGCAATTGCACCGCCGCCTCCATGTCCTGATTATATTGTCGGCTATATTTACTTATTTATTAAATCCAGGCAATTGGTTGATGAAACATTGATTAAAATTAAGATACAATTGATACAAAACAAAATTCACTTTTTAGAAAGGCTTTCTACAAAACAAAACTTAATGAAGTGGTCAAAATCATGTCTGACCCACATGTCTCCCGATATATTGCGGCATCTTGCAACACATCCCGCCTTGCTAAAACACACGTGGGAGATGCGGAATGGATAAAAATAACAAAAAATAAAAGAGGACTTGAATAAGCCCATTAATGGCATTTTTGAGTCATGCTCTTAACGAAATATGTTTTATTTCCTCTTTCCATATTGTGACTAATAAATGTGTATCATTTTAATTTGCTTGTTACACAATGGAGCCTAACTTATTGTAATAATTATTTGACGTAGCCTACTAATTATTTGACGTAAACTTAGGATTATTCCTTGGCATCCTCACGTACTAAACTGCATTTTTTTAAATTGTTTGCGTACTGGAGGTATGCTATTACGTCGTGTGCAGAGTTATGTTAACATTTAAGCTAGCTGGTGAGAGAAAATGGCATTATCAAAGAGTCTAAAGAGGAAAGTTGACAGCGAAAATAGCCATAGAAATAAGAATGAAAAGACAACTATGCGTTGTCCTACCTAGTTTTGTAAATGCAAAGCCGGTGTGTCTTATCTTAAAAGATCACAGCGCATGCGCGTGCGCGTGCGGTTTGTGTTTGGAGCTCCGTCGAATTGATTCATAAATCCTTGATTTTCTTCTTTACCACTCATTTATAAACAAGCACTTTCTATTTTTACAGCATGTGAACTTATCTTCAATACTATTCCTTATAAAAAACAATCGGATTGCTTTGATATCGCTACTTAGATCCAACTTTCCGAATCTCCGCTACTAGCCTTTAGCCCGCTAGCATTGCACGCGTGGCCTCTCGCCTATCGATTGTCTCATTTACACCCGTTTCACTGAAAGGATACGGGTTATATCCAGGATTTCAGTCCTAAATTAGTAGTGATATTGGTAGTATCACTACTAATTTACTGTTCATCTGTTATAATGGCGAATATATCGGATGTGTGTCTAACGTTACCTCTGAGTGCAGGTGAGGACACATTCGAGCTGCATTCGGTGCTGTTGGAGCTGGAGTCCGTGGAGAAGCAGATCCGTGGTCTACTAGAGAGGCAAGCCGAGCTGCAAGATCGGCGATCAGCGCTTGAAACATCACGCGCCGATGCTCACAAGTCAGTGGTTAGTAACTTTTTGACTCCGACCTCGTCTACTCCGTGTGTTTCTCTGCACAGGACGCAAGCACCCAGGACGCGATCATCCCTGGCTTCATTCACTCCGGCACCGACACAACACCATGGACCCTGGGTGATCCCTCAGCGGAAGACACGAGCCAGGACCAGACCAAGAACCTCTCCACCCCGCCCGGTCTTCGAGATCTCCACCCGGAACCGCTTCTCCCCTCTTCGCGAGTCGGAACGCGACGACGCCGTGATCATCGGCAGTTCCATCGTCCGTCATGTCCGTGCTACCTCAGGTAAGGGTAATGTGCGCACTCACTGCTTTCCTGGTGCTCGTGTTCTAGATGTCGCTGCACATGTTCCCGAGATCCTGAACGGTGACGAGCGCGTCGGAGCTGTTGTGCTGCACGCGGGAGTGAACGACATCAGGCTGCGGCAGACGGAGGTTCTGAAGAAGGACTACAGGAGCCTGATCGAGACGGTACGCAGCACATCGCCTGAAGCAACGATCATCGTGTCTGGACCGCTTCCCACGTACCGACAAGGACAGGAAAGGTTCAGTAGATTATTTGCACTAAATGAATGGTTAATGTCATTGTGTAATGAACAGAAACTGCTCTTTGTAAATAATTGGAATCTGTTCTGGGAGCGACCTAGGCTCTACCGTGCTGATGGCCTGCACCCCAGCAGAATCGGAGCGGCTGTTCTGTCGGACAACATCTCCAAGACGTTACACACCATCTGACTAGTAAGTCAAAGTCCAAATCACAATCTTTGCTGTCCCAACTTAATTGATACAAGTAGTGTAGAACATTATATAGAAACTGTGTCTATTCCTCGTTTAGTGAGGCCAAATAATAAATTTACTGTAGGATCTAGGAAAAATCTTATTGTAATTAAACCAGAAAATCTCCAATATCAGTGAACAAAAACAATTTCTAAAGCTAGGTCTTCTAAACATTAGATCGCTCACACCTAAGGCGGTTATTGTAAATGAAATGGTCACAGATAATAGTTTCGATGTATTTTGCCTTACTGAAACCTGGCTTAAACCAAATGAGTATTTCGGTCTAAATGAGTCTACTAAACCAGGATACTGTTATAAGCATGAGCCCCGTCTGATCGGTCGTGGCGGCGGTGTTGCAACAATCTATAGAGATATTCTAAATGTTACTCAGAAAACAGGTCACAGTTCTCGACACAAATATTTCTTTTCTTAGAAGGGCACCTTTGTGGGGCAATCCCAATCTCTCACACCACATAGCTGACTCAGTGTTGCGGGAGTGGAGGAAAAGAGAAATCCATACAGTTGCTGACTTATACATTGATGATACTTTTGCTAACTTCCAACAACTAAATGAAAAATTCAAACTTCCCAAAGAAAGTTTCTTCAAATTCCTACAAATTAGAGACTGGATTAAGGACAAATCCAAAGAAACATTCCCATATATCCCAAAAGAAACTCCTCTTGAATTCCACCTATGTAACAAATTACATAAATCAACAAAAGGAATAATATCTTCTATATATGGTATCATCAATGGAAAGTTACCGATTTATGATAAAACATCTACAAAAGGGAAATGGGAAAAAGACCTAAACTGTACTTATGAGGAGGCAGATTGGTGTCATCTATTGGAACAAGCACAGACTGTGCTAACCTCCACAAAACACAGGCAAATTCAATTTAATATATTCCATAGGACATACTACACCCCTTACAGGCTACATAAAATCGACAGCAACATTTCTTCCAAATGTCAGAGATGTAAAATAAGCGATGGTGATCTTATACACATGCTATGGAGTTGCCCAGTGATAGAGGAATTATGGAAACGTGTCATTGAGTTAACATCAAGGGTAATAGGAAGTCAAATTGAACAGCACCCAAAACTATGGATCCTGGGGGACACAAGCTCTATTGATGTGAACTACTACAAAAAATATTTTATCTTACTCGCGAGCACTGCAGTAAAAAAATGTATTCTGATCAACTGGAAATCTGAAAATTCACCATTAGTAAAACATTGGATTAATGAGCTTGTGTCTTACTGCACACCCGAAAAGATATTATATAATGTGAGAGGGAAGCATGTAGCCTTTAGAGAAATCTGGGGCCCTTTCATAGACATTTTGCCTTCCCTAGACTTGACTCACCATGTTAGTATGAGCCTTCCTGGACCTGCTTCAAATTAGCCCTCTGCAGGTCTATCTTGTATAACTTCCTTATTGATGCATTTATTGTGAGTTAATATGTAGATTTACTTAAGTATGTGAGTATACAGATGGACATATGTATAAACTGTATAGACTGCTTATATAAATGAAAAGAAATTGACAACCATACATGGGAAGAGGGTGGGGGGTGGGATGGGAAATGTTTATGTAATATTTGCTTTTGTTTTAATATTTGATTTTATTTACTTTTTATTTATTTTACATCTGATGTTCAAAATTTGAAAATGTTCATTCCTTGTACTTAAGATGTAAGTAATGTATCAAACTGTAGATCCTTTGTACACTTTATTAACATCTTGTAAGTAAATATGTTAATAAAAACAAATCTATACAAAAAAGAAAACAGGTCACAGATTTAATTCATTTGAAGTACTTGTGCTAAATGTTACGCTCCTAGATGTAAGAAAGAAATCCCTATTATCTCTAGCCTTGGCTACTGTATATAGACCTCCAGGGCCCTATGCTGATTTCCTAAAAGAGTTTGCAGACTTTCTCTCAGATCTATTGGTCAATGTCGATAAAGCAATAATTGTTGGAGATTTTAACATACACGTAGATAACACAAATGATGCGTTAGGGGCTGCGTTTACAGATTTATTAAACTCCTTTGGGGTCAAGCAAAACGTCAGTGGTCCCACTCATCGTCTAAATCATACACTAGATTTAATTATAATTAAATAACCAATCCAACCGATATAGATATTGTACCGCAAAGTGATGATGTCACTGATCATTACATGGTAACTTGCATAATACGTACTGCTGAAATTTGTCATGTTGTGCCACGTTATCGACCAGGCAGAACAATCCTTCCAACCACTATAGATAGATTCTCAAATAGCTTACCTGATCTATCTCAGCTGCTCAGTGAACCCAAACAAACAGATGAACTAGAGGAAATGACTAGCAGTTTGAGCACCATTTTCTCTAGTACATTAGAAATTGTTGCACCAATTAGATTAAAAAAGGTTAGAGAGAAAACTAAAGCACCATGGTACAACAGTGCTACGCATGTTATCAAGAGAGAAACTCGTAACTTAGAGCGTAAATGGAAACAAACTAATTTAGAGGTCTTTAGAATCGCGTGGAAAGACAGTATGTCACGTTATAAAAAGGCTCTAAAAGCAGCCAGGGCTGAGCATCTCCGCAAAAACTAATAGAAAATAACCAAAATAATCCAAGGTTCTTATTTAACACCGTGGCTAGACTAACAAATAAACAGACATCACCAGAGCAAAATATTCCATTACAGTATAGTAGTAATGATTTTATGAATTTCTTCACTGAGAAAATAGAAAGCATCAGAAACACAATTGTAAATGTACAATCTTCTATGGTGTCTTATGATTCAGCCTCAATTATCGCCCCTCAAGAACAACTACACCGCTTTACAATTATAGGACAGGAAGAGCTAAATAAACTTATCATTGCATCTAAACCAACAACATGTTTATTAGATCCAATACCCACTAAACTACTGAAAGAAGTGTTACCTGTAGTGGAAGAGCCTCTTCTCAATATTATTAACTCGTCTATATCTTTAGGTCATGTTCCAAAATATTCAAGCTGGCAGTAATAAAACCTCTCATTAAGAAACCACAATTAGATCCAAATAACCTAGCAAATTACAGACCCATTTCAAATCTTCCATTTATGTCTAAAATTCTAGAAAAAGTTGTGTCCGCTCAATTGTGCTCTTTCTTGCAAGAAAATGATATCTATGAAAATTTCAGTCAGGATTCAGACCGCATCATAGCACAGAAACTGCGCTAGTTAAAATTACAAATGATTTACTTTTAGCTTCTGACCAAGGCTGTATCTCAATACTAGTTCTACTCGATGTTAGCGCTGCGTTCGACACTATAGATCATAAAATACTCTTGGATCGACTACAAAACTACACTGGTGTTCAGGGACAGGCATTAAGCTGGTTTAGATCGTACTTATCAGACCGTTACCATTTTGTCTGTTTAAATGGGGAAAAATCGAAGATAACGTCAGTAGACTATGGAGTGCCGCAAGGATCGGTGTTAGGCCCTCTGCTATTCTCAATATATATGCTGCCACTTGGTAATATTATAAGAAAACATGGAATTAATTTCCACTGTTATGCTGATGACACTCAATTATATATTTCATCACGACCAGATGAAAACACTAACTTATCTAAATTGACAGAGTGTCTTAAAGATATAAAATGCTGGATGACGTATAATTTCCTGCTATTAAATTCAGATAAAACGGAGGTATTACTTATTGGTCCAAAAAACTACCCACAAAACCTCGTACAATACAACTTTAATTTAGAAGGATGTCCTGTTACTTTATCCACTACAGTAAAAGACCTGGGTGTTATACTAGACCACAACTTGTCTTTCGAAAATCATATATCATATGTTACAAGAACAGCCTTTTTCCACCTTAGAAATATTGCTAAGCTACGTAACATGCTATCTGTTTCTGATGCAGAAAAGTTAGTTCATGCATTCATGACCTCAAGACTAGATTACTGTAATGCTTTATTAGCTGGTTGTCCTGCATCCTCAATAAACAAGCTACAGTTAGTGCAAAATGCAGCTGCTAGAGTTCTTACTAGGTCAAGAAAATATGATCATATAACACCAATTTTATCATCTCTACACTGGTTACCTACTAAGTTCCGTATCAATTACAAAGTACTACTACTGACCTATAAAGCCCTAAATGGTCTAGCTCCTGTATATTTAATGGACCTTCTATCGCCCTACAATCCATCGCGTTCTTTAAGATCACTAAATTCGAGGCTTCTGGTCATTCCTAGGATATCTAAATCCACTAAAGGAGGGAGGGCGTTCTCACATTTAGCTCCTAAACTCTGGAATAGCCTTCCTGATATTGTTCGAGGTTCAGACTCGCTGTCCCAGTTTAAAACTAGATTAAAGACGCATCTCTTTAGCCAAGCATTCACATAATGCTTACCTTTTATACCACTGTTGAAGCAGATCGAATGCATTAATTTTATGAACAGCAGCTATGCTAATTATTTCCCATTTGCTTTTCTGCTGTTATCTCAGGTAAAGAAGGTAAATGGCGTTTGTCAGCTCCAGTTTGTATCCAGCCTCTCACGGAGACTTCAGAGTCCCCAACACCTGCAATGAGATGACTAAACGCCTGTGAAGAGACGACTCGACGCCTGTGAAGAGACGACTCAACGCCGGCGATATGTTATGCCCTAAATTAATACATGATTAACTAACTGTATTTTTTCTATGTACATTTCTGAAATGCACTTTCTGTAAAGCTGCTTTGAAACAATATGTATTGTGAAAAGCGCTATACAAATAAATTTGAATTGAATTGAATTATCTGCAACGAAGTTGTCATTTCATGACGGCTATTTTAGAGGTATGTCTAGCGATCCACAGACTCTTTTGAATGTCTTTCAGAACTTTTCAAATTAAAAGCTCTCAATTCATCTCAAAATAAAACATTGCTGCATAAACCTTCTCGTACTTTTATTTTGAAGGCAAAATCATTAAAGACGAAGTGATTGTGACCCCTGCTCTACTGGGTGGTTGCCCTGCACGTTTAATACATAAACTACAGTTGATCCAAAATGCAGCCGCTAGAGTTCTTACCAGAACCAGGAAGTATGACCATATTAGACCGGTTCTGTCAACACTGAATTAATAGATCCAACACAAATACCCGTCCACCCGTCTTTATGGGTCCTGTGCGAACGCTCCTCGGCGAGGACCTCAGCGGGAGGGGCATGGCATGTGAGATTTCTGGAACACAAAGCAATAACAGTTCATCAGATGATCATGATGTAACATTAAAACATAATGCAAAAATGTATGTCTAAAAAGATTGTTAACTTACCCATTGCTGCTGGAGGTGCCTGGTTGTCTTCTGACGGCATCTCCTGCTTTAGCAGTGCACCAGCAAAGAGCGAACGACCGATGGATGGTGCCGTTTTTGGGGATGCCGTGCCGGAAAGCGGTGTCCAGCTGGGGGAGGGTGCTGCATCTGGAGCCCGGTTTTGGGCAGGACCACGTGTCTGCACAGGAGGCAGAGGCAAAAGAGCAGCTCGTTCGTCTCTCTTTTGGGTTCGGTGTTTGTCCCAATCCAGAGGAACTGGACGGCAGCCTGGCTCTGTGTACTCTAGGCCAAACCTCTCTCCGGTGTCTCTGTCAGAGAGATGAAGTGCTGGGTATTTCTCCTGCCCAGTCACGCTCTTTGAGGCAGAATTTAACTCCACCATTAGAGCTGGGTCAAACACAGCAGGGAGGATGACACCTGGCTGCTTAAGGTCCACCAGCCGTTGGTAGTTCCAGTGTGCCACCCCTGTCATGCCCTGGGCCTGGAACAATTCAGTGGAGACATGGGTCCCAGTGATCCACTGGGCCTGGTGGAAGTGGTACCTCTGACAGGGATCCAGATGGGGACTTTGGCCGCGGAGAATGTGCACTCTCTGTATGCGCCAATTCTTCAGCATGGATGGCTTGAAGAGTGGTGCACTGTTGGGGTCCATGGCCTGGTGCAGATGCTTCAGGACTTTCTCCACTCTGTCCAGCACCTCTGTGGGTTGTGGTATTTTGGTCCTGCAGTACTCCCGTATGTCCTGTTTGGTGGGATTGGCTGTATGGATACCACAGAACCTATAGGCATCCTGGAGCCTCTTTAGATCCTCCTGATCCACCACAGAGAAGGCAGCGGAGAGATGTCTTCCAGGCATCCCAGTGTAGATGCTCACCAGGGATGCAGTCTGGTATCTTAAATGGAGCACAGCAATCCCTAAATGCAAGGCACAAAGATGTAGATCAATTTAGATTTTTGTTAATAGTAGTGGTGTCAAAATTAAAAAAAAAAAAGCTGTTTGTCATAAATTTTAATCAAAGAACAAAACAAAAAGTAAATCCCTCACTGCTCTTGACTGAATAATGTTTGTAGTTTTAAGAAGGATTAATGTGTTTAATTTATAATTTATGCTGTGAAGTTTTTGATAACTTTATTCAATTTCTGTATATATACACTACCTGATATACCTACCTAAACATCAAAAAGCACTGTTTACAAGGTTAGATGAGTCAAAAACTATAAAAAACAATAACTTGTGCTTTTTGACAGGGCAAGTAAAAATCTGACCTGGTCTGACTGGGCCAATAGAAAAGAAAAAAATATATATATACAGTATTGTAGGTGTATTGAAGGCATAGGTAAATGTGGCATTTAATACAATGGGTTTATGTGAAGATTTAATTTAAGTGAACTTTAAAACAAAGTTGTTATATTATTTAAAGCCTTATAACAATATTTTAAAATTATAGCTTTCAATTATACTGTAATGCTGAATGCATATAATTAAAGGGGTGGTAAAACACGATTTCACTTTTCTAACTTTAGTTAGTGTGTAATGTTGCTGTTTGAGCATAAACAACATCTGCAAAGTTACAGCGCTCAAAGTTCAAAGCAAATGGAGATATTTGCTTTTAAAGAAATCAATTTCTAAGGACAACAGCAAACAGCTGGTAGGGACTACACCACATTCCTCCGGAGTTGCTGACGTCAGTAACCCCAATAAACCCCTCCTCCGAGAATACGAAATAAGCGGGGCGAGGACATTTTATATTGCGTTGGAGAAGAGTTATTGTGGTATAGGAGTGTTGTTGCCGCCGCAATGTCGTCGAAACGCTGTTATTTTCATCAGTGCCCGGATTGCAGGTCCACTTTGTTCAGCCTTCCTAGGGTCGCGGGAGTTAGGATCAATGGTTAATTATTACCCAAATCTCGCTCTCTGTGCTGCACATTTTACAGAGGAAAGCTTCCACAATGTTGGCGAGTTCAATGCAGGATTCGCACAACGGCTTGTGCTGAAAGATGGAGCAGTTCCAACTTTAAGAACAGAAGCTGTTGTTTACGGGCCACAATCTGTAAGTATGATTTATTTTTCGTCTATGTGTTTTCCTGTAATAGTTCGTATTGTTAATTGTACGTTGTAGCAAGGAAGTAAACAAATGACAACGCTGTTTGGCTCTGCAAACCAGCTTGTTAAATGCTCATTCATACTTAACGTTATCCAACAAACACCTAACGTTACAAACTTTTTTTTAAATCTCAACAGCGAACTTGGAATTAGAGTAAATTATTCTTTGATTAGAGCTAGGGCTGGGCGATATGGCCAAAAAATCATATCTCGGTATTTTTTATATACGATATACGATATCTCGGTACTTTCTACGTTTTTCTATTTGGATAAAGAAAATCTGTATTTATTTAAAAAAAAAATTATTTCACATCCTGCTCAATGATTTCCAAACAATGTTGATATTGAAGGATATGGAAACAAATATAGTGAATGTAATGTAGGCTATGCAATATATTATGTGCAAAAAGGTGGTTAAAATCACATTACATTGTAACATTACAAACTAAAAACAAATGACTTAAGGCTAAACTAAAAATGAAAATAAAAACAAAAGCACAAACTAATTATATTAGCCTGCATTTGATAGCCTACCTCATTATAATGGTCACTTTCATAAAAATATACTTGTAGGTTTAAAATTCCACATATGGCACATTTAGTGTCTCCAACAACAAATATTTTAGCAATAGCCTATGTATATTTTAGTCAGAATTATTGCGCTACTATTCTATTGTGCTCGTCTGTTTGGTGCGCATGCGCACGGCGGCACTCATTAACGGAAGCTTGAATTTTAGCGGAGATTCACTTGCAGAAGCTCGTCCTCTCCTGACAGTGAAATGGACATATTTGTTTGATTTTCTAACATTTACAGATGGAGAATATACCTGTGAAATGTAAGTTAAGCACTGAGGAAAGCACCACGTCTCAAACGCATTAAACAGCGCAAGTATGTATCTGTCATTCAGCAACAGTCTCTGTCAGAGCATCTTTCAGGGCAAGCTGCTTTAAACTTGTTAACTATATCTTACCAGTTATTTTAAAGCGCTTAATATAAGCTTGTGTCATGTTTAGGACAAATTGTAGGCTACCATGTACTTTCACTGCAGGAGCTCACACTGCGTCCTCCGCTATTTTTCAGATGTGCTCGTATCAAACTACTGTATCCATATAAACGGTATTGCCTCATTCCATATCGTGGGGATAAAAAATATCGATATATTGTACAAACTCGATATACTGCCCAGCCCTAATTAGAGCTTTTATGTATTGTTTATCGCTTGTTTATCTACAGACATGCTAAACATGGTTCTGTGTTTGATTTGGCTACTGCAGTAAAGCCAATGTTTAGTGTTCGTTTTGGGTTAATAGTCCTGTCGACAGATATTTCGCTACAATCGTTTTTTAGAAGTAACCGTGCCATACAGTCAGTAATGATCACTATAGATCCGCAGTCTTTACTCAAAAAAATCCCTTTGAGGACTGTAGTATAATTTGTTAGAACGATTATATGAAATTCTTGTTTATGAAGCTTATTTTTTTGTAATACTATAATAATTAGTACAATTAAATAACAGCGTATCTAAAAGGTAATGAGACAACAAAAAACTAACCTTTCTGAAACGTCGTTTAACAGCCGTTCATGAACAGGTTCTGCTCGATCATCTTCACTAGCATTCTCTGGGTCTGATTCGGGCTCAAATTGGTATGGTTTTATTGACGCCATCGTTTATAATACACCAAAGCACAAACTGGCTACCGGTAAAGGTACGGGGCGTGACGTTTCCGGAAAACGTGCACTAGTCGGTTAGCGAATCACAACACACTGGGCCAGCTAACCAATCTGAGCCCATTGCGTATTTTTGAGGGACTGGCTTCATAGAACCCGGAAACCATCAGACCGTTTTTACAAGGAGGGACAGAGCAGTGTAGAATAAAGGTAAAATATTGAAAAATAATGCAATTTTTTAAAAACGAAGCATGAACACGTTACAGTGCACCCCACAAACACAATTAAGCCTTTGAAAAAATGTGTTTTACTACCCCTTTAATGGCTAAAATTGAGAAAAAAAAAATCTATTTCATCAAGACACCAGTAGCGGTATTGGTGCCTTTCATAAAAAGATGGCAATAAACAAATATTTAAAATATAAACAACTGTCTCTATGTTGTTTCTACATTTATTTGGGGAGTAAATGTAAAATTATGACAATATAAATATTAGTTGTTATTAATCGCAATTAATTACAGAAAAAATGTGCGATTCATTTTTTTTTTTTTTCGATTGACAGCACTAATTATTAGACATGACATTGGCTGTTCTCACCTGTCCATCCAGTGGAAGCCTGCCTTTTCCACTCCAGCATGCAGCATCGCTGTACCTCTTGGCCATTCCCTGGTACATCGGCTCCAAGGACCCCTCAGTTTCAGACTGAACCATCACCCAGGAAACAATCAGCCAGTTCTCATTCATGATGGCATAACTGAACATGACACCAGATGCCAGGGTTACTTTTCTTGTAACTTTCCTGGTGCTGTCTGACCTGAGGACCTGCCCAAAAGTGCCCTGGAGTAGTTTGGTCATGGATGGCTCTTGACGTCTGAACTCATCTAGTAGGCAGTCGGTCAGGTAGAAGCTGGACACGGAGACTCCATACCAGCCATCTTGGTCGTCATAAAGCCCGAAAGCACGTGGCGTGTTCTCCTTCCTCAGAAACTGCCCAATGGTCCTCTGTCCATGTATGCCGACCTCAGCATCCCTGATGCTTTCTATAACATGCAGGTATGGCAGGTGAGCTCATGAGCTCGTTCACCTAGTTTGCCATATCGGTTGGTGACTTGCCAGTGCGCCTCAGCTCATCCATCACAGACTTGCAAATGGCCTTCTTGTAGGTCAGGAATGCGGGCAGAAGGTTGGTAAACCGCTTGGGCAGCTTCTCAAGCCATCGTAGATTGTCAGCGAACCAGTTCCTCCGACAGGCCTTGCAGCAGAGACGCGAGGACAAGATGTAATACTGGCCACTGGTGCCAACAATCACTCGGGGCCTGCCCACACCTGCAGAGACCACCTGTGGATGAGGACATCCATGCAGACATGGCAGGAGGTAATTGTTCCTCAACCTGACCATGATGTGACTCTCTGGCTTCCAGATGAAAAATGGGTGGAGCTGGAAGAAGTTGGGAGATGGGATCGCAGCCACCGTATCGACAAGCTCAGGTTGTGGAGGAAGACGCCACAGTGAAATTGTGTTCCCTGGGTTGCGTACTGAACGAGACCCAGGCCACAGCCTGAGATCCTGAAGCTCTATCCTCATCCACAGCTTCTGGTGTTGAGAACAGCTCCAGTTGCTCAGGTCGTGGTCATGCCCAGGCAGGAGAACAGGAACAGGAATGGGTGGCTGAGCTGAGGGAACTAGGATTTAAAAAGAAAAATGGATAGGGCAAAAAGAATGTACTGCACTGATTATTATTATAGATAGCATAGTGTGAAAAACAAAATGATTAAAGCAGAGTTAAGACAACATTTTAGTGTCAGGAGTTCACAAAATGGAGGGGTTGTTTACATGCTGTTCATTCTTACCATCTTCGCCACTATCCTCAAAGGCAAGCGCTTTGCATGCAGAGGTGCCAGCAGCACTTGTGCGGGGTCCTAAAAAGAAGTGCAGTCTTTATGTTTTGCATTTGTACAGGCTATTAACATCATGGTGTGATTAATTTTGGTTGTGTTTGTGAAAATGATACAGAGTTAGATCTGCTTTGCATTTAGCAGATGTGTAATTGAGTATCAGTCTTACACTAAAATGGAAACATACCTAGAGCTGACTCAGGCATCTCCAGAGCCGGACAGTAACGGAGTACATTTACTTGAGTACAGTACTTAAGTACAATTTTGAGGGATCTGTACTTTACTCGAGTATCATTTTTGGGGAGTACTCATGACTTTACTCAAGTACATTTGAGAGGCAAATATTGTACTCTTTACTCCACTACATTTCTATCCATAACCGTGAGTACCCGTTACTACTTCTAAAAAAAAAAAAAATCTCGTAAACCCACAATTTGTTGTTTCCCTCTCAAACGTGATTGGATTGTGCAGGCGCCACTGATTGAGACAGCCTATCAGCAATCACCTTCAGCTTTCCGCCAAATAAGTCAATTCCATGGTCAGATTTAGATAAGAGACGAAACCATGATGAAGACGCTAGAGTTGTGACGTTCGCGAACGAACCGATTCTTTTGAACGGCTCATAAACATGAGCCGTGAGCCACAAGAGGGAGCCGAGTCGCGGCTGGAGGGGAGCCATTGGCTGCGTTCGGAATCGCATACTCAATGAGTAGGTACTTAATTTCAATGAGTACTTACTTAACGAGCGCTAAAAGAGTAGGTACTTAATGGCCAAATCTCGTTAAGTATGAATGCGATCCGGACATCATTCGCCATGTTGACGTTACATGTGACCTATGACGTTTTCACAAGCGCAACAATTTAAAAGTCATGAGCGACAGGTGCACTAACAGGTGATTGCATCAGTAACTCGACAACTTTTCTAGAACGGTTTAGTTCAGCGTTTGAAATGGTTGGTATGTCTGCAATTGTTAGATTAAGGTGTGCACAAAGGAGATGTCGGGCAGCTGCTCGACGATCTCGCCTTTGGAGAAGACTGATGATTTTATTCTCAAACAAAGCAAGTATTACTACTTAAACAATTAAGATTACCCCAGAAAGAATTTCATTACTAGCCCATCCCAACACTTATGCACAATAATTATGACAAATGCTGTGACCAACAGTTAATTATATAACATTATTATAATATATATACATTATTAATTATGTAGTTTTGTAAAACAAGCAAACTTTTGTATTATCATATGACATAGCTATGCATGAATACACGCTAGACAAATGCAGATGATGTAAATACATTTTTATTCATGAAATTCATATTTTATTTACTGACAACAATATGAAACATGAATAAAAATAAGTGAATGAATAAAAGAAATCATCACAATAAATAAATACATATACAAGTCAATACCACATGAAACATTGTTTTTGATTGTTTTGTTCTAACAAACTATGATGAATTTATTGCAGGCAGTGAACCCCACATCATACTGCCATCTCAATAGAGCTGTTCCCATTTTGCGGCTTTATCTTGATGAGGCAGCTGACCACCGTGCCCACCTTCGCCTGTCTATGCCGTCCATCAGGTCCCTGATTGCTGCAGTCAGACCTGGATCTGACCTTGGATGGGAACGGGAGATTGAGGTCCTTGTGTTCCTGCACTGGCTGGCCCATGCAGCATCCTACAGGGTGGTGTCGCAGACCTTCGATATCCCAAAGACCTCTGTGCATGACATTGTGCACAGAGTGAGCAAGGCCATCATGGGAATTTTGAGGAGGGTGATCTGCTTTCCGACCGGAGATGACCTGGAGGCAGTGGGAGCAGGATTTGCACAGCTGTCTGGGTCACCAGCTTTCAGCAGAGTAGTTGGTGCTATAGACGGCTGTCATATCCGTATCAAACCTCCAGCAAATAACTCCCACTGTTACTTCAACAGGAAGCTGTTTCACTCCATCCAACTCCAGGCCATCTCTGATCACCGGGGGAAATTCCTTGATGTCTTTGTGGGATATCCTGGGTCTGTGCACGATGCCAGGGTGCTGAGGAACAGCCCTGTGTATGCTGGCATCCTTTACCCACCTGCAGGCAAGTGCATCCTCGGGGATGGAGGCTATCCTTGCCTGAGTGCACCCATCTGCCTCATCACCCCTTACAGAGAGCCTGTACAGAACCCTGTGCAGGCTCGTTTCAACAGCAAGCACTCCCGTGCCCGCAACATCGTGGAGAGAGCTTTTGGGATGCTGAAGACACGCTGGCGCTGCATTTTCTTCAAGGCCTTGGAGGTGAGCCCTGCCTTCGTGCCTGAGATTGTTGCGTGCTGCGCTGTGCTTCACAATCTCGCTCTAGCCAATGGGGACATCGTTGAGCCAGAGGATGAGGAAGACCATGATGACGGCCCCCCTGATCCCCACAACCTTGCAGCAAGAGTGGGAGAACAAGTGCGGGACAATCTGGCTGCTGCAGTGTCTGCTCCAAACATCCCTGTGCCGGCTCTCCATGAGCATGACTACCTTTAAAACATTAAGAAAGATAAAAATGTTTTAAAATTCATGTTGTCAGCATTCAGTTTCTTGACAAATGTCATTTTATAGGTTTACAATTACATGCAAATATTTGTTAGAGCTTTAAAACCTTTTGTAGTGTAGAGGGATAAACCAATGAACTGGTTAGAAGAAGATTGCTGGTCAATCAGCAAGGCTCTTTACTCCAGGTTTGTCCAGGGTCATTGTCCCTGTAAATAAATGGAGTTAATCACTTTTGATAAAAAATATGTCAAATGCATAAATGTGATTGATATTTGTAAAGCATTTTTTGAACCAGTCATGGGCATAAACAGTCAAAGCTGCTTAGTTTGTCAAGGAATTACTATAATGCAAAATGCATACATAAATTTACTACAATTTATATTTGGTGGGTTAAAGGGTTAGTTCACCTCAACATATAAATACAGCAATTATTTACGGTTTACTATTTACTTATTTAATGTTTTTTATTATTTAAATACAAAAGGGAATTTTTGTCAAGTTTGTTCTGCTGGTTTCATACAATATCAGTCAATGGAGCCCAACTTTCAGAAGCTTCATGGCATTATTTAATGACGCTTTTAAAGCTTCTGAAAGTCCATTGACTGGTATTGTATTAAACCAAACAGTACAAACCTGACCAAAATCACCTTTTGTGTTCAGGAAAACAAAAAACAGAGGGATCAAACAACATCAAGGCGAGTAAATAATGACTATTGAATTATTACTATTATGATTTATTTGCTTGGGTTAAGTAACCCTTTAGTCACTATTTTACTGTGTGTAATTTGTGTAAACAGTCTCAAGTTCAGCTTTGGTCATGGAGGGCTATTATCCAGCAGAGTTTTTCCAACCCTAATTATACACCCCTGAATCAATTTAAACCAATTAATAACTGACTACTTGAAATTTACTGACAGGTGTGCTGGAACTTAAGCCTCCATGACCTGCCTTTAAGATCCTTGCATGAACTCTGTAAACCTTTAAAAGTCATATAATACACTCCAGTAAAACCAGTGTTTTAAAGTGTTTTTTCTTCTTACATTACACCATACATTCACTAATTATTAATCAACGTTTCATAAATATTTAATTTATGAATTTGATTACAATCTTAAAGTATCACTAAATTTCTAGAAGTCTATAATGTACTGTGAATGCCTAGGAATAGTTTGTTTTATATACATATTATTGTACAAAATTCTTAGGCCACCATTTGTAGTTGTTGCACAGTACTGTGTGTATATACATATATACATTATATATATATATATATATATATATATATATATATATATATATATATATATATATATATATATATAGATTCCCATTTTTATTCACAAATTTAATTCACATCAACCCAAATGTGCAAAAGATCAGAAGATGTTTTTTGTCAAATAATTTATTTTTTGGCGAGCATCTGAAGAACAGAAAGGAACCTTTCATCCCTTTCGTTGGTTTCTCTTTCTCTCCTTTCCTCTCTCTCGACTGCCTCCCGGTGCCATCTCTCTTCTCTTTCTCTTACTTCTCTTTCTTGTCTTTCCTCTCTCTCTCGTCTCTCCCGTTCTCTTCTGTCCTCCTTCTCCTCCATTTCTCTCCACAGCCTCTCCTCCCTCTCAGCTGCCTTCCGCTCTCTCTCCTCTTCTCGCTCCTCCATGTCCCGGATCAGCTCCTCCACATCTATAGCCCTTTTCCTGGCTCTTGCTGGCTCTGGCCTCACTGAGGATGAAGAGACCACAGCAGCATCCGGCCCACATGAGGCAACGAGGGCAGGAGGAGAGATGGAGGGTCTGCCCCCAATTGCCTCATCCATGGCAGTGTACCACTTCCAGGACGCTGCTGTGACCTCTCCATCCTCAGTGCTCACCCCCGTCTGCGGACATTTCAGATCCTGCAAAAATGCACAAGCATGATACAAAAGCAGTCATTTTAACAGCACAATATTTAATCATTTAATTTATGTATTAGAAGTAACAAAATGATCTTACTTTGTATTTTTGTTTCAGGTTTTCCCTTTTTTTTTTAACAAACGCCGCCGTCACCCTGCCTTGCAGGCTCTGCTCCTCCACAAAAGATCTGCAGCAAGAGAGAAATCAAGAATGAAAAAGTTATATCTCTGTTTGAAAATACAATAATTGAAATGTACAGCAAATAAAGTATTCAATTGATTTTTAAATATTTCTGTATACTCACTCAAAGCCTTTGATGGCAGCATTACGCTTTCCGGTGAAGAGCGCTTCATGAGCCACTCTCCACCGGATAAGCAGCCGCGTGTGCTCATCCGTCCCTGTAACATCCAGACAAGACTCACGTTACCTCTGTGATTTATGAGCTCAATACTACATTTACATGTTGAGGTTGTTGCTAATAAATAGCTTTTTATCCATCATAAATGTTCAACAATTTTTCAACAGTACTAATGGATAAATGAAATAGATTACTTATGTTTAGTTACTTTATGTAAAATGCATTAAACTAATAAAAACAGTGTTAACAACAATGAATTCTCCTAAACAATAGTACACACACGTCACTCAGATGTCTATTTCATATCAGTTACACGTAGTAATCTTGCCAGATTTTGAATAAATATTTAGTAATGGTATTTCAGATGTATACGGTTTAAAATGTATGCAAATACAGTTTAAAGACGTATGTGTCCTTATGGAGCTCCTCTATCCAATAAAATGTGATTTACGGCAAAATCACAAATTTACCATATTATATAGCGTCTTTGCACCTTCAACAGTTCAACAATTTACTGTACAGAAAGTTAGTTCAACACATGCGATTTGGTTTGTATTTGTAATACTCACATTTGAAAACACTCTCGTCCACCCTTTCCGTCATGTTTGAGTATGAAATATCTACTTCTTCTTGTTCTTTTTTATATCGTATCCTCTCGCGTGGCCTCCTGGGATAGATGAGTACAAGCTGAAAAACACTCAAATGTCTGGGCGAAAGCAGGAGATCATCCGGGAACTTCTCGCCTACTCTTTTAGGAATACTGATGTTTCGAACGTACTGCTTCCCTCACGTACTGTTTTCGCCTACTATATAGTAGGAAAGTAGGCATATTCGAACGCACTATCGTCCAAATCTCGCGATAATTAGTACGTCAACCAGGTAATTCTCGCCTACTCTTTTATGAATACTGAGGATTCGAACGTACTTTTTCGCTCGCCTACTCTTTTCGCCTACTATATAGTAGGGAAGTATGCGATTCCGAACGCAGCCGTTCTTTCTGTCGTTCTTTTTTTCCTATGCGTGTTTCACACAGATGCACACAAATTAGCTCCTCAGTTGTAGGGGAAGGGGCGCACCCAGCGCAGGGGTGCTCTGCCTAACAGCATGATGATAGTTGTGCACGCGCACGCATCCTTTACGTGAGTACTCCAGTGGAAAAAAAACCCTACGTGCCTCTGTCATTGGGTAGGAGCGGAGCCAATGACTTGTGCACGCTGCCGTCACATGGTTACTCCAGTTAAAAAAAAGCTGTTTTGCACAGAAATTCATTACAGCCGGCTTTGTTTTTGATGTTTATTTTTGAGTAGGTATTGTATGAATAACATAAGTCAACATAGCTTTACACATACACACACTTTGTACTAAAGGTAAATCCAAAATAGTGATGTCACTTTCTAAGCAGAGGGATGTTGTGCAACCCTATGGAATATAGTCCACACATGACAAATGAGGTAATAATCAATATTTCAGAATAATTCAAACTCAGATATTGGTGTGTGATATCTGAGTTTTAATTATTTGACTACAAATCTCACCTCATCATTCCTCCCAGTGATTATTTCCAGGATAAACTGAGATGCCCCCAAGCTGGCTTCTTAAAACTGACTAAATATTTAAAAAGAGCCAAAAGAGCTGTTCGTTTGAACGGCTCTTTGAAAGGAACGGATCGCCAAGATCCGGATCCCCTCAAAGAGCCATAAATCCCATCACTAGAAGACGCAGCAGGTCCATCCCGGGAATGTGGCAACCCGTGGTCCCACCTCGCCAGACTATTTACATTTTCTGAAATTTTCTTAAATGTTAAATAAAGCAACATGGTAAAAAGATGAAAATGACTTGATTTTACTTTCAATTCCTTTTACATTCTCCAAGGTATTAACATTAACATTTTTCATAACTCCATGTAGGACGTTTCTGTACATAAATGTAAGCACTGTGGCAGTAGTAATGCGAAAATGTACTCTTGTACTCTTGATACTCAAGTACTTTTAAAAACAAGTACTTCAGTACTTTTACTTAAGTAGACATCTGACTGTAGTACTTTTACTTGTACTTGAGTAAAATTTAGCAAGGGGTATCTGTACTTTTATTCAAGTAATGAAGCTGTGTACTCTGTCCGCCTCTGGGCATCTCTGCTGTTGTCTCCTTTACTAGGAACGTCAGCTCTGCTGGAAGGGGCACAGGTGTTTTCCTCTTCAGGCCTGGAGAGGCTGGAGCTACATGAATGTAAATATACCAATTATTATTTTTATGTAACCAAAATTAACTCAACATTTGACTACATGAACCTGATTACAGTGTTTGTACCATCAACTGGTGATGCTTGCAGTTCAGCAGTTGTATCAGGATTTGGTTTGGACAGTGCCTCAGATAAAACAATAGACAAAATCATCAGTCTTTTCAGAATTCACAATATATGCAAGTGTTGGTGTTAGTAATGTGGCAAAGCGAGCGTTATAGGGTAGGGCGGAGCACTAATTATACACGTGCTCAACAAACTCAAGTTAATATTACTTTCCTGTCTACGCCACCTTGGGAATTTCACCCATAGAATTAAACACGCCCTCTAAAGGCACGCACAGGTTCAAATCACCATTTGAGCCAGAGACGTCGGTACTCGTACAAAAATATTTTATTGACAATTATTAAAAAAAAGACATTAACAGGCAGCCACACTCATGTCATTAGCAAGTCCAATTATCACTGGCAAAGGACCCGGGGCTTACCAACAGGGGCAGTCTCAGATATAATATCACCCTTAAATAATGAAAATCACAGTGCACACACACACCAACTAATGTCAGTGAAGAGCATGACACACAGTGAAGGATGCCACCACCCAAAGGTGGTCACTCGTCTGCCCCGGTGCCCAGACCCTGCCAACAACAAGAGAGAGAGACATTAAAATGGAGCAGAGATGTGTGAGCAAAACAATAATTTGACAATACAAAATATAACTTAAATGCAGTTCCAGGAAGGGACCAGCTACTCGGTCCAACCCGGGCCTGCACAAATAACAACAACCAAAGCATGAACAAACTCAAATTAAAGAATACTATAAACAAATAAATTCGGCTGTAGAGCTCATGTATGCATAAGTGCTGCAATGGTAGACAAAAATAGTAGACCAGTATCAGAAAAGAACTAGGTCGGGCTCAAGGAGGAAAAGGCGAAGTTTAATGAAACACAGACACCAGGTTGCGGATTGTGCCACATTATGGATTATATTATAGTGATACAAAACAACAAGCATTTACAATATTTACACGTGCACATAGATAGTATTCAGTTCAAAGTTGTTAATGAGCATATACAAGCAGTTTCAGAATTCATACTCAACGATCAGTGCTCAAAGCCACATCAGTTCACACACACAATCCACGAAACAGGGCAGAGTCCAATGAGTTAGAAGAAAAGTCCATGAGATCAGTATTAATGTGTGAGGGTGTGTGTGAAGGGAGTGGCTACAGCGCCTCCTACCGCACCGGCAGATGCGTGCACTAAATCTTCAGTTTGAGGCCTAGAGGCTCGCCATCCATACACAGAACCTGGCCTGTATAAAACAGGACCAAGCAGTAAGTAACACTGGTTCCAAGCATCACAAATATATCACCATAATCATATAATTTCATCATATTATCAGAGTTACAATTTCATCATATTTCATCACCATCATGTACATGATTCAGTTTTAAATATTGCATATAACAATATAAATCACTTAGCAATCAACAAGAGTACTCTTATAAATAACAATATTATCAGAAATAAATGTCCAAATTACATCTCATTATTAAATAGTGGTGGACTACTTGATAATCATTCAACAGCAAGATTACTTTAAAGGCACACTATGCAAGAATTTTACCTTAATATAACAGCTTCAAAGTCATTTCGGTGGTAAACAAACTCATATTAGGGCGAATCATCCTGGTAGTAGAGCTTGGGGGGGACGCCGCTGGAAAAACCAGCAATGCAAGTTTGAGAGGACCGCCCCCGACAAATCTCGCGAGAATCACGAAATGCTTTACGGCAACGACGTCACACACATCAACAACAACATATGAAGCACGGAGACACTTGCGCGCATTTCAGACGTGATACTCGAGTCGAAGATGGAAAAAGTAAAGAAAACGCGGTCGGAAGAGACTAGGAAAAGGAAAAGAGAATCTGACCGCGTGAGGAACCGGACAAGAGTCACTCGCTCAGTCATTTACTCGTTGGCGCGAGCTAAAAAGCAGCACTGGATGCAACAGCAATGCTGACCTGGCGATCTTGTTGATGGACTAGTAAGTAAATATCTTATTTGTAAACTTGTTTGCGTTCTATATTGTATGTTGTTGCGCTTGCTTGTAGTATGTCATTTTTTACGATGCTGTTCATTCATCCATTGTTGATAGTTAGACCAGTCCAATAATTTATCATGAGATTATCATGAGAACAGTTGTCAATATCTCACATAATTATCAGGACACAAATAAGCCTAGAGGTTGTAAAAAGTGTAAACGAGCACAATTTGCAAACTATTATGATAAATTGCAATAATCATGTCTAATGACATCACAACGGCGAATGTTATGAAATAATGCGACGTACATTTAACTTTATTGATGTCATCTGGCATTTTGTAATGTTTACATTACAATCAAAAAACACAAATGAAATTATACAGTAGTCCTAGATTATAGGCTATTTACTTGTGATTTAGCAGCAATCATGTAAAAACGTTATAAGCCAGCAAACGCGGTAGGCTACTTTATTATTATAAAGTAGTCTAACACTTGACATATAGACATATAGTTATTATCCTTTTACCATCATCAGTAGTTCAGTAGACTACGGTATGCAGTAGCCTAATATTTGTATGAAATCGTGAAACATTACCTGGTCAATATCTTCGGAGTCTATCTGTGCCTGTTGCATGCCCGACGCTTCTATCCTACCGAACAGGTACCAGTGTGGGGGGTGGGGTGGGGGTATTTATGACAGTGCAAGTATTCCACAGCGACTCTAGGGGTCGCTGTTTGACAAAAACAGAATTCCTGCATAGTGTGCCTTTAAATGTCATTAAATATCAGTGCATTACTCATAAATTCAATAAAAATAAGCACAGAATATATATAGTCTGATTCAGTACAATATAACAAGTACAGCCAGCGCCAGCACCGGCTAACAGGTCTATATGCAATACACAAAAGCGCATATCAGCGCCGTATGATACAAACAATGACACTCACCGATTCCCATATCATTAGTCCTAAGTCACTCAAACAGCACAGTCTCAACCAAATGGTGGAGGCATCTAAAAGTAAGGATGGCTGGCGCGAAACAGACGTTCCGAAGCTTTGCGAGATCCCGAAGCAAAGATGATTCGAAACACTGATCCGAAGCGTGATTCAAAACACCCACGTCACGTGACAACGGCTAAATGAAGCGTCTAAAGGTGATGATACACAGGGCAACTTTTTGAGCAATGTTGCTGGGCAATCTTGCCGAGCGATTGTTGCTTGGGCACTTTCCCATTGAAAATGGGCAATATATTTCTATCTGAATAATTTAGATCGGTCGTGGGCCCTGTGTCTCATCTGGTTGCCCGTTGACGGCAACATTGCCCAGCAACATTGCTCAAAAAGTTGCCCTGTGTATCATCACCTTAAGTGTTTCATCAGGTGGAGTGCTCCGCCGAATCAGGGTTTCATTGATTGGTCGGTTCGGGAACAAATCACACAATCACACAGTATAAAAGTTTTGTCAACGCATTTTCATATCGTGGGTTTTTGTGAGAGGAGTTTGGTTTTGAGATAGCGGATTTTTGGTGATATAGTGACATTTATAGTGCGATTTGTTTAGTTATATTTAGGATTTAATTTACATTTACACATTGACTTAGAGACACACAGAGTACATATAGTGACACATTAATAGATGCATTGATAGAAATATATATATATATATATATATATATATATATATAGATTAATAGATAGATACATATATTACAGATACATATAGATTATTAGATAGATAGGCTACATATAAAATAGATAGATAGATAGATAGATAGATAGAAATGGAGGCTCCACAGAAGAGATGCCGTACATCTGTGGTGTGGGAGCATTTCCATTTGGAAACCCCAAATAAAGTGAGATGTGTGTATTGTGATCGGCAGCTAGCCTACTGCAACAATACATCATCCATGATGCGCCATTTGAGGAGCATTCATCCTGCCATTCTGCAGGGTGCAGAGGATGGTAGTGTTCCCCCTGTACCAAGGCCTGCTACTGACACTGCTGGGCCATCTAAGCAAGGTATGCATTGTTTTATGATTTGTTACTAATTGCCGTTTTCTTTTAATTCAGAACCACAAATGCCAACATCAGGCCCATCATCATCAACACCAGTTGAAACACAAGACAGTTTATGGGAACATTTTGACAATCGTATCCGTGAGACCCAGATGATACACAATCCTACAGCTGATGCCACAGTGGAAGTGAAAAAATACCTCAGCGATGCGTTTTTGCCCAGAACTCATGATCCTCTAACTTACTGGAAAGAGAGAGCAGTAATCTTTCCTCATTTGTATGTCCTAGCTAAAAAATATCTTTGTATGCCAGCAACAAGTGTCCCTTGTGAGAGAATTTTTTCAAAGGCTGGAGAAATTATCTGTAAAAAAAGAAGTAGGCTGAGTCCTTCAACAGCAGAGAAATTAATATTTTTGAATAAAAATCTATAAGAAAGGGAGACATTGTGGCTTGATTTATTTTTATTAATATTCATTTTTCATGACCAAAATCACATTATGCAATGTGAAGAGACTACAGGTTACAAGCTTCATATATTACAAAAATACAAAAAAAAAAAAAAACCAACACATTTTTTTATTAGCTCTTTGTAAAGGTTGTTTCAGATCAACACCTGCAAGTGACCACTAGGTGTCACCGTGGAGACGGGTTTCGGATTGATTCGAAGCCTCGAAACAAAATGGCACATTTGCTTCGACTGTTTCATTGCTTCACGAAGCCTCGATCTGCCCATCACTATCTAAAAGGTTGGTAGGCATAACAATCAACGGCAGTTCAGAGAATTAAATAATGTTTACAGGGCTAAACGCCTACCTGCAGCAGCTCAAACACCGGCTCCCACACACACGCACCAAACAACAGCGCGCAGCCATATTTAAAGGAAAATGACGCAACCCTGCGTCAAATCTTGCGATACTGGTACAAAGTCTCGCGATAACGTGAGCATAGTGTAAAGCCGTGAGATGGGAAAATAAGGCAGAGAAAATACCTGGGTTACACTCAACCATAGTAATAGTTAATTAAAACAAATGTATATTCAATAATCACAATAAATGAACTGAAACCAAAATACAAATTCAAAAGAAAACCAAACTGTTTGAAACCGATTAAAGAAATAAACCAGAAAAGGAAAACATAAGAAACTCAAAACATAACACTCAGACACACTTCTGCGACCAGAGCACAGAAAGCACAAAAATCCACATTAAAAGCAACATGGAAGGCTCATTAGAAGCACATCAATCCCATGCTAGACACGGAACAATTCCGTACTGGAAACAGAACAGCAACTTTATGATGAGGCACAGAGCATCGGAGCATACAGCACTTGATCAGAACGCAGCCATTTCCCTCATCACGCGCCTAAAACAAAACAGAAAATGTTACACTGCCATTCACTCTCCCTTGACTTCAGACTCGAGCAAATATACTCACAATAGAACATGCTGCACCAGGGTTAATATCACGATTTCTAGCAACGCATGGAGCCAGATATCCCTGATAAACTCGTCGGCGGAGAATGCGAATAGACTTTAAACTGGGGATATTCAAATTAATTAACCAATCATACCATTGATCAGCTCTACCAAACTTGGATGTCTTTTTTCCAGTAATAAACAAACATTGTTAAGTTGTTTTGATTGATACTGTGAAGCAGCTTTGATACAATCTGTATTGTGAAAAGCGCTATATAAATATATTTGACTTGACTTGACTTGACTTAAACTATGTAAAACATACAGATTAGTACGCACTCAGTTGAAGCAACCCATAGAAACCTCATTACACAAACGTCGTCGTACATACATGCTTTTCTTACCTTCTCAAACGTCCACTTTCAATTCCCCAACCGGCAACACACCAGTAAACAACACGAGTCAGTGGCTCAGAAGCTTCAGCGGTCTTTATGACTGACACTGCATGACAACACTCCACTCCAATGCAAGCAGCAGCAGTGCATCAATGACATCACGGGCCCCTGAAAGTGACACACACCTACAACTGGCACCCCGTGCTCATATACACCCATGGTCACAGTCCATTGGCCAAACCTTAAATTATGAAAATGGGAGGGGCAATAGCCCATCCTGCCACAGTAAGAACTCAATGAACAAGCATGCATTCAAGTGTTAGTACCCAACGCTACTTAATTTGTTTTTAATACATCATGAATGGAAAACAAAAAGTGCATATTTACCCTCCTTGCGGTTGGAATCAGTTCATCATGGTAGGATCAATTCATAGTCCTTAGGACAGTTAGTATAACGGCAGCATTCAACCATATTGTTAGAGGAACATGGCCAGAACACAAACAATATAACAAGTTAAGTGAAAGTTTAGTTTCAGTTTCAGTTTCGAGGTAGATGCCTCACTCACCGGGGTAGGAGCGGTCCTATCACAGCGGCAGGGGAAGCCTCCTCGACTCAATCCATGTGCCTTCTTCTCCAAGAAGAAGTTCCCGGCGGAGCAGAATTATGACATCGGCAACCGGGAACTTCTGGCGATCAAACTCGCTCTTGAGGAGTGGAGACACTGGCTGGAGGGAGCAAAACACCCATTTGACGTCATTACCGACCACCAGAACCTGGAATACCTTCGAGACGCAAAGAGACTCAACACTCGTCAAGCCCGCTGGTCACTCTTCATCACAAGATTCAACTTCAAAGTAACTTACCATCCAGGAGACAAGAATGTCAAAGCCGACTCACTGTCGCGTCTGTATCAACCTGACACCCCATCATCTCCTATCCGGAACCCATTCTCCCTCCAGCCGTAGTTGTCTGTCCCATTCAGTGGAGTATCGACGAAGGCAAGCTGGTACCACTCCCAGTACCCACTAGACCCTGGTCGCACCTGGGAGTGGATTTTATCACGGACCTTCCTTCTTCTGACTCTCACACGTGTTTTCTGGTCGTCGTAGATTGCTTTTCTAAAGCATGTAAGCTCATCCCTCTGCCAGGTTTGCCCACAGCCTTCGAGACTGCTGAAACTCTATTCACCCAGATATTTCGCCATTTCAGAATACCAGAAGACATTGTTTCAGACCGAGGACCGCAGTTGATATCCAGGGTCTGGAAAGCGTTCTTCAACCTTTTGGGAGTTTCAGTCAGTTTAACCTCCGGGTATCACCCCCAGTCCAACGGCCAGACTGAGCGGAAAATACAAGAGATCGGGAGATACCTGCGGTCATATTGCCATGATCATCAGGACTGCTGGAGCAGGTATCTACCCTGGGCCGAGTATGCACAAAACTCCCTTCAACAGTCCACCACGGGTCTCACGCCCTTCCAGTGCATACTCGGCTTCCAGCCGCCCCTGTTTCCCTGGTCAGGTGAGCCATCCGAAGTTCCAGCAGTCCATCATTGGTTCCAGGAGAGCGAGAGGGTCTGGGACTCAGCACACGTCCATCTTCAAAGGGCTGTCCGGAGACACAAGAGCCAGGCCAACGCAAGAAGATCTGCGACCCCGATATACCAACCTGGGCAAAAGGTCTGGCTCTCCACCAGGGACATCCGTCTCCGACAGCCCTGCCGCAAGCTGAGTCCCAGGTACATCGGTCCGTTCGCTATACAGAGGCAGATCAACGAAGTCACATACCGGTTATCACTACCCCAACACTACCGCATCTCACCTTCATTCCATGTCTCTCTGCTCAAACCGTACATTGATCCTCTCACTCCTTCCTCCCCAGGGTCTGGCGCTGATGACATACCTCCTTCTCCTGTGGACCCTGCAGACGAGAACATCTATCGTGTCCAGGACATTCTCGACTCCCGGCGACGAGGCGGCCAACTGGAATATCTCATGGACTAGGAAGGCTTTGGCCCTGAGGAGAGATGCTGGGTTCACCGTGATGACATACTAGACCCTACACTCTTACAGGACTTTCACTCTGCTCATCCCAGTCGTCCGGCACCAAGAGGTCGTGGTCGTCCCCGTCGTCGGTCATTTCCGCCCTCAGGAGCTGGCCGTGGAGGGGGGGGGGGGGTACTGTCACGGATACACCAGCGTCAGCGTCAGACCTCTACACTCCGCCCACTCGTTCCGCATCTCCTGAGTTCTAATCACCTGCACCTGTTACTTTCACCTGTCACCAATCTTCTGTCACTTCACTCACTGCTTAAAAACACCACCAGTTCCCTCACTCAGTTGTCAGGTCTCGTCAATTCACCATTGACTTTCTGACTCACTCTTACCAAGCCAAAACGCCAATTTCTTACCTGCTTCGAGTACTTACCTGCATCACCGACCTTCTCGTCCTGCCATCCGGATCTCCAGTCTTCAACCTGTCTGCCTTCTTCAACCTGGATCACATCAATCTTCCTGGAACAGATAAGAGACTTTGTCAAACCCAAATCATCCGTTCATTCATTCAATTATCCCACCAACTCTGCAACTTACCGGCCGTGTCTGTTCCTGAGTGCAAAATAAACGTCATTGCAAACTTTACCTGTTTGTGTTGTTCTAATTCATGACAGTAGTTATGCCTTCATTTGCTAGGCTTGGTAAATGTTTTTATATATGTATGTTTTAATTATAACTGTGAAGCACTTTGGGCAACCACGTTGCTATTAAATGTGCTATATAAATAAATAAAAGTTGAAGTTGAAAGAAGAACCTATTGTTGTTTGCGCCCTGTTTCCACCTGGTATTAAGATGCGTTTTAGTCGATCTGATCACAAGTACTGTAGATGCATTTCCGTTTAAACCTGGTCTCTTTTGTTCACTTTCAACCACTTCTGTCCTGATTTCTTTGATATCAAATGCTTATTGATGCTATGTTTCAGGTAAGGTGCGTTCAAATGAGAAATGTGTGCCTTCAAAGAATGGATATACCACCAGAGAGTAAAAGTAGTAAAAAGTATACAATGTATAAAAGATAACAATTCTGTTTTGGGACTGGGCTAGATAAGTCTCAGGTGGGACACTGTGTTGGTTTACTTAAGGCTGAGAATAGGTACCAAGAATAAAACCTATTCTGTCTCAGTGCAGGGGTGTGTTGTGGGTTATAAATTGGCTGAGACTTGGGTCAGCTTTGGCCATTGTGTGGCCCTTGTCTTTGATCTAGATCTAGGCCACTACAGGGCCGTCATTCTTTGCGGTATGTTAGGCCGAGGAAAAAGGGGTTCTGTGGAACGGAGCTGGGCCAGATAAATGTTCATATTTGTGAGATTTAAAAAATTTCGTACATTGCTCACCCTTATCTCACAGCACAAGCAGCGAAATTACCCATTAGTACACACAGACATGAGAGGAAAGTGAAGAGGGAATTAAAATAAAAACAGCAATATATGATAAAGCCTTAAGGTGGAAAACACAGGTTTCTTGAACTTCTGTATTCTTGCTCTCTGGAAACCGCAAAGTTGTGACCCAGCGTCTGGTCCAAGAGAATCGGGTATCAACACGTCTGGCCCGCTCTCCCAAGAAGATTGGTGCCTTCCATTTCAACATACACCAATTTTAGTGATTTTGGCTTGACTCTGGCCAGAGAGAGACCGATCGGTACAAGAGTGAAACCCAGAAACGAGGCGAATACAGCAATGTGTTTGGACTTGTTGAAAGCAGCAAAAAAATTACCATGACATAAAACATATGTATATTGGATTTTATTTGGCCGAATGACAACGAAATTTGTATAATGAATTTCACAAAAGCTTTGAGGCATTAAGCAAGGCCATTTTGACCTATGTTCTCTCACGACCCGAACAACATATACCTAGTGGAAACTGCAAATAAGTTTTACAATGACATCGTACTCAATTAGGTTGGACTGCATTTGGCTGAACAATAAAGGAATTTGTACAGGCAGTTTTACAAAACAGCCGCAGAACAGGCCCAATTTGACCTCTTTCACTTGCTGAACAAGATACAGCAAGATACAAGTCATTCAGCTCCTTGGACACTGTAAACTATAAAATTTAATTTGACATAAAACACATGAGAACAGGCCAAAGGAGAACAACTTTTGTACAGGTCATTTCACAATACACTCTGTCAGGTTTGGGGTTGAGGAGATGAGGCGAGGACTCAATCGCAGAAGAATGAAGGCTTTTATTAAAAATAAAAATAAAACAAACAAAAACTACCCCAATGGGGAAACCATGACTCGACTTGACAAAACCACAGGAGGAACACACAAGGGTAAACATTCAACGATGAACCAGCACAGGACTGCAAACACAGGGAGAATAAATAGGGAGAGCAAACAAAGCATCGAGGGAGGACAGGTGGAGCAAATGAATCAATAATCAGGTAACAAGATGGGAGGGGCTAGACAATCGACAGGAGAGCACATGAAACAAATGACAAGCCATGTACTCACACCAAATGTGACAAACACATGAGCACATGGCCAGTAAAACAAATCACCAGCCATGTGCCCCAACAAAACAAGACATGAACATGCAGCTAATGAGAACACTCATAAGCCACGTGTTCACACGAAACATGACAACATGAAAGCACACAGCTAATGATAAACAAGCTGCATGCAACACAGCACAAGACAAAACATGACATAAAAGCACTTGAAACAAGGCACACAGACAAGAGAAAACAGGAGTGTCAGAGATCTGTCACAAAACCAAGAAATAGACTAGACAGAAGTGACAGAACCCTGACACACTTTGATTGCGTAAAACGAGGCCAATTTGACCTTTGCTCTTTTACTTTCTGAACAATACACAGCAAAGTTACTAGGCATGTATATAGCATTAAAATTGGCTGAATGGCACAGACAATTCAAGGCTGCCGCATGCCTGACCATAGTTCATGAAAATGAGTCCAATTTGACCTTTGCTCTCACTTTCTGACCAAGAGACAGCAAAGTAATTTTTCTCTCTGTAAACTGCAAATAATAAGTTTTACTATGACATAAAAGACATGTATATGGCATTCTTTTAAGCCTGATGTTTTTATGTTGATCAGTTCACTTTGAATGGAAATAAATGCAATGAGTGCATGACATGTGTATAACTATGGTGTATTGACAGTATTGTTTTATATTAGTGTACATAGAATCTGTGAAATGCTTATAGATTATTAAATGTTTAACTTTTGTAGAGCCCAATAAAATTTTCCCAAATTGCCAGACATGATGAAATATAATGCTGTCCATTTAAAAGGAATGACAATTTTATCTTATATATATATATATATATATATATATATATATATATATAATTAAAATATATTTTTTTACATAAATAGACTTATTTATTATTATGGTAAACATTACAACAAACACTTAAAATGCAAACACATATTACAGTAATGATGTCTCGGATGGAACAGGAGTCAGACAGGTGGTAAGTGAAATATAGTTTATTTACAGGTTTTGCAGAAGCAGACGGAGATATGGTGAGTATTCAAACAGATGATAGTCAGATGGGAACTTAGCTGATGGATAACAAGAGTCTCTGTTTCAGATGCAGATGGAAGATCACATAGAAGGGTTGTAGACGGATGGCTGAAGACTGAAGATGGTATACGATGGCAAGGGGTTGAAGAGAGTCCAATGGATGTCAGGTAAGTAGCGGGTAAGTAGCAGGTAAGTAGCGGGTAAGTAGCAGGTAAGTAGCAGGTAAAGCCTGGTTCACACGGGACGATTTTAAAATTGTCGGGCGATTTTCCAAACCTGAGAGACCCCACACAGGGCGAAAAAAAAAAATCACGGGTCTAACAGTTTTGGTCGTACAGTGTGTGGTGCGCAGCCACACGGCAAAATCAACACATCACACACGAACCGTTTTGACTCCCGAGCATTCCCAGGTCAGACGGAAAATCTCGCAAAATCCCTTGAGATCAAACGTGATTTCAGAGTAAACAATCATGGCGGACGAAGAGGATGCAGTGGCGATAGTTTGTTTTTAACCGAATCCATCTCCGACGTCCACCGGACTTTCTGGTGCGCCATGCCGCCGGCTGTTTTGATTTTGTTTCCCGGTGCTTCCTCTGCGCCTCGTCACCTCGCTTTCTGATTGGCTTCACGCCACAGTCCACAGGCTGCGTGCTCGTTTGTCCCCGGAGGACACCACACACGAGGAGAAATTGGGCCAAAAAAATCCAACATGTTGGATATCCCCGATTTGAGATCGGAGCGGTCCCGACGTCCTTCCGAGCAGACGAGAGCACTCTTAACACACCACACACAGCAGGAATATCTGATCAGATTATTTTACGATAATCGGAGCATCCTTAAGATTGTCGGAAGGGGTAAATTGGGGCTAAAATCGGCCTAATTATCCTGCCGTGTGAACCAGGCTTTAGTAGCAGGTAAGTGGCAGGTCATGTAGAGACGAGACCAGACAATGAGTGTGTGAAGGGGAGTCGAATATAAAGGGAGGTGGAATGATGAGGTGCAGGTGATGGTGATCAGTATTCAGGTGATAATGAACGAGTGGGAGGAGTGAGTGAATGAGTGGGAGGAGTGAGCGAAGCTGGTGGAATCTTGACAAATGAATGGTTTGATTTTTTACATCTAAACGATCCGATTTTGGTTTAATTTCGCTGGGGCGTTCTTGAGATATAAGTGGAAAACCAAATTCCCATTCATTCATTCATTTATTCTGCCCAAGACCCAATGCCCAAGCTATCCTCCAGGGTCACGGGCAAATCTGAGCGTGGACAAGAATGGTGTTAAGAAGTTAATCTTAACTAATTAAGATTAGTTCTCTTACCCAAGTGGCAGATAATTTTGCTTGTTTCAAGCATAAACTCACTTAATTTTGATTTCCCCCAGAAAACAAGACATAATATCTTATGCCAATCTTGATTTAAGAATGTTTCGATATTTGGACTGGAAACAAGACAAAAATACTGAGTAAGAAAAGCATTTTTTTCTTTTGCAGTGTAGACAGTGTCTTAGAGCCCTAGTTTGATATTGATATTGACAAAATTGATATTTTGTTATTAGGGTCCAAGCACCAAACTTGAATTGGGTCTCTAATGAATGTATGATGCTAACTGCAAATTCTAAACTGTCAGCCATTTCAAATTAAAGATAAAGGCTGTGATTTTAATGTTGCCCACTAGAGAGAGCCACAGGATAAGGAATCTGGAAATAAATGCATTTTATTTTATAGAAATGAATGCATTGAAATGCATTGGTTGTTCATTTTTATAACTATGGTGTACGGACAGTATTGTTTTATATAATTAGTGTACATAGAATCTGTGAAATGCTTGGAAACCCCAGAAATACTGGGGTATTGAGTGGATGGTGCAAATAAATTTTTTGCAATGCTGAAAAATAATCATCTTTGCATTTACTTTGGATGATGTAAGTAACTTTTACCATCAAAAACTATTAAGTCTGATTCATATGAAATATTATTTGTGTGATAAAGTGTTTTAACAGATAAATAAATATGCACATCGCTTGTCTGCAGGGCATTTCACTTTTAAGTGCATGATAGTATATCTCTTGGAATGCAACAACTGGTTACACATTTAAAAATAATCCACCTATATCTTCTGTACAAACAAAGGGAATCCTAATACAGGTATTTAATATTTAAAATACTATTTATAATGCTCTATAGATCATTAGATCCACGGAGCTGATCATTTGTGTCATTAAAACTCCTTGACTGAAGAAGTGGGAAACGTTGTTGGCTGTTGAGTGACAGTAATTTCACCTATTACTCAAACTTGCGTGTTATCACGAGGTTGAATCCAGTTATTCATAAGTCCGCTACTTATAGATGCTTTTCTGTTCCATCTTGAATAATGTGACCCTTCCATAACAGAGATGTAAAACGCTGTTTCTTTGCCATTTTTAAAGGCTCATAAAAATGTGGCTTGGCTCGATACACAGTCTAATAGTCTAACAAAATACAAATTTTAAAATTCTTTTTGGGCCTTTCACGTCCTATTTGAGCTGATGCAGATGAATGAGCAAAGTTATTTCAGAGTTATTTCAGTTATTTCAAAGTTCAAGATCTCCCCCGAGTGTAAAGCCTAACGTGATTGGTTGTAGCGAGAATGTGCAATGATTGGTCAGCTCAATATGTCTGTTATCTGATTGGCTTGAGTAAACGGTGGGTGGAGTCTACTTATTTGTGGATTTGTTTGTACATCGACGCTAGAAGTAATTCAAAATCCACAGATGCGGGAGGGGATTTACAAGTGCAAAAGAAAAGATTAACAAATGTGTGCAGCGATTTACAAATGCACAGAAAGCGGTTCACAAATAAATGCTAGGCAGAGTTGTGTTTGTGACATATTTTTTATTTTTATTATCCATATTTAAAACTTTATCGACTAAAATAACTAGCTTTCGGCAGACGGCCGTACGCAAGTGCAACACTTTACAATGTATGACGGATGTAGGAGTAGCGTGAGCTTTGACGCCTCTCGCGGTTCAAATAAACAAGGCTGGGCAACCGCGTTCGTCATTATGTTGTGCGTCAAGTTCAAGTGTTACTCTTTTGGCGTAAATCGGTGCGTACTGCCGTCTCCCGAAAGCTAGTTATTTTAGTTGATAAAATTTTAAATATGGATATTTTTCTTACACTAACGCATCGCTTCACTTCAGAAGGCCTTTATTAACCCCCGGAGAGCCGCGTGGAGCACTTTAATCATGAATAGATGCGCTTTGATGGACTTCCAAAGACATACAGCCATTCACTCCCATTATAAAGCTTGGAAGAGCCAGGACATTTTTTAATATAACTCCGATTGTATTCGTCTGAAAGAAGAATGTCATATACAGTACACCTAGGATGATACACCTACACTTCAGGGTGAGTAAATCATGGGCTAATTTTAATTTTTGGGTGAACTATCCCATGCTGACAAACGAGGTAATTAATGTAACACAGCTGAACAAAACAAACTAATGACATTAGTAAACATAACAATGTGGAGATGTGGGAAAAGAACACAGGAAACGTACTCGGTTATATACGTAACCTCGGTTCTCTCTAGAAGAGGGAACGAGTATTGCGTAAGTTGCTTACACTACGGGTAAAGTCATCTTTTCTCGAGATATGAAGCCAAAAAATTATCCTAATTTTTCCATTTATTGTCAACGCAGTGCAGCAGCCAGCAGATCTAGAGCAGGCTATCTTGCGTGCTCATTGGCTGCCTTGCGGCAACTGCAGCAGCCTACCACTGAGCCTCGCGTGTGACGTCGCGCCCTCTACGTGTCACAGCCCGCCAAAAGGGGCATGGTTTAGCGTATAAAAGTCAGGCTCGGAGGCTGCTCACTGGTTTTCATCGAACTGAAGCGAAAATCACTCGTGGCGCCTGCACGGTCAGGTTACGCAATACTCGTTCCCTCTTCTAGAGAGAACCGAGGTTATGTATGTAACCGAGTACGTTCTCTTACGAGAGGTTCTCTCGTATTGCTTAAGTTGCTTACGCTATGGGAACCCATTGTCAACGCCGTGCGCGCCAAGCATCCACTTCATGAGTCCCAGGGATTCCCGGGGAACATACATAAGTGGGAATCAGGCGGCCAGCAATGCGGGCCAGCACATGTTCATAAGCACATATAGGGCATACAGAGTGGCGTTGCCGGTCTATATAAATATTCACTGTACAGTGCAGCTCAACCAGGAGAGCTAAGGTCGCGTGAGAGTAGTCTGCGCACGATGAGATCTGGGCAGGACATAAAACTTAACAAGTGTGGACGGGGAGGCCCAGCCTGCCACCTCACAAATGTCGTGAATGGAAATCCCACTGGACCAAGCCCACGACGAGGCCACGCCTCTAGTGGAATGAGTCCTGATGCCCAAGGGGCATTGCAGACCGGTAGACACATAAGCAGATGCAATAGCTTCCACTATCCATCTGGACAGGCTCTGTTTCGAGGCGGCGAGACTCTTGGTGCGCCCACCAAACGAAACAAAGAGCTGCTCCGAGCGCCTGAAAGGGGCGGAGCGCGTAATGTAAGCCCTCAGCGCCCTGACGGGGCAGAGGAGATTAACATCGCTCTCACTATCGGATGCTGGCAGAGCCGATAGAGAAATGACCTGCGCTCTGAAGGGGGCCCATCACTTTGGGGACATAGCCATGTTGAGGATGACTTTAGAGTCATTTGGTCCGAACTCAAGACACGCAGCGCTAACAGACAGCGCGTGTAAATTCCCCACACGTTTGACTGATGACAGAGCTGTCATAAAAACGGTTTTGAGCGAGAGGTACTTTAGGTCCACGGAGTCTATCGGTTCAAAGGGGAATGCTTTCAGGGCCTCTAGGACCAAGGAAAGATCCCACATGGGAACCGACGGGGGTCGCAGGGGATTCATCCTCCTGGCTCCTCTAAGGAAGCGGATGACAAGCTTGTTTCTTCCTATTGACGCACGTCGACTCAGCGAACGCTGCAACGGCCGCCACATATACTTTAAGCGTGGATGGGGACCTGCCCTTATCCAACAGCTCTTGAAGGAAGCTAAGCAACCACGGGACCCCACATGTTCGTGGGTCTAGATTTCTATTGGCACACCATTTGGAGAACACAGACCATTTAGACGCGTAGAGCCGCCTCGTAGAGGGAGCTCTGGATTGTGTAATCGTGTTCATCACTCCTTCTGGCAGGACAACGGGTATCCGTTGATTAACCATACGTGCAGAGACCAGCGCTCTGGGTGGGGATGCCAGATCTCTCCTCACCGGGATCGGCCAAGGGGCTGTGTGTGACAGCCGCGTCAGCTCCGGGAACCAGATTTGATTCTCCCAACGCGGGGCTATAAGGAGCACCGAGTGGCGCGTTTCCCTGATCCTCTTGATTACCTGTGGTAACAGAGAGACCAGAGGGAAAGCATAGAGAGGGAGGCTGGGCCAGATTTGGGCCAGCGCATCCTCGTTCTTTGAAAAGAACATCGGGCAATGAGCATTGTCTTTTGACGCAAACAGGTCGACTTCCGCTTTGCCGAAAAGGCGCCACAGTAACTGGACTGTTTGGGGGTGCAGGGACCATTCCCCTGGGGTAACGTAGTTCCTGGACAGTTTGTCTGGGTCGTCGTTCAGGTGGCCTGGCACATGCGCAGCTCTCAGCGAGCGCAGGAGGTGCTGAAACCATACGAGAAGGCGTTCTGTCAGATCGCAGAGACTCTTGGATCTGACACCGCCCTGACGGTTTATGTAGGACACCACAGACATGTTGTCCGAGCGGACTAGCACATGGTGGTCCCGTATGAACGGGAGGAAGCGCTTGAGCGCGTTCTCGACCGCTATCATCTCCAGACAGTTTATGTGGAAGCGTCTCTCTCGGTCTGACCACAGGCCAAAGACCGGTCTGCCCTTGAAGAGAGCGCCCCAGCCTAAGTTGGAGGCGTCCGTCGAGATGACCTTCCAGTGTGAGACAGCTCCCATTGACACCCCCCGCTGGTACCAGTCGGCTGCTAACCAGGGCTGCAGAGCTGAAACGCAGCTCTGAGTCACTCTGATCTGTCTGCCACCGAAAACCCAAGCCCAAGCTGAGGCACTCGGGCGTTCAACCAGCGTTGTAGCGGGCGCATGCGCAGCAGGCCCAGCTGAAGCACTGCTGCAGCTGATGCCATACAGCCCAGCATCCTCTGGAATGTTTTCAGAGGAGCGATGCTGCCCTTCTGGAAAGATGCGGCCAGGTGTCGGACACGGAGTCCAGTTCTATTCCTAGAAAGGAAACTAACTGACTGGGCAGTAATGAGCTCTTGGTCCAGTTGACCGTGAGACCCAGACTTTCCAGATGACTGAGGAGCACTGTTCTGTGAGATAAGAGTTCTATCTCTGACTGTGCTAAAATCAGCCAATCGTCCAAATTGTTCAGAATTCGCATGCCTTGTTTTCTCAAGGGGGCGAGAGCCGTATCCATACACTTCGTTAATGTACGGGGTGCTAAAGACAGGCCGAAAGGGAGGACGGTGTATTGATATACCCGACCATCGAAGGCGAATCTCAAGAATGGACTGTGACGGGGTATTATCGGAATCTGAAAGTATGCATCTTTCAGATCGAGAGAGATAAACCAGTCCCTCAGGCGAATTTGCGCGAGAATTTGTCTGGTCGTGAGCATTTTGATCGGCCGTCTCATGAGAGCTTTGTTCAAATATCTCTGATCTAAGATAAGTCTTAGAGCTCCGTCCTTCTTGGGTACGAGAAAATAGCGGCTGTAAAAGCCCGACTCACTCAGAGAAGGAGGTACCGGTTCTATGGCCCCTTTGCACAGCAGTTTGGCTATTTCTGCGCGGAGTAGATGCGCTACTTCCGCTTTTACTTTCGTCTCGGTCCGTGCTCGAAAGCGTGGGGGACGGCGAGCGAACTGTAGTGAATAGCCCTGTCTTATTGTGCTCAGCACCCATTCTGATACCCCTGGAATAGCCTCCCATGCTTCTACATGTACAGCTAGGGGCAGAATGGACTCCGGGTCCCGATCGCCGCACTTTGTGGGCTCGGGAAACTGAACCAGAGGTGTGTGCGTGGCGCGCACGCCCTCAGATCTCGAATACGGCGGCTCGCTGACAGCGATGGCTGGCTGTATCATTTGTGACGTCCCGATTGCTTTGAATGGGGAACATTTTGTGATAATATTGTGCGCAAGCGGAGCCTGGGGCGAAGTGTTTGTTAGTAAGCGTGAGCGCTCGTGAGCGGGCACGTGACTTACATTCATAACCTGGCCGATGTTAGGCTGTTGTGACCGTGTAACAGAGCGGGCAGCGAGTAGGTGTGAGCACAGATTTGTGGGCACATTCTCTACATCTAGCACTCGAGCGGCATTTGCCAGCTTTATGAGAGTGGGCTCTGTGAGTGTGTGAGACACGGGGGGTATCGTGTTTGTGTGTAGAGGTGAGCACTGAGGTGTGGGCACATTTTCTACACTTAAAACACCAACAGCCTGAGCCGGATAACCAGACATTATACTCTTTTTGAGATTTCTCTGGGTCGCCGTAAAAACGGCGGTTGTGTGCAGGCGAGCGGGCTGTGTTGCCGACTCGTTGGCTGCTAAGTACACTACTGCAGTAGCCTTCTCTGAGGGGACTGACAGGGCGAGACACTTTGACGGCGGTCCGGCCGCGGCGAGACCCAACCGTCTTTTCCTCTCTGCTCTTGCTAGGAGGACTTCGCGTGCTCGGGCTTCAGCGCAATCTTAGGCCGGGGTCCCCGCGGGGGAGGCGGCCTGTGGCGGCTGGATGAGCGCGATCTAGGACGGCTGCCCTGTCATCGCTGCGAAGGCTGGGGCTGAGCTGGACGCTGGTTAGAGCTTCGTGCAGGCGGCTCACGTGGGCAACTTGCAGTGGAGCTAGAGCGTCGAGGCAGGAAGAGGTTCATGGCCTGCGAGGTCTTCTGCACTTCGGAGAAGCGGTCAACAATCCCGTTTACCGCTGGGCCGAAGAGACCAGTAGGAGAGAGCGGTGCGTCGAGAAACGCTGAGCGCTCGGATTCCCTCATATCAGCAAGCGTCAACCAGAGGTGCCTCTGTGTGACGGTGAGCGAAGCCATGCATCTCCCGATCGCCTGAGCCGCGGATTTCGTAGCACGAAGGGAAAGATCCATCGCGCTCCTCAAATCCGTGATGGCGGCTGGGTCCTTGCTTTTCTCGTCCCATTCGCGGAGGAGATCAGCTTGAAGGATCTGAAGCACAGCCATCGAGTGCAGGGCGGAAGCAGCCTGTCCGGCGGCTGTAAACGCGCGGCCGACAAGAGCTGAGGTGGTCCTGCAGGCTTTGGACGGGAGGGCAGACTTTGAGCGCCATCTCGCAGAGGGCGGGCAAAGGTGCGCTGCGACTGCCTCCTCCACTGAATGGTGCATTCCACGATTTAGCAAGCTCAGCGTGAAGCTCCGGCAGAAATGGTGCTGATCTGGAAACAGGCGGTGGGCGGCGGCTGTGAAGAAAACAGCCGTCGAGCCTGTTGGGCGCGGGCTCCTTCGGCGGTGACCAGTCCAGGCCGAGTTGGTCGACGGCCTTCGACAGGAGGCGCAAAAATTCCGCGTCCACGCCAGCCCGAGTCCTGCTGGATTCCTGGATCGAGGAGGAGGCGGAGTGATGAGAACTCGACCACTCCTCGCTGTCCGATGCCAGGATGGAACAGCTGTCACCTGGGTCAATTCATTCAGCTTCGTCCCCTGAGGCGGCGGCAGTGAGGGCCGAAGCCCGCAGCTGTGCGTCCAGGAGGGGCGGAGAAGGAGAGAGAGAGGCTGGCGGGATGTATTCCGGCGCGCGTTTCAGTGTGACCCCAGGCTCCGGTCGCCTCTGTGAACGGCGCTTCTTCTTGCGTGATCCAGAGGGCGGAGTGACAGCTTCCACGTTGAAGGCCTTGAGTCGAGCCCGCAGGGTCGACAGCGGAAGCGCTTCACAGTGCACGCAGCCACCCGAATCCAGGGCGAGGGCTGCGTGGTCTGGGCCCAGGCAGAGAGCGCAGATCACATGGCGGTCTCCGGCGCTGAGCGGGGCTCTGCACGAGCCACAGGAGATGCGAGGCATTTTTAGAAAAACGCCTCGCGCTCTTTTAGAGAGTGAGTGTCGCGGCGGCGAACACCCACAGAAAGCAATAGCACTAAAAGGATACTTGTCGCCGGATGGCGTAGCAGGCACGGAAGGCTGAAGGCGGCGAAAACGACCGGCTTCCTCAGGCGCTTTCCTCTGCGTGCTGGTCGCTGGTTTCGACAGCGGCGGCTTCTCTCAGAGTCCAGCGATGCGAAGAGCTTCGCTGAAGAGATGAAAATCAGTGAGCAGCCTCCGAGCCTGACTTTTATATGCTAAACCACGCCCCTTTTGGCAGGCTGTGACGCATAGAGGGCGCGATGTCACGCGCGAGGCTCAGTGGTAGGCTGCTGCAGTTGCCGCAAGGCAGCCAATGAGCACACAAGATAGCCTGCTCTAGGTCTGCTAGCTGCTGCACTGCGTTGACAATAAATGGAAAAATTAGGATAATTTTTTGGCTTCATATCTCGAGAAAAGATGACTTTACCTGTAGCGTAAGCAACTTACGCAATACGAGAGAACCTCTCATAAGAGAACTCATAATTACAAACTAAAAGTCCATGAAAACTAAACTAAGAACAAACACAACTGAATATTTGTAACAGGGGACTTCAGAACATAAATAAAATATATACACTCAAAAATAAAAAATAAAAAAAAAAGATTGATGCATTTGCAAAAAACTAGAGCTTAATAAAACATTTTGTATTAATCTCAATGGAACAAGGGAATGAACCATTTAGTGTATGTGGTTCGTATTCATAAATACGAATAAATAAATACTCTCCCCCCCCCCACCACCACCACCACAAACACACACACACACACCCAAATCGTTTTTTTTTTTTTAAAAGAACCCTGTCTGTGGTGGAAGCTTTTAAATGGAGCCACATTATCTTTTTTTTATTTTATTTTATTTTATTTTATTTTATTACTTTATTTTAAAGCACAAACAACGTGCCACAAAATATTTGGCCCCGTCCTTAAATATGCTAGGAAAGCTGAAAACTATGGAAGCTTGTTTCCGCCACTAAATAAATAAATAATAATAATAATTGTGACTTTTTATCTCACAATTCTGACTTTTTTTCTCACAATTGCGAGATATAAAGTCAGAATTGCGTGAAATAAAGTCGCAATTGCGTGTTATAACGTCAGAATTGCGAGATATAAAGTCAGAATTGCGTGATATAAAGTCGCAGTTGCGTGTTATAAAGTCAGAATTGCGAGATATAAAGTCAGAATTGCGTGATATTAAGTCTCAATTGCGTGTTATAAAGTCAGAATTGTGAGATATAAAGTCGCAATTGCGTGTTATTAAGTCAGAATTGCGAGAGAGAAAACTAAGAATTCTGACTTTTTCTCGCAATTCCGACTTTATATCACGCAATTCTGACTTTATAACACATAATTGCGAGTTTATATCTCGCAATTCTGACATATTTTCTCAGAATTGTGAGATATAAAGTCGCAATTGCGAGTTATAAAGTCCAATTCTATGGGGAAAAAAAGACTGACTTTTTTCCTCTCAGAATAGTTTATATCTCACAATTCTGACTTTATAACACGCAATTGCGACTTTATATCACGCAATTCTGACTTTATAACACGCAATTGCGACTTTACATCTCACAATTCTGACTTTATAACACGCAATTGCGACTTTACATCTCACAATTCTGACTTTATAACACGCAATTCTGACTTTATAACACGCAATTGCGACTTTATATCTCACAATTCTGACGTTATAACACGCAATTGCGATTTTATTTCACGCAATTCTGACTTTATATCTCGCAATTCTGAGAAATAAAGTCAGAATTGTAATATAAAAAGTCGCAATTACTTCTTTTTTTTCATTCTGTGGCGGAAACAAGCTTCCATAGAAAACAGACGTGTTTGCACTGGAAGAGAAATGAAGAGCACGTCAGACTTCAACACAATGCAACTGACTTATGACAGCAGCAGCGACAACACAAATAGAAAGTGAAAGTGAAAGTCCAGTTAGAAAATATTTTGGCGGAGCTCGTGTTCATGTTAAGAAAACACAATAATCGATCAATTCAACGGGAAAACTTCGGACAGGATGGACAGGCGTACAGGAGATCCCGTGCATTGCAGTAAAACGGTATGAATGATTCATTTCGCACCTGAACATCAGCAACAACACCATCATTACAAGCTCTGTTGTAGTTATCTGTTCTAGGGTTCAGAATGTAACTACAGAACCTTAGATAATGTTTTAGAAGTTGTGTTACTTAAACTGTTTTTAATTGCGAGTGCGTTTTGTTAAGATATTTTTGAGCGCTGCGCGAGGACAGCATCAGTCACTTCAGTTTATACCTTCCTGTTTAGTTCATCTTCCTATGCACAACAAATATGACCAGGGCCGGAACCATTGATATTTATATTCTCGGTATATGTTGTTAGGATGACAAAGAGTAATACATATTTCGGTTTAGGAGCGCGGTAAAGTTAGTTTTTGATTAGATATTCGCCAGACATTCGTTTTCCCTTGCCATTGTATAAACACTTCTATAAAGTCGACAGTCTTACAAAGAATACAAATCAATACAAAGATTGCAACCAGTGTATATCGACATGAAATATTCTTTCAAAATAACCTGACGTGGATTATAGCTGCATATGTATACCTGAGAATGCTGATTTATATGCTTTATACCTTAGATGCCTAAGGGAACGTCTACAAATTCAACAAATTGCATTAAAACGTATTATTTGTATTAATTAAAATTACCTTTAAAACTTAAAACAGACATGTTCCATTTTCAAAGCTTGTAGTAGGTTCTGGTTAGTAAGTATTAGTAGTATTGTAGTAGTTAGTAGTATTTTGCCAATACCTCCCTTACTGTATGTACAGTACATACATATATTTAGAAAAAAATTACTGTAATCCAAAAAAAGTTTTTTTTTTTTTCATATTCCAAATGTTTTAGTACGTTTCTAGTGACCAGAATGAATTACTTTAGGTGACATTTTGTTAATACCTCCCTTACTGTACATAATCACTGTAATTCACCAAATGGGTTTTTTCATATTCCAAACATTGTAGTAGATTCCTAGTGAACAGACTGACTTACTACAGGTGACATTTTGCCAATACCTCCATTATTGTACGTATAGTACACAAATATTTGTAGAAAAGCGCTCAACCTGGCGGCCTCTGTTGGAGAGGAGGGTTATGAAATGGAGAGGAGGGTTATGAGATGGAGAGGGGGGTTATTCAATTCAATTCAATTCAAATTTATTTGTATAGCGCTTTTCACAATACATATTGTTTCAAAGTAGCTTTACAGAAAGTGCATTTCAGAAATGTACATAGAAAAATACAGTTAGTTAATCATTTATTAATTTAGGGCATAACATATCGCCGGCGTTGAGTCGTCTCTTCACAGGCGTCGAGTCGTCTCATCGCAGGCGTTTAGTCATCTCATCGCAGGTGTTGGGGACTCTGAAGTCTCTGTGAGAGGCTGGATACAAACTGGAGCTGACGAACGCTATTTACCTCGGGACTAGCGTCCCGAGATAACAGCAGAAAAGCAGATGGGAAATAATTAGCATAGCTGCTGTTCATAATATTAATGCATTCAATCTGATTCAACAGTGGTATAAAAGGTAAGCATTATGTGAATGCTTGGCTAAAGAGATGCGTCTTTAATCTAGTTTTAAACTGGGACAGCGAGTCTGAGCCTCGAACAATATCAGGAAGGCTATTCCAGAGTTTAGGAGCTAAATGTGAGAACGCCCTCCCTCCTTTAGTGGACTTTGATATTCTAGGAATGACCAGAAGCCTCGAATTTAGTGATCTTAAAGAACGCGATGGATTGTAGGCAGAGGTGGGCACAAATACATCAAAAACTATTTTGTTACAAAATACAAATACTGGCTCATGAAATGTAACAAAATAAAATACAAAATACTAATGTGAAAAATGTATTTAAATAAAATACAAGTAATTAGTATTTTGAAAATACAAAAATACTCCCACAATAAGCTTGTCTTTTTTTTTTTATTACTGAAAGGTCAATAACACAAATAGTAGCAATAACACAAATATGAGAAATGTGTCAATTCAAAATGGCGTAGCAAAAATAAAAAAGTAGCAAAATAAAAAAGTATGGGCATTTCACTAAATCTCTACAGGGCCTGAAATAGCTCCCTCTGACGTAAATGGCATGTATAGCTAAGTTCACATCAATGGTGTGGTAGGCTGCCCTTAATAGCAAAACGTGTTTGATGTAGGCTACGTAGCCATATTATCACCGTTACTCTACTCGTGCCTTAAAGGACAAGTTCGGTATTTTACACTTAAAGCCCTGTTTTAAGATCGTTTCTGATGAAATAGAACGGTTAAGATTGAAATTTGGACAAATGCTGCTGTCCCGAGAATTTTAGGTTTCTGTGTTAGCACCCCCCCCCACCTCCACAATGGTTTGATAGGGGCACTGGAAGAATCATTCATAAAACGCATTAAACTTTAGTTTACAAAGACGTGAAACTCACCAAGTGGTCTGGGGTGTTCACTGATATGCTCACACAAAAATCGCTGCAAAAGATGCTTTCCAACAGGTGTTTTACCATTCGTTGTAAAACTGTGGACATATTTTTCCAAACGCCTCACAACCAGACATTCTTCCGTTGAGAGCTTGAATAATAGACACTCCAGCCCAGTTGGTGGCGATAATGTACCTTTGCCAATGTTTGGATAGCGTAGCCTACGATACCACGACTGGAAGACTACAGAAAGAATACAAACAACCCCATTTCCGTTTCCGGCGGCGGAGTAATACCGTACCTCACAGAACATCCAATACAAGTCAATGGAGTTGGACAAAAACTACGATAAAACCTGTTGGAAAGCATCTTTTGCAGCAATTTTTGTGTAAAAATAACAGACAGAGAATTTTCGTCACAAAATCAAAAATCCATTTTAATCATAATATATATGATTAATCATATTAATCATGTGTGGGCTTGTTTTACACACCATACTCTAACTGCCCTGACCGCGTATGCCTTTTCCATAGTAGAATCGCGCTGCGTGCGCAATTACTGAAAAACAATAGGAATGATGATTATTTTATACAAAATCAATATCAATATTTCTCATATGTAATACGTTTAAAAACGTGTAAAAACTGCAGATGGATGTTATATTGTGAACGCTTGCTTAGCATGGAGATTTCAGTGGAGTTACGACAGACGCGGTGTTTCATAATAGGTAGGGCCTATGATGTCCTTTTATGAATGACAACACAGTGCATTGATCTCATAAGGCACAATTATTTTCTATTTAATGCCGTTCAGTGTGCAATATGTGTGTATTTCACAAAACACTTTACCTTAATGCCGTTTTTAAGAGTTCAAAACTCATTCACTTCTTGGAGGGAGCCCGGTCTACAGGGTGTCACGTGATTTTCGTGCATCTAACCTGGACATTGCCATTGCCAACATCAGACCGAAAATATGGCAAAATAATTTACTATGGTGATTTTTCTTAAGTATTTAAGTATTTGAAATACTCTAAATACACTCCCTCAAAATATTTTGTTACAAACTACATTTTATTTTTTCCGCACCTGCAAAATACAAATTACAAAATACACTAAAGTAATTAAATACGTATTTAAAATACATTTAATTGAAATACTGCCCATGTCTGATTGTAGGCCGATAGAAGGTCCATTAAATACACAGGAGCTAAACCATTTAGGGCTTTATAGGTCAGTAGTAGTACTTTGTAATTGATACGGAACTTAATAGGTAACCAGTGCAGAGATGATAAAATTGGTGTTATATGATCATATTTTCTTGACCTAGTAAGAACTCTAGCAGCTGTATTTTGCACTAACTGTAGCTTGTTTATTGAGGATGCAGGACAACCAGCTAATAAAGAGATATGAGAGTTATGAGATGGAGAGGGGGGTTATGTGTAACAGTTCGAAATAGACCCAAATGCGAAAGCTGGTTAATGATTTATTGAAAAGAAAGAAGATAAATGCAACAAAGGCTGTCTGCCGATCACAGGTCGTCTTGATGAACGCAGAACAGGAAAACGATCTCCAGACAGAAACCAGGCAGGATGATGGATGCAGGTAAGCGGTCAGGGAGAGCTCACAGGAATAGGCAAGCGCAGAGTCCACCAGGCAGTTACCGCAGCACAGAGAATCAGACTTGACACAGGATAGCCGGAGCAGTAACTCATCTGACATATGCGTACACACAGGACAGGAAACAGTAGCAATACTCAAGCGTCAGTAACAGACATGAACGAACAAACAATAAACCGACAAGTGGGGAAGAGAACATGAGGTCTAAATAGCCAGAAAATCAGGGCAAAGGGAAACAGGTGTGAGAAGAGCAGGAGTGAACGCTGATTGAGAATGGGTTCAGCTGTGCGAGAGCACACGTGAACGAGAGAGAGAGAGAGAAACAAGCAGAGGAATAAAACTAAACTCCTGACATTATGAGATGGAGAGGGGGGTTATGAGATGGAGAGGAGGGTTATGAGATGAGGGAATGGCCGGTTCGCTGAAGAGTCACGAGGCGAAGGAAGAAGTTGAGCAGTGAGGGAGATGCAAGCTCGTGTTGGCCAGGCAATAGGCACACTGGCTATTCTCATCTAAAGGGGGCAGGTGAGCCTTGCACAAGCTAAATTCATGACACGACATTTGCTACAACGTCGTTGAAAACTCGCTCAAATTTGCTCTTTAATTTAGTCGCTGGATGGCCGCAGGGGAGACGCTAAATCAGCTTGCTTGCAGAGAGAGAGAGGCTTCAGTCTTCTTTGGAGCAGCGAGATGATCTTTGCGCTGAATAAGAAAGATTCTGATGATTGGGCATTTCTGCATGGCCTTATAGGCAGCCAACGCTTTCAGCTGGCTGAAATGCCATTTGTTTGTGAAAAGCACAGATGTGAACCAATCTGGCTTCAGGATTCTGAGAAAACAGTAGTTTTCCCCATGTCAACTTTATTTATATAGCGCTTTTAACAATATGGACTGTTTCAAATAGGGATGCACCGAATCCAGGATTCGGCTTCGGATTCGGCCGAATATTGGGCTTTTTAACGGGGTTCGGTTTCTGCCGAACCTTATAATTTTTTTTTCCACCGAACCGAACCCAAAGCTTGCACTATACGCGCGCTACGTCAACGTCACGCCGCCGTTGATCACGGGAAGGTGTTTACGTTAGGCTTGTTCGACTTGAACCGGCGCTGCACAGACCGATCAGTGAATGACATCAAAGTACTGCGAGAGCGAATAGAGAGAGCAGACGGCTTCTTATGCTTTTGAATTGCTCTCACGGTATTTTGATGTCATAAACCGATCGGTCTGTGCAGTGCCGGTTCAAGTCGAACAAGCCTGTAGTGTAACGCGTTGTGTCAGGAAGAAAAATAGGGATAGCTCACAGCTAAAGTTATTGCAGAGGCCAGACAGACTTATGGAGGCGATTGGCATCTCACAACTCGCACTTTATTCCCCAATCGAACTTGTGTAACTGTCTGTCACACGTTCTACCGTCCACAGCGTTACTTAACAAAATAAGATAAAAATGAGCATCAAACAGAAATAAATAACCCGCGTACATGTGGTGTTCGAGGCGCATGGCACATACAATACAGACTGCAGACAGTTCAACAGGGAGCGCGCAGCTCTTAAAGGGGCCACACCTTATTTCCACTCGTTACAGTAGGTGGACCGTTCGAATGCAGTAGGCTGTGAGAAAGTGAAAATGGAACTCGTGAGCAGAAAAAGTGTTGTTTGGCAGTACTTTCAGACAAAAGAAGGCAATTCAAGTCGAGCTACATGTTCAATTTGCAATGCCGATTTGTCTCGTGGTGGCAAGGACCCTAAACAATACATAACTTTGCCGCTGTTAAAATGCATAATGTTGCTTATTCTTTTTTTTCTTTCTTTTTTTAGTTAAAATAAAATAAAATGAAAAATCCACGTTGTTTACTTCATTAATGTGTTTACTGTGTTAATGGACTGAGGATGAGAGTAGGATTCGGTATTCGGTTTTGGATTCGGCAGAATCTTAACCAGTGGATTCGGTATTCGGCCGAACCCCACAAATCTGGATTCGGTGCATCCCTAGTTTCAAAGCAGCTTTACAGTGATAATAGCAAATTAAAGTAACAGAGATTGTTTTGGCTTTACAGCAGCTCTAGAATAAAGTTATTGTCCAGCTAAAGTTAATTTTGATTTATTCACTTCCGTCGCAACGATCCGACGCTAACACGACTCCGTTCTAACATAAAACTCTTTAATGCGATCCGGCTGTTCATTTGCATAAAACAGTGCCTGGTGGCTCTGAGAATTTTTTATCGCTTCCGCGTAGCCACGTGAATCGGAATTATCCTGACAACGTTTTATCAGTACAGAGGTAAAGGGAAGGAGGCCTTCACAAGGGAGAGACTAGTGACACTTCAGGACTGCGTTGTTGTTGTGTCCAGGCGCAGGTCCTTCATCAGATCTGGATATGGCCTGGATCCGGCGGACTGCGGTGAACCTCGGGATAAACAGAGAGACAAATATTAGCGTAGACGCCATCCTTCTTTTGATGTACAAAGTACATCAGGATTTATGGGAAGTGTTCCCGGTTCCGGCTGATCTAAACTATGCAGCCTAACATTGAATTATAGAAGTCTATAATGTGTTATGTGTATGCTAAGCCAAAGAGATGTGTTTTTAGTCTAGATTTGAACTGACAGACTGTGTCTGCTTCCCGGACAATGTTAGGAAGATTGTTCCAAAGTTTTGGTGCTAAATAGGAAAAGGATCTACCGCCAGCAGTCGATTTAGATATTCTAGGTATTATCAACTGGCCGGAATTTTGAGATCGCAATAGACGTGAAGGACTATAATGTGTTAAGAGCTCGCTCAAGTACTGGGGAGCTAAACCATTTGGTGCTCTGTAAGTAATCAGCAATATTTAAAAATGTATACGATGTTTAATAGGGAGCCAAATGCAGTGTTGACAGAACCGGGCTAATATGGTCATACTTCCTGGTTCTGGTAAGAACTCGAGCTGCTGCGTTTTGGACCAGCTGTAATTTTTTTATTAAACGTGCAGGGCAACCACCCATAAGAGCATTTCAATAATCTAGCCTTGATGACATGAACGCATGAACTAATTGTTCTGCATTTGTCATTGAGAGCATATGACGTAATTTAGATATATTTTTTAGATGGAGAAATGCGGTTTTACAGATACTATTCACGTGACTTTCAAATGAAAGATTGCTATCAAAGAGCACACACACACACACTCACACAGGTTCCTAACCGACGACAAAGACTTGACAGCAGTCATCAAGTGTTAGACAGTATTCTAGGTTATTACGTGAGGAAGTTTTTTGTCCAATAATTAGAATCTCTGTTTTTTCAGAATTAAGTAGTAGGAAATTACTAGTCATCCAATTTTTTATATCAGCTATGCATTCGGTTAATTTGGTGAATTGGTATGTTTCGTCAGGGCGTGAAGAAATATAGAGCTGAGTATCATCAGCATAACAGTGAAAACTAATGCCATGCTTCCTAATGATATCTCCTAAGGGTAGCATGCACAGAGTGAACAGCAACGGTCCTAGTACTGAGCCTTGTGGTACGTCATACTGAAATTTTGATCGATAAGACATCTCTTCATTTACTGCTACAAACTGATAACGGTCAGATAAGTATGATTTAAACCATGCTAATGCAATTCCACTAATGCCAACATAATTTTCGAGTCTATTTAAAAGAATGTTGTGGTCAATAGTATCAAATGCAGCACTGAGATTGAGTAACACTAATAGAGAGATACAACCATGATCGGATGATAAGAGCAAATCATTTGTGACTCTAATGAGAGCTGTCTCAGTACTATGGTACGGTCTAAATCCTGACTGAAAATCCTCACAGATACCATTTCTCTCTGAAAAGGAACATAGTTGTGAGGATACTGCCTTTTCTAGTATCTTTGACAGAAAAGGTAGATTCGAGATTGGCCTGTAATTGACTAATTCTGTAGGATCAAGTTGCGTTTTTTTAACAAGTGGTTTAATCATAGCAAGCTTAAAAGTTTTCGGTACGTATCCTAGTGACAAAGATGAATTAATGATATTAAGAAGAGGATCTATGACCTCTGGAAGCATCTCTTTTAATAGTTTAGTCGGTATAGGGTCTAACATACATGTTGTCGATTTAGATGATTTAACGAGTTTATAAAATTCTTCCTCTCCTATAGCAATGAATGAATCGAATTTTTCGTCAGTGAGACTACACTGCACTGTCTGATGCGATACTGTAGTAGACGGTTGCATAGTTATAATTTTTTTCCCTGATATTATAAATCTTATAAGTGAAGAAGGTCATAAAGTCATTACTGTTGTGCTGCTTGCAAACTTCTGGTCTTGAAACTTTATTTTTCGTCAGTTTAGCAACTGTTTCGAATAAGTACCTTGGGTTTTGTTTATTTTCTTCTAATAGGGTTGAAAAATAAGCAGATCTAGCAGTTTTTAAGGCCTCTCTGTATGCAATCGAGCTCTCCTTCTATGAAATCCGAAATACCTCTAGTTTTGTTTTCATCCAGTTTCGCTCCATTTTTCTGGCTGCTCTCTTAAGGGCCTGAGTGTGCTCGTTGTACCACGGCGTTGGACTATTTTCTTTGATCTTCTTTAAGTGCAACAGAGCAACTGTGTCTAAAGTGGTGGAAAAGAGACAGTTAAAGGTTTCTGTCGCAATATTGAGTTCTTCTAAGCTATCTGGGATGCTGAGATGATGAAACAGATCAGGAAGATTATTAATAAAGCAATTTTTAGTGGCAGAAGGGATAGGTCTAACATATTTGTAACACGGAGTCGGCTTTGCAGCTTTGGGTAAATGAAGTTTACACAAGACTAGATAGTGATCTGAGATGTCATCGCTCTGCTGCAGAATTTCAACAGCATCAACATTGATTCCATGTGATAATATTAGATCTAGAGTATGATTACGACAATGAGTAGGTCCTGACACGTGTTGTATAACTCCAATAGAGTAAAGAATGTCTTTAAATGCCAATCCCAATGCATCTTTTTCATTATCTACATGTATATTAAAATCACCAACAATTAGGACTTTATCTGCAGCCAGTACTAACTCTGATAGAAAGTCAGCAAATTCTTTGATAAAGTCTGTATGGTGCCCTGGTGGCCTGTATACAGTAGCCAGCACAAATCTTAAATGTGATTTATCATTTGCACTATATATTGTTACATTAACCCTCTATTGCATGAAATATTAATTAGACATGGTAAAAAATGTTTTGCATGTTTTTATTACTTAAAATGAGCTAAATAACAGATATATTAAAAAAAAATAAAAAAAAAAGTTTAAAGGGGGGTCGTTGGTAAATTGTTGCCGTATGGCAACAATATGCAATCGTGGAAAGTACCATAAAATCCACATTTTTTTCAAAAAACTAATTTTATTTAAAACAAGACTCAACAAATCCATCTCATACTTAGTGAAATGTTTAAACAAACATTTATACAGTAAAAACATTACATAATTTTAACAATTATCTGAAATGTCTGGTAATAATAACCAGGAACCTGGAACCTGTCTCACTGAAATCCACTGTATTCATTCGTTTCATTTCATTCAGTCAGTCATTTTTTGCTGTTTTATTTCATTTCATTCTCTTCATGCCTTGTGAAAGTCAACAAAGCAGTTCCTCTCTGCAGTGAAGCAGAGGAAAACTGCACACTTGGAGCACTTGCTTCTCACAATGCCCTTGCATCCTGGCATTTTGCATCTGCCCTTCTCAGATGCATGCAAGGGCCAGTGGTCTGTGCGGTCTCTGCGGACAGGATCTGGCGGGACAAAGCTTTGGGGCCCTCTTTTATTTTTCCCCACCACAACAGCTTGTGAAGGTCTCCCCTTCCTCTTGTTTCTCACCTTGCTCTCCATGCACAAGCATGAGGCCACTTGGATTTTGAAGTTTCATGCTATGTAAGTCAATGGGACTCCATTAGGTTGAATGCACCAGGACGTTTCCATATTTGCATGTATTTGCCCTATGGCAACAAATGTATTTTAGCATATTACAAAAAATGTATAAAATCAAAACTGAATTTAATGTTAAAAAATTTAAGTTTACTTACCCCAGATAGTGATTTCAATTTTTTATTTGATGAAAACTTTCCAAAATTCGGAATAAAAGGCTATCTTGGGGAGCCCCAGACAGTGATGTTTCCATGTGAATGTCCATGAGCAAAAAGGACTGGCAAACAGGATATCCTGGTCATGTGATCTCATAAATTGTATTTCCTTCAAAGTAAAAGCCCCCTTTTCACAACTAACTGTAGAAACATAGATTTTATATCACAGCTTTTTAGAAAATTAAGATAAAGTAATTGTTGCCATATGGCAACACTATGCAATAAAGGGTTAAGCACCACCACTTCAAAATAATTATATTTGAAATTAGACATAGTAATTTTGAAAATATTACTATAAATTACAGCAACACCTCCCCCTTTGCCTTTCAGACGAGGTTCATGTTTATAACAGTAATCTTGCGGGGTGCACTCATTTAAAGTAATGTAATTGTTTTGTTTTAGCCAGGTTTCTGTCAAACACAGCACATCTAGATTATAGTCTGTAATCATATCATTAACAATAAGTACTTTTGAAGTAAGGGATTGAATATTCAGCAACCCAAGCTTTATCATTTGTTTATTTGTATTATTTCTGTTTTTTACATCAATTAAATTTTTACCCTTAGATGGGTTTGGAAGTTTTTTGTATTTCCTAATTCGGGGAACAGACACAGTCTCTAGTCTATATGATGATATCTAGGTGAAAGAGTCTCTATGTGATGGGATTTATCTGACCTTGGTGACGTGAGACAGCTAGCAGACGGTCGGTTTAGCCAGTTTGTCTGCTTCCTGACCTGAGCCCCAGATTGTCATGTTTGACCTCTAAGACTATGTGCCATATTACTAGAGAGAAGAGCAACACCATCCCAGGAGGGATGAATACCATCTCTTTTCAACAGGTCAGGTCTGCCCCAAAAACTTTTCCAGTTGTCTATGAATTCTATATTATTTTGCGGACACCACTTAGACAACCAGCCATTGAGTGATGACAATCTGCTAACTATCTCATCACTCCTTCGAACAGGAAGGGGGCCAGAGCAAATTACAGTGCCTGACATCGTACTTGCGAGTTCACACACCTCTTTAACCCTCTGGGGTCCAGAAACGCGCCGGTGCGTTTTGCTGTTTTTTTTCAACATAGCAGCAACATAGACTTAAAATACTCCGTCATTTTTGGTCATATAAATAAAATCAATACATGATTATAAACTATAGAGTGTCTTCTTTTTTTTGTGTACACTCACATTAACATCAAAACCGTGTGCTTTTGTAAAATGAAGAAAATAAACAGGGTGTGCTTTCTGTCTCTCCGTTAACTTTTTTTCTGGAGCACGTCTCTAAACTTAAACAAAGCTCAGCGAATACTATTCACACAAGCATGAGCAATATATCTTTATGATCATTTAAGTTTGTACTATTAAAATATCTAATTCAAAACTAAAATAAATATTCTCTGTTTATGTAATCTATAAAAAAAGAGAGAGGTGTCAGCCGATCTCATTATCTTTCTCTCAGCTCATTATTCTGCTAATGTGACACGCCCACGGAGAGCGCGCGGTATTCAAACGCAAATGATCTAAGGCAAGCCATTCAAACATGCCAACGCCCACCAGCTGGTTTATAAAACACATCATGTTTGATAAAAACTTATACTTTACCTCGTCTTGCTACCTGTGAGGAATAATACTATCTAATAACCCTGGAAAATGTACCAGAAGTGCTGGTAGTTTCATTTCGAGGAGCAACGGATCCAGCTGATGTAGTAAGTCATTTATTCTTAAGTGCTTTGTTCTAATCGCGATATTGGATAGTGTCTGTAAACCGCAAAATGACTGTTTAAATATGAATTGCGTGTCTGTGTGTAGGCTAAATGATGAATGAACAGCACAGGCGCGCGCGCTTTGTTTACTTTCAGTTATACAGCGCGTGTCTGTGCCGTTTATTCACTCTCGCATCTACATTAGTAAACGTTATTTTTACATGAACACATCCAAACTATATTGCTATAGCCTACTAAGATGAGTAAAAATAGACTGAAATATGTTGAAATAAAATGTCTGTATAAGCAACAAACTGCAAATTAACATGTATATGCTAATATATCATACACAATATGTTATAGACTAAATATGAATGTTTAGACAAGATTTTGTGATTAGTTTTGGATAGATTATAAAGTTTTGACTGTAAAAAAAAGACTACTGTCACATTAAATAGTTAAGCTTTTGTTCACCAATTTCTGCTCATATGTTAAATATACTATAGTATGATGTTTTGTCAAAAATAAAGTAGGTATATTGAATTATCAACTAAGATGTTATTATAGTGTTTGTTCCAATATTCAAACTAATCCTTACCTTACCTTACCTAATCCTTACCTTTTTTAATACGTATGATTAAATGTATACTTTTTACAAAGAAAGAGTACACTTGAAATATTGTTAAAATTGTAATTGTTGTTGTAATTGTAACCTATTTGTAATTGGTTACAATTTCTAATTGTAAAATATGTATATATAGATAATTTATTTTGTCCTTGCATTCTTTGGGACCCTGTGACACTCCTGTGTGAAAGCCAGGCTAATTAATATGCAGCTCATTATGTATGTGGCACATTATCCGGCCTTTGTCTTCTCAGGTGTGAACACGCCTCCACGCATATTGCCTTTCCAAACAAAAGGTGTCTTATAAAATTTAAATCAATGTATTGTTTTGTGTAAATGATTAGGCAGGATGATTTTCAGATCATTTTGAAGCAAAAACTCTAGGCAACAACGTCCATTAGTCAAAAGTCTTGTGGACACATATTTAGTATGTTTTTTGTGGCCTTATTTCAGACACTTTAAGTTTTAGTTTTTTCAATAACCATGCATAAACAATATTCTCTCAAAAATACAAACATGTACATACATCTTGCTCACATATTATGGTAGCCCTGTTTGTGCTATATAGAGTGAATTTACACCTTTGTCATTAACATGTTTATAAATAACTGAAAAAAGCACAAATGTCAGAGCATGTCAGAACACCTCCAGGACCCAGAAAACACCTTGGACCCCAGAGGGTTAACATTCATTTTAGTGATCTCCAACTGGCGAAGTCGAACATCATTAGTGCCGACGTGAATAATTATCTTAGATAATTTACGATTAGCATTAGCCAGCACTTTTAAATTTGCTTTGATGTCAGGCGCTCTGGCTCCCGGCAAACATGTGACTATGGTGGCTGGTGTCTCTATTTTCACGTTCCGTGTAATAGAATCGACAATAACTAGGGCACATTCAACAGGATTCTCAGTGGGTGTTTCACTGAGTGGGGAGAATCTGTTTGATGTTGTAATCGGAACGGAAGAGCGGTGTTTTGTCCCGCGACTACAGCGCCTCACCGTCACCTAATTGCCCTGCTGCACGGGCTCTACTACAGCCGGAACCGAACAATGTTCAGTGTTCTCTAAGCTAGTCGCATCCAAAGCAGTATCTAAAGCCCTTGCACTCTTACAATTAACCTCAATTAAAGTTTGGATACGTGTATCTAGTTCTGAAATCTTCTCCGTCAGCCTGACTATCTCCCTGCATTTATCACATGTAAATCCTGTGCAGACAGAGAAAGCTATGCTATACATGTTACATGAAGTGCAAGTGATAATAAGAGGAGAAGATGACATGACTCACCGTGTTTGTTGACTGATTCTACTTACCACAGCTTTGATGGATTTGTGAAAGGCGCGAGCTAAATAAATAAATAAAGAGCGCACGGATGGCACGCTAACAGGCTAGCGAATTAGTAGCTTGTTGTGCTAGCAATGATTTAGATTGAAGCTAGCGATGTCGGGTTAATATGTGATGTTGAGTGAGTTGTATTTAGCAGTATAAACAACAGGGAATGGTAGTAAATAATGATTCAAAACAGAAAGATATACGAAGCTACAGACACAAACCAGCAGCAAGGCAGCAAGGCAGACAGGAGCAATCGAGCAATCGAGCAAATCGCCAATCGCCCATAGAACTAATCGAGTGAGTGAACCGTGTGAACCTCAACTTTCGGTTCTAAAAATCTGAGGAAAGTTTCAGGGTATGTGAGTAGTAATAGCAACTTACTCTCTGAACATAACCTGTTCCAGGGATATTTACTTCAGAGGTATTCAGTGCAAGCTTGCCCTATTGATGAGGCTCAGTGGGCCTGACAGATTTTGCACTATATATATGTTCTTGTTGTTTTTGTTTATAAAGAACTATTATATGCAGTGTTTATTTTTCTTTAATTTATGTAATTTATTCTCATCTCATACATTGTGGATCTGCATTCAAAAGTTTTTTTTTTTTGCAACATGACTTTTCTATATAATGTATTCATGTGTGATACATCTCACCTTACAAGAAACGTGGAAGGAAAATGGCTAAACATAAAAAAATACTCTTATACAGCCATATTATCTTTGCAAGGACAGACAGTTTTTAGTTCAATCAATCTTTTTAAATGTATTAGCATTAAACAAAGAATATAATTATTTTTCACAGTAATAAAATACTGATTAAAGATTAAAAATTAAAGATAAGATTAAAATATTGCATAACCCTAATGTGTTTTTAACGTGCTTATTTGTTTTTCCAGCAACTATTACAAACATACGATGATACTGGAAATCTTGTCTGGAGTTTTGAATTGTCAAGTTATTAACTGAGGCTACATTTTTTAAACTAGCATTCTTCAATTGATGATTATCATTTGCATTTCTGAATGTCATTTAAAACAGTATTTTTATTTTTTCAGAACAAGAAAAGACATATCCAGAGAATAAGGAGTCCCTCACGGTACACCCACCTCTATCGGCCAAGGTTTGAGGGAAAATATTTTCGTTCTCGGTAAGAATGTGTCAAAAATCAAGGTTAAGTCTGAATACAATCTGCAAACTCAAAATAAAATGTTGACTACTCTCTTAGTTGAGTCATTTTAGCGAACCTGTCATCGTTGGTTGCAAGAAGGAAGAGTAGAAGAATTAACCCTATTTGCAGCAGTCAACTTTAATTAACAATAGATCAAAAATTACAAACACTCTGGAACAGGGTGGCATTCCAGAAAGCAGGTTATGTGACATAGCCGGGTATGTTTAAGGGTAAGTAATCGGATAACCTTGTAACACTCAGCCCTATCGGCAGAGGTAACACTTAAAGGGGAATTGTTTTCAGTACTTGTATGTTGGTGTCACACTACTAGAAGGATGAGGACACAAGGAATACGGTTAACAGACTTTATTTATACACCTGATGCAATATTCGATCTCATAGAAGGCTTCGAGATCCACACAAAATTGAAAACAGGAAACAGGGAAATAACTGGAACAGAAATAGTCTCTTGAATACTTTGAACTCAGAAGTTGACTTGGTGATAAATCAGGGCTTGAAAGCAGACACGAAAGTACTTAGAACTTGAATGCAGATACATAGACACTTGAATGGAAATACAGATCCGAAGACACCCGAACTGAGAGCGGACTTGAATAAACTTCCAACTTGAATGCAGAGAAGAGATACGAGGTCCATAGAAGTACAGAAAAACTTGGAGAATCAGACTGGAGAATCCTGAAGCACCGCCGCACACAATGGCTGCTTGGAAATACACACAGGAGAGTGGTTAGTGATAAACTTGAGTATACTTGCTGCGAGCACAAGGGAATCCTGGAACCAGAGAAGCATGAGGAACCGGGTGAGTCACACACGTCGCTAGAGTAGACGAGATCGGACAGAGAACAATGGAGAGACTGAAGCTTAAATCCTGTGTGCAGCGTAGTAAGTTCGTGATGCAGTGCAGGTGGTGAGTAATCAGTATTCAGGGGATGATGAGCGTGACCAGGTGTGCTGAGTTGATGCTGGTTGGGGTGTGTCGCTAGGTGTATCCGTGATAGTTGGGTGTAAACAATGAAGTCAATAAAACAACAGATAGAAAAATAACAGATATGTATTGACACACAAATTACTAATATATATATATATATATATATATATATATATGTATATGTATATACAGTACTGTGCAAATGTCTTAGGCACGTTAGTATTTTCACCCCCAAAAACTGGTTTTAAGCCAGTAATTTGTATCTTTTGCTGTAGTGTGTTAGTTGGAAATATCAGTTTCATTTCATTTAATTTCATTTCATTTATTTCACAATGCCACTCATTACATATATCGCTACATCAGAAGCAGCTACACACGTAACCAGTTACAAAATATAATACTTATTCAGCAGCCAAGTCTGCAATTACAATTCCAGCTACAGCTACTCCTATAGTACACCATGATTCAGGTAACCTGCACCAACAACTGGTCAGGAAAACAAGTATTGCATTGTGAAAAAGGACTCCCAAGAAGCAAAAGCTTATAAGTAGGAGTCCATCCCACCACCAACACCTCCCCACCCATCTGATAAAGATAGCATGAGCAGTCCAACTTTAAATACCAGGAGCAACCATTCATTAAATTGTGGGTATTTACAAAACATTTTACATGCATCAGCCAAGCAATTGACAGTCATTGTACCTTTGCATCTCAAATTGAAATAATCCTTATACCAAGTCAAAGGGGTTTAACCCTCAGCCGCCAATCCCTCGGGTTTATATCTCTCCAGTAGTTGTTGCTTTAAATTCTTTTTAAATATAGATAGTGAGGCTGATTGTTTTAAATTAGTATCCAGCTTATTCCATAATTGTGGGCCACTGTAGCATACACTAAACCTAGCACTTGTGAGGTTCCTACATTTACCTTTTAAGAGCAACTTATGTCTAGTGTAGTGTGTGTGAAAAGGTGTATATAGCGGAATGAGCTCACACAATCTAATGTTTAACCTACTGACAACATTGTACATTGTGCATGCATTATGATAAAGGTTGCATTCAGGAAGCTTTAGTAGGCCACATCTATAGAAGAGAGCATTTGTATGAGAGTTACGTGTGGACCATGTAATAGCTCTTATGGCTTTCTTTTGTAATATCAAGAGTTTCTCAGTATAAGTAGGGTAAGTATTATTCCAAATAATATTACAGTAAGTCAAGTGAGGCTCAAATAAAGTCCTATACAGGGACAAGAGTACATCAAATGGGAGCACATGTCTCACTTTAAAGAACAAACCCACAATTTTGGATAGTTTTTTAACCAACTCATTAATATGTTCCTTAAAATTAATACTTTGATCTATATGTATTCCAAGAAATTTTATTGCATCCACTCTTTTAATAGCTCTACCATCTATGATTAAATTAATATCACAGTCACGGTACTTCTGGATACTAGATCGAAAAACAATATAATAGGTTTTACTAATGTTTAGAGATAGTTTGTTACATTTAAACCAGATATCTATTTCTACTAGTCTGTCATTTAAGAATTTTTCAAGATGATTCAAGTGTTTGTGGGATACAAACAGATTTGTATCATCCGCGAAGAGTATTTTATGAACATCACTGGAACAATGTACAAAATCATTAATATAAACAATGAACAGTAGAGGCCCTAGAATAGATCCCTGAGGAACCCCAAGTACTATATTTTCCAATCCAGAGTCAATATCATTTAAGCTTACATATTGCTGTCTTCCATAAATATAGTCCCTGAACCACTGGAGAGCCACACCCCTGACCCCATAGTGCGACAATTTTCCAAGTAAAATTTGAAAGTCAATCGTGTCAAATGCTTTTGATAGATCGAGAAAGACCCCAATACCGGCTTCTTTTCTTTCAAAAGCATCATTTATTTTTTCTACAAGATCTAAAATGGCCATACTTGTGCTGTTATTCTTCCTAAAGCCATATTGTGAAGATTCTAATATGTTGTGTTTATTTAAGTAATCTACAAGTCGTGAATAAACCACCCTTTCTAGTACTTTAGACAACGTTGGCAGGATTGATATTGGTCTATAGTTTTGAATATCACTTTTGTCCCCGGTTTTATATACTGGTATTATCTTTGCCACCTTAATTTGTTTAGGAACTATGCCATACTGCAATGATAAATTAATAATGTAAGCAAATGGCTCAGCTATTTCATTCACTATGGCTTTAAGGATCATACTACAGATTCCATCAGCACCAGCTGTATAAGAGCTTTTAATTTTATTAATAATGGTAGTAACTTCAATTTTACAGGTAGGTCTAAAGTAGCAAGAACTGGGATAATTATTCCTCAAGAATGTTTTATAGTTGGCATCCCCTGGTGGACCAAATTTTTGAGACAGATTCTTTCCAACAGAGGCAAAATATCTATTAAACAAGTCTGGTAATGTATCACTATTTGATTGGGCTGGCACAACGATGTCAGGGATAACTGAGGATTTATTACTGCGGCCAAGTATCTCATTCAACACCTTCCAAGATTTCTTTTGATCCCCCGAGGCAATTTTGAAACGATTAGTGAAATAACTAGCTTTACTGTCTCGTATTAAACTTGTTAATGTATTCTTATACTGTGTATATAAGATTTTATTATTACTATTTGGATTCTTCCTGTATTGTTTATAAAGTCTATCCTTCTTCTGGATAGATTTTAAAATTCCTTTGGTGATCCATGGATGAGTTTCCTTTTTATGTTTGATTATCCTTTCTGGAATGGTCGCATTGATGGCATCGGTTATTACATCAATTAAGAAATTATAAGCATAATTGGGATCTGTGGCATTGTATATTTCATCCCAGCTTTTATTTTGGAGGTGTTGAATTAGATTTGCAAGTGATTTGTTATTAATAACTTTTGCCTTCCTTTTAGTACATGGATCTGATACTCTTTTTATCCAGTTTGTAAAAAACACAACAGGGTAATGATCAGAGATATCAGAAAATATTACACCCGATCTACAACCAGTATTTTGCAAATTGGTTATAATATTGTCTATTATAGATCTACTTCTCTCTGTAACACGTGTGTGTTTATCAATAGTAGGATAGAATGATGAGGAGTAAAGGGTATTTAGAAAATCATTTCCCTTAAAATCTTCATTAGAAATGTCAATATTAAAGTCACCCATAATAATACTGTTTTTGTTCATCTGATTTATACAGAAAAGGAGATTATCAAAGTGGTTTCTAAATGTTTCATAGTCAGAATTTGGTGGTCGATACACTACTCCAATGATGATACCTGCACCACTCTCCATTTTAACTTCTAGGAATAATGAGTCACTGTGACCATCATCAACTGTCAAATCATGACGCTCCTTTACTGAATAATGAGAATTTACATACAAGCACACCCCTCCTCCGATTCTACCCTGCCTATTAATACAATACAATGAGTATCCATCTATTTTATAAATATCTAAAAGGGTTTGCTCACTCATCCAAGTTTCACTACAACCAATGATATCAAAGCTTTTCCCAGTACTAGCGAGAAGTGCAACAAGGTCATCATAATGCTTTTTAAGACTTCTAATATTTAAATGCATTAGAGAAAAAGAGAAGTCATTATTTTGTTTCAAATCTTCGGGGTTGTAATAATCACAACTTGTATTGGTAGAGGGACATAGGCAATGTTCAAATTTCTCATATTCAATACCACAATTTATGTCTATCACTCCCATTTTTTTGTAATTTAAATCGATTGCAAAAATACATTCCATACAGAAAACCTAGGACCATATTCTTCTTTTTTCCATTTTCCCCTTCCCTCCCTCCCCTCCCCAAATCACCCTGTGAAATAAGAAAAAAAAAAGAAAGAAAAAAAGAAAAAAAGTTGGACATCCACACTAACAATCACCATAACCAGTTACCAACTCTCCAATTAGGATGTAACATATTGTGTATAGTACCCACTGTGCTACAAACGCGCATATTTATCAGTAATGAACTTAGAAGGGGCAATAAAGCACTCATAGTCACATTGATAATGTCAAAGCTACTTTACCAGTCCAGTGATGGTTGAAAGGAAAGCTTCGGCCTTATTTGAGTCCTTAAATGACTTCTGCGCTTTGTTTACCTTGAAGAACAAAGTAGCTGGATAAGCCATCCTGAAGCGTATGTTCATCCTAATAAGTTCAGCGCAGACCGTATTAAACGCACGTCTTGCAGCCCGAACGTCAGGAGGTACATCTGGGACAATGCGCAGTGGCCGACCCTCATACTGAAGATTCCGAAGGCGTTTCACCGCTGCCATTATCTTCATGACATCACTGGAGTGTTGGAGTTTGATGACCACAGCACGCGGGCGATCCTCTTCAGGTACTCCAAAGCCCCGATGGACACGGTCAACGGATATAGTCTGGACAGGTAGCTGCAGGAGCTTGGGAATAAACGCCTCGAAAAACGCGAGCGGGTTACTCCCTTCAATAGACTCCTTCAGATTTAACAGCCTGATGTTCTTCCGTCTTTGCCGACATTCCAGTTCAGATAATTTATCTTTCAGCCCCTTGTTCGCTTTCTCCAACACGTCCAATCGGTCTTTTATCGGAGCGATGTCATCCTCCAGCTGGGAGATGCGCGTTTCGGCCTCGGCTTGGCAAGCGACAAGTGCCGCTGTCGTAGCCGCGGCATCATCAATGCGCTTCATAATGTTGTCCACTTTAGTCTCAAGTTTCCCAAGCGACTCATTTACAGACCGTAAGATGCGCTGTGCCTCCTCTGCAACCGCCGCAGAAATACTCTTTAACAGAGCCTCGGTCATCAAAAGAGGAGTTACTTCAGGGCTAGCATTAGCACCTACACCGGTGGCACTAAAGTCCTCTGAAGCATTACGGTCTTTGGGCAGTTGTTTTGGTGGTTTGGGCATTTTTGCAAAATACCTTATTCAACTCCTTGGCAATCAAGATTAGAGTGCAATCAGTAGGTAAATAAGGTTAAGCGAGTATAGTTTTGGGTGGAGAGAGGTGTCACCGTCTTACTCACTCGGCCATCTTCTTTTTCAGAAAGCCTGAAAGAGTTTTCCGTTTCCATTTTACATTTTTTTACATTTCCAAACATTCATTTTGCCATTAATTGTAATAATACAGTGAGATTTATAAATGCACAAGGAGTCTGACAACAGCCGGTATGATCCACTCAGAGATCTGATCTCAACATCATCAAGTCCATCTGGGATTACATGAAGAAACAGAAAAAACTGAGACAGAATAAATCCAGAAGAACTGTGGCATTGTCTCCAAGGCTCTTGAAGAAACATGCCTGCAAAGGTACAGTACTGTGAAAAGTTTTAGGCACTTGTGTAAAAATACTTTAAAGTGAGGAGGCTTTCATCAAATACGGCAGACTATCTCCTCCCATCAGATTCCGGAAATTGTCACACTTTCAGGCATTACGATAGACCCAGAAAAAATAAATGATGAATTTAGAGCTTATTATGCCTCATTATATACATCAGAGACAAATGCGGAAAAGTGTGATTTTGATGGCTTCTTCTCCCGTTTAGAAATCCCTCAGGTCAATTTGGATATGGCAGCTCAATTAGAAACCCCAATAACTGTTCTAGAACTTCCGGGTGCTCTTAAAGCGATGCAGTCTGGCAAATGTCCAGGGCCAGATGGCTTTCCTGTAGAGTTTTATAGATGCTTTCAAAACAAACTAGCCCTGGTTCTGATTGATATGTTTAATGAATCTTTTCTGCCTGGTAAATTTCCCCCTACACTTAATCAGGCCTCGATTTCTCTTATTTTGAAAAAGGACAAGGACCCTCTTAGTTGCTCTTCGTATAGACCAATTCGTTTAATAAATGTGGATTTCAAAATTTGATCTAAAATGCTTGCTCTCCGTTTGGAAACTGTTCTTCCAGGTATTATCTCTCCTGATCAAACGGGGTTTGTTAAAAATAGGCACTCCTTTTTTAATTTGAGAAGGCTCTTTAATACTATTTATAATCTTCCGTCTACAACCTTACCTCAAGCAATTATATCGTTAGACGCGGAGAAGGCTTTCGACCGCATTGAGTGGGCATACTTATTTTATACTTTGGGGAAATTTGGCTTTAAGGAAAATTTCATTTCTTGGGTGAAGCTTTTATACTCGTCACCTTTAGCTTCAGTTAGGACAAATAATAATCAGTCTTCTTACTTTCCTCTTTATCGTTCAACGCGCCAAGGGTGCCCTTTAAGTCCTCTTTTGTTCGCTGTGGCAATTGAGCCTCTTTCCATTGCGCTTCGTGGTGACCCACATTAAAGGCATTGTGAGTTGTGGGCAAGAACAGAAAGTGTCTCTATATGCAGACGATCTTTTATTTATTACTGACTTCTCTGTGTCAGTCCCAGCTGCACTCTCTGTTCTTCGTTCATTTGGATCCATTTCTGGTTACAAGCTAAATTTAAGTAAGAGTGAGCTTCTTCCTCTTAATAAGGCAGCACATGAATACCCACTTCATACCCTGTCGTTTAAAGTTGCTCAGCACGAGTTAAAATATCTTGGGATTCAGGTTACTGCTAAATTCAAGGATCTTTATCGCACTAATTTCACCACTCTGCTGTCTCAGGTACAAAGCAGTTTTAATCGTTGGTCAGTACTGAACTTGTCTCTATCTGCTCGGATTAATAGTTTCAAGATGAATGTCCTTCCCAGGTTTTTATATTTGTTTCAATGTATACCGATTTTCCTTCCGCAAACCTTTTTTCGTAAATTAGACACCGCTATCTCGGATTTTGTTTGGAATGGGAAGCCACCAAGATTACGCAAACAGTATTTGCAGAGGCCGAAGGAGCTAGGAGGAATGGCTTTACCCAACTTTAAGTTTTACTACTGGGCGGCTCACCTTAAAATAATTCAGTTTTGGCTACATTCTGGTTCACAGTTATTATCATCAGTCTGGTTGGGAATGGAACAATCTTCCTGTAAGCCAGTTTCACTTTCAGCTTTGGTTCATTCGCCTATTAAATCACCTATTACAGGTTACACTAAAAATTTCATTATTAAGACAACTATGAAGATTTGGAATCAGTTTAGATGTTGTTTTGATCTTCAAACATATTCTATTTTGGCACCAATAACAGCTAATCACTCTTTTCCTCAATCGTTAATTGATCATGCATTTGAGGTTTGGTCCAGTAAGGGTATTAAATCATTTAAGGATCTCTACATTGACAATACTTTCGCCTCCTTTGAACAGTTGTCCAAAAATGTCTCCCTTTCAAATCAACACTTTTTAAGGTACTTGCAGATGCGTAATTTTGTTTCTCATAGGTTCCCTCAGTTTCCTTCTATACCCTCCGACACACCCCTTGATAATTTCCTAAAACCAGCTCCTGCTTTGAAGGGTATGATTTCACTTATTTATGCTCAGATCCACTCACTCTGATTGGTTTCTTTGTTATTAATTAAAGCACTATGGGAGGAAGATCTGGGGATTGCGTTCACTGACGATATGTGGGGGAATGTTCTTGACAAAGTACACCACTGTTCAGTTTGTGCCAAACATGGACTGATCCAATGTAAAATTTTACACCGTACTCATTTTACTAAGACCAGGCTCTCTAAGATGTTTAACAACATTGACCCGACTTGTGACCGTTGTCACCAGGCAGCAGCAACACATATACATATGTTTTGGTCTTGCCCTGCCCTAATAACTTATTGGCAAAATATTTTTGATTCACAGGGAAGAGAATAGTGCCTGATGCTGTCACTGCACTTTTCGGGGTAATTACTGTCACAATGTCATTGTCTCCAGAGCTCAAGATGTTCATAGCCTTTGTTAGTTTGTTAGCAAGGTGTTAGATACTTTTGAAATGGAAGTCTCCTATACCTCCATCGCACATTCACTGGATTAGGGATGTCCTTTACTTTGCCAAACTGGAAAAAATTAGGCATTTGTTAAGAGGCTCCCAGGCTAAATTTTCAAAGACGTGGGACCCCTTTTTTGAATACGTTGGGAAACTGTCCTTCCCAGACAATCCTGAGTAGACTAGACTTATTGTCCCACGTTTTTGCTGCAAATTACTGGGCAGTAGTTCTTGGACTGTCATTCACAGCTAGTAGTTAATGTTTGTTTGCGTTTTCTCATCATTATTAATATATTATTTGTTGTTGGTTTTTTTTTTGGTTTTTTCTTGTTGATTCTTTGTTTTTGTGTTTTTTGTATTTTTGTATGTGAAGGGGAATTCTTTTTGTTCTTATTTCATGTTCAAAATTTAATAAAGAGATTGAAGGAAAAAAGAATAAAGTGAGGAGGCTTTCAAAAATAATGTCATAAATAGATTTTATTTATCAATTAACTTCTATTAACTAAATCAAATCAATATTTGGTGTGATCACCCTTTGTGTTTAAAACAGCTTTTTTCCAGGTACACTTGCACATAGTTTTTCAGGGAGCTTTGCAGGTCGATTTCTTCAAGTGTCTTGGAGACGTTGCCGCAATTCTTTTGGATTTAGTTTGTCTCAGTTTTTTCTGTTTCTCCATGTAATCCCAGATGGACTCGATGATGGTGAGATCAGATGATCCTGATCATACCGGCTGTTGTCAGACTCCTTGTGCATACAAAAATTTCACTGGATTACTACAATTAATGGCAAAATGACTGTTTGGAAATGTAAACTGATTTTTCCTACTGACACACTACAGCAAATTATATAAATAACTGTCTTAAAACCATTTTTGAGAGGCAAAAATACTAGCACTCCTAAGACTTTTGCACAGTACTGTATATATAAAAAGAGTTCTTAGACTGTTAAAAAAAAAAATAGAGTCCCTTGCTTCCATACCAGGCTTGTGCAAAATTCAGAATTTCAGAATTGGCCTCCATTCAATTCATGAATAGGAATTTGAATTGAATTGAATTCCCACAGGAAGTTGAATTTGAATGACAGGAATGGCAATTCAAAGAAATTCCACACAGTCACACAACAGAAAGAATGTGTTGAATCTCACATACATTCAGTGTTAGGAAGGATACCTTGGAAATGTAATTGCTTACTGTTATAAGTTACCCATTATAAATGTGGTTTGAATTACTTTATTTGGATTACTTTATCAATGCAAAGCAATTTCCTTTTAATTTGATTAGTAACTAATTGAATTACACATTTTACCTCAGTAATACAACTAAATACAATTACATTAATTTTGTAATTTAATAACATAATTTCGTAATTTAATAACATAATTTCATTACACGTAACTAGTCACTCCTCAACCCTGCATACATTTTGTTCTAAAACATAGATGATAAAATTCTTGAAATAAATTACCCCCTCAATGTTGTTTAATTAGTTTTGTTCCAATGTTATTTTCATTTCAAAGCAATCAAATAACACAAAGTCGTTGTAAATGCAGTTATCATTTATTCCAATGCAAAACTCACTGAGCAACACTGTTGCATCTCATTCTCAATAGCTCCTCAAATGTTTTATCATTGAGTCTGCACCGTTCTGGTCTGAATATCTTTCCTGCAACTCTAAAGATTCTCTCAACAGGTACAGAGGAAGCTGGTATGGCAAGATATTTACATGCAAGTTGAGCTAGGGCAGGAAAACGGCTTTGGTTTTCTCTCCAATAGACCAAAGGATCAGTTTCCTCTGTAAGACAAGGGGTACTCGAGTACACAGGGACCTCATGTGGGGCTGTGTCAGCTGGCATGGCAGATGATTGACTTTCCATGTAGGAAAAAAGTTCCTCAATGTAGATCACTCTTTAAGAGAACAAATATTTCTATTAATTCCACAATTGACAAGAATTGTTTTCTTGATTTACAATAAGTAATAAGTAAAAGGTGTGCTTGCATGCTTTTAAACACATATGATATCCAGTGTTGGGGGTAACTCCTTACAAAGTAATGCCATCATATAATCACATTTGGTTGTAACTGAGTAATGTAACATTAATGTTACTGTTACTGTTGTGTTGTGTTGTGAGTTGAAGGTGTGTTTAAGCCCTTTATGAGCAATATGCCAGGTTCTTGCTGTGTTGCGCTACAGTAATGTAATGAGTAGAGTAATGAATTACTATCCATAGAGAATAACAAGTAAGGTAATGCATTTTTTAAGTGAATGTGTATTACTCGTTCTTGTTTAGTGACCCCAACACTGATGATATCAAATATCAGTAGCATAATACCATCAAGAGATGGTTTTCAAAATAGAAGACTGTCTGTCTGTTAACTATGAAATTTGAAGTAGCCTAGATGGCTCTGTGGTTTCCAGGTGTTCTTGATGGAATTGGTTCTTCAAAATGAACTAGTACAGATTACCTTTTAGGTCTGCTATTATTTTCCATGTCGCTGTTATTACAGGTGTCAAATCTATAAACGTTTGCTATCTGAAGTTGTAAGGGACTTCTGAAACTTAAAAAGTCCAGTGTTGACCATCAAATTGTGTAGAAAAGAAGCTCAAACAAATGTCCACCTCAAATTGTTTGGCAACCATTTAAAATACTTGGTTAAAGTAAAGCATTCTGGGAAATGGAGTCATGACCATCATGTTCCACAAAACTACAATAAATCAAACTTAATTATTGGTTCTATGACTAGAGCTTTTAACATTCATTGATGGGGGAAAACATTTCCTGTTAATGTAATCTGTACAAGTAGTTTAAACTAATATCATTATATCTGACATATACTGTAAAGCTTCATTGTTAAACACTTCACTTATATATATATAATTTTTATTGAATTGGAATTCTGCTTCCTTTAATTCAAATTCAAATTGTAATTCTAGATCCTGTTTTTGACATCAATTCAAATTCAATTCAAATTCAAGAATGGAATTGGAATTCAGGAGTCATTCTCAATTCAATTCTGAATTGTGCACAAGCCTGTTCCATACCATAAAACAGACCTGTGGAAACGCCTTGTGTTAATAGTCCAATATGTCCACCCGTGTATATTTAATCCACCGTGTTATAATCAAGTGCGAGTGAAAGGTCCTGGAAGGGTAAGTGACAAACAAAAGGGGCTTCCGCACCGGGTAGTTCTAGGAACTCAGTTATAGGAACTAGCCACCAGGGTGGTTCCCTTAAGAAAATTTTCCTGGTTGCATTCACACTGCCAGTGGGAACTCTGAAGTGACGGAAAGTACAAATTAACAGACTGATGCATATAAACAAAAGAATCACGTTAGAGGGTTGCAAAATTTAGTAGAGTAACTTTGGACTACCTACAATAATTATAACATAAGTACACAAGGCAACTTACACTCATTGGTGGGCACGTACTGCGATGATGGCACCACATGTTCACTGCAGACGCAGGTGTTGGTGGTGATCCTCAGCTCTCCATCAAGGTGGCTCTTCACAAAATTAATCCACTCTTCTTGATATCATCTTTTTTAGGAAATTTAAATAAGGAGATCCAGCTGTTCTGTAAATTATGGCAACCAGGTAATATGCATTTATGTGACGAAGGCATAGCTAGCTAGCAAACTGTAGGCTGTAGTAACTAACACTAATGACAGTAACTCGCGATTGAGCGGGCAAACCACTGATGCTAATGCGCTCTAGAAATTATAGGGTTAGGAGAGGGCCCATGATCAGTGGCTCCAGTGTGTCATCGAGCCATGATTTCAGGCCCGCCCAAAAAAAAAAAAAAAACTGAAAAAAAAAACAAACAAAAAAAACAGTTTAACGGTAACTTGAGTTACCGAGTAACTCCACAACGAGTAACTCCTCAATTCAGTACTACATAGTTCACGGTCTTTGTAATGTGTTTTCAGCAATACATTTCTAACATTTATAATGCGTTTAGAAACAAATCTCTGAATTAACTTTACCCAGACTTTAAGATGGAAGAATGTTGTTTTACATATGCTAGAAACATGGCTTTAAATGAAAGATTGGTGTCAAAGAGCATACCCAGGTTCCTAACTGATGACGAAGACTTGACAGAACATCCATCATGTGTTAGACAGTATTCTTGGTTATTATGTGAGAGGGTCGGTGGTGGTGGTTAGGTCCAATAATTAGAATCTCTGTTTTTTCAGAATTAAGTAGTAGGAAATTACTAGTCATCCATTTTTTTTTATATCACCTATGCATTGATAATTTTGTAGATTGGCAAGTTTCGTCAGGACGTGAAGAAATATAGAGCTGAGTATCAGCAACGGTCCTAGTAGGGCTATAGTCAAGACCAGTTTTGTCGAGTCCAAGACAAGTCCAAGACCAGGGGCCTCATGTATCAATCTTGCGTACGCACAAAAACTTTGCGTACGCCAGCTTTCACGCTCACGGTCGGATGTACTAACAGTGAAATTAACGTGAGAATGTGCGTTCCTCCACGCCAATTTCATGTCTGGCGTACGTACATTTCTCATAGTTTTTGTTCGTTGGCGACTCTTACAGGCAATGAAGTTAAGTTGCAAACATTACACAACGAATTGTTCTACAAGTCTATCGCACTACCACCTGTGGGATGCATTGCTATTAATTTGCAATTTATAAAATAATTTACATATATTGTCACACGAGCCTTATGGGAATATTCTATCAATTATGCAATTAAGTAAGAACATATAAAAGCATATGATATTCCCATATGATGCAGTTGACCAGCCAAACATTAAAACGCAATTTGCAGCGATAGCCGGTTTTACTAATGTAATCGGAGTGATCGACTGCACACGCATTGCTATAAAGGCGCCATCTGAAGAAGAATTTGCATATGTGAATCGGAAACATTTCCATTCAATAAATGTGCAGATAATATTGGTTACCTCCGTGGCAGTCCTGTAGTAAATCCGAGTCTCCCACAGCAGCGGATACTACTCCAGAGAGTAAAGTGTCACCCATAATTGAGGCAATTCTCTGACCCCTTTACCACTGCTTGTTCTGCCCACACTTTGTCGGTGCGCAGCAGTTCTCCATTTAACGTCCACCTTTATATCAGACCATTTCTTTTTAAGGTCATTTACAGTGCGACTTTCAGATCCCACCGCATTGACGGCATCAGCCAAACTCTCCCACTTATATTTTTTCCTTTTGTTATTAATTCCGGAGGACAAAGTTCCAAATATTTTTTTTTTCTCGTTTCTACCTCCGATAGTAGCACCTCCGATTCACTTTCTGTAAAGTTTCGCTTCTTGCCGCTTGCTTTAGCCATTTTCTTACTCCTTTCTTTTGCCAAAGTGGACTCATTACCATATTTAAATGTATTTAATTAAGGGAGGAGACTGGGTGGGGCGTTGTGCTCGTGCATGTGCGCTCATTTTTACGTTAATTGGGATGTACAAAGAGAATATGCGTGGGATCCTTCGTACGCAGAGATTCATACATCTGTTTTTTTTTGTGCGTACGCACATTTACAGCTTTGTCCGTACGCAATGTTTTAGTATGAATTCAACGCAAGTCTTTGTACATGAGGCCCCTGGACTAGTCGAGTCCAAGTCAAGACCAAGTCCAAAGAGGTTCGAGTCCGAGTCAAGACCGATTCCAGGACAGGAAAAAAAATTCTTATGCATGACATTATCAAGACAATCATATTGGGTTATTATTTGTTGATATAAAAGCAAAAACAGTGTCACAACACCCAGGATTTTTAAGTATAGACATTCCCCTTGATATCATATAATCTTCTAATCTAAAGAAAACAGAATGATGACATATGGTGATACCTCATAATAGCAATGTTTCACTGTGGATCTGAAAGACGCACACTTTCACATCCAGATAGCCCCCCCATCACAGGCCATTCTTGAGATTCGCCTTCGAGGGGCAGGCTTATCAATACACAGTTCTGCTGTTCGGTCTGTCCCTACCACCCCGTACATTTACAAAGTGCATTGACGCGGCGCTTTCTCCCCTGAGACTCCAGGGAGTGCGCGTGCTGAATTATCTCGACAACTGGCTGGTTCTGGCGCAATCGCGGCTCACACCAGAGCAAATAAACGGCGCGCAAATAAACGGCTTTTATGTGTGCTTACTGGGAACATAATGAAGACACCTTGACTCGGTTGAGACCAAAAGCCATATTTGGCAAGACCAGTGGCCGAGACCGAGACAAGTCCGAGTCCGAATACCAGCGAGTCCGAGACAAGTCCGAGACCATAGAAAAACGGTCTCGAGTCCGGACTAGGATCCGGCGAACAGGAAGGGGACCAGAGCAAATTACGGTGCCTGACATCGTACTTGCGAGTTCACACACCTCTTTAACCTTACTTTTAGTGATCTCCGACTGGCAAAGTCAGACATATTTAGCACTGCATATTTACAAGGCTACCGGCTATGAAAGTTAGAAGATATTTAAATAAATGTTATAATCATAATAAAAATTTGTTATTTTATTAATTATACAAGTCATATTTGTTTAATAATTGGTACAAAGGAAACAGACATCTAAAACCATAGACATAATGGTCTTTGTATGAAAGACCTTCCGGGTAAAGCCCCGCCCACTTCAGGTTTTATACGAATACAGATACGAATCATTTTGAGGTTGTTACAGATACAAATATTGGCTCCGCTGCACACCCCTAAACTACACTGTTGTCACAGACACGGCTGGTACCACTTAAAAAACCTCCTTGTAGAAGAAGCTCTAGTACTCTACTTCATGGCAACAACATTAAAATAAAGCAGTGTGGAAATCAAGTTTGATCTTTAACTGGGTAGACACTGGGTAGGTATCAACATTACACCCTTTGTTTTTTTTATAACAAGTCAGAGCCTATCAGAACCAACACTGCTTTGGTTATTTGATATACTTGTTGGTAAAAGTTACCATAGAAAACCAGTGTAGAGTGCTTATACAGGGTAATAAATAGCTATTAATTAATAACTGTTAGCAATGTGAATTTGAATCTACGCAAAAATCTGTTTAGATAATCTTATGATAATTTCTCCTTTTCTTAGCTTCAGGTTTTTCAGGACTATGGAGGAGCGTATTTTACAACGTCCAAATTTTGCAATGAGGTACCAGAGGCATCATAGAGGTCAGTGGACCAGCCTACAGCTGAGCCGTAGGTCCAGAGCCTCTTCTCCTCCCAGACAGCGGTTCAATAAAGGCCTGGACAAGAGTTCCTTCACAGCACTTAGACAACACATCAAACCCGGCACCACAGGTTAGCTGCATTGTGTGTATCTGTTTGTTGCAAATTTTGGTTCAACTGATTTTTATATACAGTGCATAAATGTCCTAGCCTGGGTTTCCTTATGCTGCCTTGCGCGCAGCGCGATTTTATTCATGCTGCTAGGCAGCCTGGATTCCATGGACCAGATTTTCGCCTCAGCGAGGGGACCAATCACAGAACGGGGAGGGAGCAGCAAGACAATGATGACTCTGTGGTTCCCTTTCAAGGGAACTTCGAGCTGCGTCAAACGCTGTGGGAACGCCCCTGCGTTGTGCGTCATGAAGCACGTATGGAATCAGCCCAATGGAGAGATGGAACGTCATAGGTGGGTGACGTCATCGACCAGGAAACTATAAAGCACCCCAAAAACACAAGTGCATCAGCTTCTGTGCCTTCAGTCGCGCTATATGTGAATCTGTCCCTGTGTGAATATTGTCTGTCTTTACATACTCTGCACCACACAAACAATTTATATATATATATATATATATATATATATATATATATATATATATATTTGAGAGAGATTATTGCGAACGAACAGCAGTTTAGGAAGTGTGTCCCTCCCTGTTCGCGCTATTTAACGAGTGGGGATACACACGTTCTTTGTGTTGTTTGTTTGGGAGTGCAGCATGCCCAGTCAGCTCTCGAGGGAGCTGATTGTGAGCATTGCGAGCGTCTGCCACTAAGGACGCTCCGCTCCCGCCAGGCGCTCTTCGAGGAGGGCGGTTCGGTGCGCGCTCCCCGCGGTTCGGGTCCCGCTTCTGCCGAGGCAGAGCGGCGGCGCTTATCGTGGGGATCGCAGATGGATCTCTCAGCGGGGTTAGAGACGGGCTCTGCCTTATCTCTCCCTTCACCTGTGAGATCCAGTGCCTCAGTCCCGGGTTCGGAAGCACGCGCTGCGGTTTCTTCCGCTCAGGCTGAGGCACCAGTACTGCAACTATCCAGTTCTGAGGAGCTGGATGTTGTTAGTATTGGGGGAGATGTGGAGGATTCGCCACCTTACACTCCCAAAAGTGATGAGCTGGTGGAGGTATTAACAAGAGCTGTAGAAAAACTCAGCATTGAATGGCCAGTGACTAGACAGGAGTCTGTTTCTAAATCAAAATTAGATGAGAGATTTTTGCCTTCACGAGTGCAACCTCCACGCCGGTGCCTGCCGTTTTTTCACGATCTCCACACTGAGGTGTCGAAATCGTGGAGAAAACCGGTGTCATATAGAGTGTTTAGTCCCCAGACTTCAACATATTCAAATATTATGGGGGCTAAAGCATATGGTTATGGTGCTATGCCTCGCGTGGAAGAGACGCTTGCGAGCCATCTCTCCTCCGAGGCTGCATCATCTTTTAAGGCACCGGCATTACCCACCAAGCCTCTAAGAAATACCTCGGCTTTGGTGGGTAAAGCGTATTCGGCGGCAGGTCAGGCTGCGTCATGTCTGCATACTATGTCCATCTTGCAGGCATACCAGGCTGACCTGCTGAGGGACGTGAGTGAGAGTGAGGAGGTCAGTGCTGACGTAGTTCGCGAACTGCGTCAGGCTGCTGATTTATCCCTGCGTGCCACCAGAGAGTCGGCCAAGCTAGTGGGTCGATCTATGGCAGCTCTGGTGGCCGCAGAAAGACATCTGTGGTTAAATCAGACGAATATAAAAGAAAAAGAAAAAGCTTTCCTTTTAGACGCTCCTCTCTCCCCCCTGGGTTTATTTGGCGATGCTGTAAATTCTGTGATCGATAAATTCCAGGAGGAGAAAAAGCAAACAGCAGCTTTTAAGAAATTTCTCCCTTTAAAAGTTCACGTCCCTGGGGCTGCTGGGCGGGAGCAGCCTCGGCCGTCTGCAAGCTCATCATATAGGGCGCAGCAGAAGCAGAGTGTCGCGTCTCGTGCTCCCCCTGCTGGACAGTGGGCTCAGCCGCGGCACTCTCAGCCGAAATCTTCCAGTAATAGAACTGATCTGAGGACAGTTATATTAGCTAAGAAGGCTTCGGCTAAAAAGAAGTCCTGACGCCACGGCGTGCAGGACACTGAGGGTGGTCCCCACCGAGGCGGAAAGGTGTTCACCTCTTTTTACGGTGCCCATTCTTCCTCGGTGCCCTCAGGGGCCCGTTCTGCCAACCCCGCCTTCATGCTGGGGCGCAGACGGTCCCAGCGAGCGCTTTCCCGAGGGACGCTCGCTCCCTCTGAGGAGGGTCTCAGAGCGGTTAAAGTTCCCTGCCGGTGCGCCGTTACAGGGCGCTGCGTTTGTTGCTCAAGTTACACCAGAGGCCAGTCTCGAGAGACTGGTACCCTTAGTAGAATTTCTGGCAGAGTGGAAAAGCCTTCCAAAAATATCTCATTGGGTCCTGAAAACAGTAGAAAAGGGTTATGCTATCCAATTCAGGTGTCGTCCACCAAAATTCAGAGGGGTTCTGCCCACAGTGGTGGGCCCCGAGCAGGCTCTGGTAATGGAACAAGAGGTGAAAACGCTCCTTCAAAAGGAGGCTATAGAACGGGTTCCTCCTCCCAGTTTGGAGTCAGGTTATTACAGCCGATATTTCATCGTTCCAAAGAAGGATGGGGGGTTGCGTCCAATTTTAGACCTGCGCCTATTGAATCGCTCGGTAGGGAAGCTAAAATTCAAGATGCTCACTATCAAGCAGATCGTGTCACAAATCAGATCCGAGGACTGGTTTGTCACGATAGATCTAAAGGACGTGTACTTCCACATTTCCATCCTTCCACAACACAGTTAAGTTCCTGAGGTTCGCCTTCGGGGGCGAGGCGTACCAGTACAGGGTTCTTACGTTTGGCCTAGCTTTATCTCCCCGCACTTTCACGAAACGCATGGATGCAGCACTAGTGCCTCTGAGGCTTCAGGGCATTCGTATCCTCAATTACATCGACGATTGGTTGATTTTAGCTCAGACAGAGCAGATGGCGGTTCGGCATCGAGATGTCGTTCTCGCTCATATCAGAAAGTTGGGGTTGAAGCTGAACGCAAAGAAAAGTGTTTTATCTCCTTCTCAGAAGACCACTTTTCTGGGTGTCGTTTGGGATTCGGTTTCGATGCGGGCGCGACTCTCTCCGACCCGCATCGCTTCGATTCTCTCAGCTGTGAAACAAGTAAAGCTAGGCCAGCTACTTACTGTAAAGCAGTTTCAGAGACTGTTGGGTCTGATGGCAGCAGCGTCCAACGTTATACCTTGCGGCCTGTTGTACATGAGACCGCTACAGTGGTGGCTCAGGACCAAGGGATTCTCCCCGAGGGGAAATCCGCTCCGCACGATCAAAGTCACGCGGCGCTGCCTTCGTGCTCTGGTCATGTGGAAAGAAACTTGGTTCCTATCCAAAGGTCCTGTGCTGGGGGCTCTTTGTCGTCGCGTAAAGCTAAAGACGGATGCTTCCTTCACAGGGTGGGGGGGCGGTCATGAGTGGTCGTCCAGCCCAAGGTCTGTCTCAGGACCATCATCTATCATGGCATATAAATTGTCTAGAGATGTTGGCGGTGTTTCAGGCTCTGAAACACTTCCTAGCAGACCTGAGAGGTCATCATGTGTTAGTTCAGTCAGACAACACGTCGGTGGTCTCTTATATAAATCATCAGGGGGGCCTGCTGGCTTTACAAGTTGGCCCGTCAGATCCTCCTGTGGTCCCAAGGGAGGTTACTATCACTGAGAGCAATGTATCTTCCTGGGTATTTGAATGTGGTAGCAGACTCCCTGTCGAGGCAGGGGCCGAGGCTGGGGGAATGGAGACTCCCCCCCGAGGTGGTGGAGCTCCTGTGGTTGAGTTTCGGTCGCGCCGAGGTGGACCTATTCGCTTCCAAGGAGACCACGCATTGTCATCTGTGGTTCTCCATCAGTCATCCAGCCCCTCTGGGGTTGGACGCTATGGTGCAGCCGTGGCCGAGGTCACGTCTGTACGCCTTTCCCGCGATTGCTCTGCTACCAGGAGTTCTGGAGAGGGTTCGCCGGGACGGGGTCAGCCTACTACTAGTAGCCCCGTTCTGGCCAGCCCGAGTATGGTTTGCGGACCTGATTTCTCTCCTGGACGGCTCTCCTTTGGAGCTCCCGGTCAGGAGGGATCTACTCTCTCAGGCGGGCGGCACGATATTTGACCCCCGCCCAGAATTGTGGAAACTGTGGGCTTGGCCTCTGAGGGGGCCCAGCTCATAGATTCCGGTCTCTCAACCGAGGTTGTTGAGACCATTCTTCACTCCAGAGCTCCATCCACGAGGAAGCTTTATGCCTTGAAGTGGAAACTTTTCACACCTGCAGGACCCAGTTAACTGCCCAGTGGGTGCAGTGCTGGAATTCCTACAGGAGCGCTTCTCCACAGGGTTATCCCCCTCCACACTAAAGGTGTATGTGGCGGCACTAGCTGCTTACCACGTCCCTTTCAGTGGAGTTTCTCTTGGGAAACACCCACTTATAACTCGTTTCCTTCGTGGCACATTGAGGCTGAGGCCAGCAGTTCGTACGAGGGTGCCGACCAGGGATCTGGCCATTGTATTAGAAGGTCTTTCCCTAGCTCCTTTTGAACCTATTGAAGAAGTTCCTGAGAAGTTTCTCACTTTTAAAACTATCTTTCTTCTTGCTATCTCCTCACTAAAAAGAATCGGAGATTTGCAGGCTCTGTCGGTTTCACCCTCGTGCCTGGAATTTTTGCCTGGCATGGTTAAGGCTTTTCTGCATCCTAGACCAGGTTACGTTCCCAAGGTCCCTACTAATGTTGTTAGACCTACAGTTCTGCAGGCTTTCTGTCCTCCATTTTTGTCGTCAGACCAGGAGAAACTTAATTTACTCTGCCCTGTTAGGGCGTTAGACGCTTATGTCCACAGAGCTGCCCTGTGGAGGAAATCAGAACAACTATTTGTGTGTTTTGGGCCACCTTGGAAAGGGTGTCCCACGTCTAAACAAAGAATGAGCAAGTGGGTGGTCGAGGCTATCTCACTTGCTTATGAGTCGGCTGGTCAGCCTTCACCTTTGGCTGTACGAGCCCACTCTACCAGGAGTATGGCTGCTTCTAAAGCTTTATTGTCAGGAGTTTCCCTGAGTGATGTTTGTGATGCGGCTGGATGGTCTTCACCGCATACTTTTATTAAGTTCTATGACCTAGACTTAAGCTCTACCCCTGGGGCACATGTGCTCTCGTCCTCTGTGCGCTAGTTCTCACATGATGGTCACTTGGTCCTATGGCGACGTGGGTATTCGCGTTCCCACAGCGTTTGACGCAGCTCGAAGTTCCCTTGAAAGGGAACGTCTTGGTTACGTATGTAACCCTAGTTCCCTGATAGGGAACGAGACGCTGCGTCGTTCCGCCATACTCCCGGCATTCCCGTTAGCGCTTCCTTCAGGCCTATCAGAAGCTGATGCGCTTGTGTTTTTGGGGTGCTTTATAGTTTCCTGGTCGATGACGTCACCCGCCTATGACGTTCCATCTCTCCATTGGGCTGATTCCATACGTGCTTCATGACGCACAACGCAGGGGCGTTCCCACAGCGTTTGACGCAGCGTCTCGTTCCCTATCAGGGAACTAGGGTTACATACGTAACCGAGACGTTTTTTCGATGCTTCACTTGGGCCAAAAGTGCCTATGCACAATAAAATTAAATCTAGTAAAATATTTTTTAAATTAAATTTAAATTGTTGAATGCAGCATTACATTTAGATCTGCTCATGTTGCATCATACTTTTTACATGTTTTACAGCATTTCACATTATAACCAATCAAACGGTGAACAGTTCTGTTGAGCTTATGATTGCAGTGGCCAATCAGAGGTGTTCGGATTAGTCATCGCTGAAACTCTGGAGTTTTGTTCAATGCGTGCGCTCGCTGACTGAATTCAGCACTCTCACAAATTCTCTCATCATAAACAAGTGCAGATGTATAAGTAAGAGATTCATTTCACAGTGTAGATAGCTTCAGTGATTACAACAGGAGTATTTTTTGACAGTGCTTAAACTCGTGCTAGACTGAAGTCAGTGATAATGTTCTTTGATGATGTAAATGGTCTTTGTTCACTTTATATGGCTTAATGTATGCTCTGTTTGAATAATTGTGAAAATGAATACGTTATAATTGACTTACTTTTTTTTTTTACATTGTGATCATGTTAAATACAATGTTTCCAGTTGTATTAAGCCTTGTGCGCTGTTCGATTTCTGGTTACGGCCTGTATGGTACGGGTCAAATTGACCGTAATTGGATTCAACACAATTCCCCAAAATTCACACTATGAAAAAAAAAAGAAAAGAAAAAAAAAGACACTTACAATAAGGTTCAAATATTTAACTTTTAATATCAATACCTTTCACACATTACAAAGAATAAATATCTGAATGTGATTTATAAAAAAGTTTTTAACCACTATTTTTAAAACTGCACCTACCCGACACCCATGGGACACTTAACATTATACATTTAATTCAATTCACATTTATTTGTATAGCGCTTTTCACAATACACATCGTTTCAAAGCAGCTTTACAGAAAATGCTTGAGTCCGCATTACAATTTAGGCTACGTTTACACGTGGCCTGCTATTTTCATAAACGGACATTTCACCCTCTCCTTTTTCAAAAATAATATTGTGCACACCTGTCAGTTTTCAGAAAAGTGTTCGTTTACACGAGTCCATGTATATATGCCGTCAAGAGCATGCCAAACCTGTAGGTGGCAGTGTAACGAGAAGCTCAAGCCCACGTTAGCCAATCAGAATCCCGAAAATAGTAACAACAGCAACGAATCACTTCCTCTTTCTCATTTGAACAAAGAGGTCGCACTTTTGACGCAGGTGCAAGTTCTGTCGCATACTGTGACGTCGGCTGCCTAAAACTCAGTTTTTCTCAGTTCACATGCAAACAAAGTTTTCCAAAATCTCCACTCTGGTCGGAGTTTTTAGAAAGAATCGTTTTCAGAGGCGAATTCTCCGTTTGCATGTAAACGAAGGGAAATGTCTCCGTTTTTCAAAATAACCATGTATGTGTAAACGGGGCCCTAGAGTGATCTGTTATCAGAGGTAACTGTCTTAAGTTATGTATTTCAGAAATGTACATATACAAAAATCACAGTTAGCTAAAATGTACTAATTTAAACAATGTAATACTTTAAGGCAGAATCAATGAGCTCGATGGGATTAAGGAGCCCATAATGGTTAGCGTCCATATACAGAATCTAGTCCACATTCCAGAACAAGTATCAAGGAACATGCATAGTCCAAATGAATAATCAGTCCATATAATTATTCATGATTAAGTAGGCCTTACATTTGACAAAACTCAGGGTTGATGATTGGTACAACCCATGCACCCACAAACGAAAACCCTCTGTATACAAACAAGATTAAATGATATTTAGACCAAACAGAAAACATTTCATATACATACACTAGTGATGTTACATATGACACTGAAGCTTCAAAGCATGTATCGAGTTCGCAGCGCAATTTCTCATGAAGCTCCGTGTCGGAGCGCGTATTGTTTTCAGAGAAACACGTGATCAACGAAAAACGAAGCCTCACTTTCTTTCTAGTCACGTGAATGCTTCACTTTGCGTGTTGGAATGTTTGAACCCAGACCAATACTCTACAGGTTTTTGGAAGTTTAAGTCCATTCTGCCATATAAACAGCATAGAAACCATAAAATAATTAGACCACCATTTACTTGCATCAAGCAACACTGTTGGTATTTTTATAATTAGTATTAATATAATTGTTACATTTAATTTATTTCCACACTTTAATATGTGAACTATATTATCAGAAAACTGAACATTAAGAGTTGTCAGGCTTTTATTTGTGCTTAATAGATAAAACAATGGCGCTGCGCTCTCGGGTTTATGGCTGCTATATATTTGACCTGCCACAGGATGGCGCTGTTTTCAACACTCTTAATTTTTTTATTTTTTTATTTTATTTATTTATTTATTTGATGGGGACAAGTGGGAACAATCAACATGCACCACACTACAACATTTATAGCCAAGGCTAATTTGCAATGTCCGTCCTCAGATGGGCTTTTCACACAAGTACATACAGAAAGTACAAAAGAATACATTTACATTTACAGGACACTACTTAATTCTGACATTACATAAAGAAATGTGCATTTGAGCGCAAACTATCAATGATTGCATACTTGATCTCTTTTTAAAATATGCTTTAGTTCATTTTTAAAAGCCCCCAGATCTAAGTCCTGTTTCAGCTCGATGGGCAAGGAGTTCCAGAGCTTAGCACCCTGGACAGTAAAAGCCGATTGTCCAAAGGTCTTTTTTCTAACGGGCACTTTCACATTTCCGTTAGCAGCTCCTCGTGTGATGGAACCCACTGATCGAAGTGGGACTATGTGACGTCTAAGAACATCAGGGGCTTGTTTGTGCAAACATTTATACATTAATTTCAAGTTACAAAATTTAATAAAATTTTCAAAATTAAAAAAGTTCAACCTCTGCAATACTCCACAATGGTGTGTTCTAACAGATGTTTTATCCAATATTTTTAAAGCGCTGTTGTAAATCAATCTTAAAGGCCTGACTGTTGTATCTGTTGCCTGTGACCAGGAGGTTATACAATAACTGAGGTGAGAAAAAATCATTGCGTGCATAAATATATTTGCTGCACGAAATGTTAAACAGTCCCGAATGACTCTAAAATTATACAAGTTTGCCCTGGCTGTTCTAGTGATTTTTTTGACATGACTTTCAAATGATAAATGGGAGTCCAGGATTAATCCCAGATATTTTACTTCTTTAACCTGGGCAATTCTTTGACCATTAATTGTCAGATGCAGTTCTTCCATGGGGTGTGATCTGGAAGCAAAACAAACTGACACTGTCTTACTCAGATTTAGAGTTAGTCCTGAGTTTTGAAACCATACTGACACAGAATTAATGTGTTGCTGCAACTGCTCAGTAATTGCCTCAACACTTTTGCCACTCACAAAAACAACTGCATCATCTGCGTACATTTGGAAACCTGCGCCCGGACATATGTTTGGTAAATCATTAATGTACAATGTGAAAAGCAGAGGCCCAAGAATCGATCGCTGGGGAACCCCCGTTTTCAGCGTTGCAAAGGATGACTTTTCATTGTTAATTATTACACATCGTTGTCTATGTTCCAAATATGTCTTAAACCACTGTAAAGTTGTTTTATCAAAGTTCAGCTGGGATAATTTCTGTATAAGTACATCATGATTAAGTGCGTCAAAGGCTTTTTTTATATCCATGAAAACCCCTCCAACTATTTGGCCTTTGTCAATTGCTAGTTTAAGTTGTTCAATAAAATAGCAATTGGCCGTTTCTGTCGAATATTGTGGCCGGAATCCAAATTGCAGAGGATGCAGTATGTCATTGAACTGTAAAAAAGACATTAGCTGATTGGCTACAATCTTTTCCAACACCTTAGAAAAAATTGGTAAGATGCTAACTGGTCTTTCACGAGTTCACACTTACATATAATTTTGAGGGAGTAAGATTTAATGCGTATTTGGCGTGCTGTCTGGAGGGAGGGCTCCGAGCTTGGAATTCAGCCCGAACCCAGAGTACTCCCCCCGTATGTAAGTGATTTTTAGAACTAGGAGTGTGGAGAACTAGGAGTGTGGATGCTGCAAACTGTCAATGGATCGAGGTAAGACTGCTGAGTCTATATGTACCCTCTTATCATTGATTGCTGATTGCTGTCCACTCGTGTTAATTATCTGAACGTGCTCCTCCCGAACTTAGTTAATAAAACTTCATATAATTGCATGCTAGATCAACCTTCCCAGATTTATATATAGGTATAACCATAGATTGTTTCCAAACATTTGGAAACTCTCCATTTTTAAAAGAGAGGTTTACCAATTTAGTTAAAGGTTTTACCAATATGTCTTTATTTCTTTTTAGAAAGGAAGTGTCAATATTAAAAAGATCTTTGGCATGACTATTTTTTACTTTTTCAATGACAGCTAGCACCTCTTGCTCAGTCGTTTGTTCAAGTGAAAATGCGTCAATTAATTTATTTGGTTGGTAATGCTCTACCCTGTTGCTCAAATCATAGCAATCCGACACTTCCTGAACCGACGAAATAAAGTACTCATTACTCATTAATGCTTCGAATCTTTTCCCGGAACAATCAGGGGAAAGCCTCAGTGCTTCATGAGGCTTCATTTGCCCATCCCTAACATACACAACCCAAGGAACAAAACTAAAACATCACTTACATTGAGTTGAAAGAACAAGGATGTTCCTCAAAATAGGGCAAATGGTGGCTTGAACAGAGATGAACTATTAGCCCTGCTACAGCACATGGCTACAATCTTACTCACTCCTTTATAGAGGAGTAAGCTAGCAATGGTTACCTTCTTAACCTCCCCTAGTGGCAGGGAGGAAAACTACCAAAGGAACATTTGCACCTAACTGATACAACCTCAGGATGGGCATCCCGAGATAAAACAGACAAGCAAATAGAAAATAATTAGCATAGCTGCTGTTCATAACATTAAGCAAGGATAATTATGTGCATTTGATCTGATATAACTGGTGTATAAGGGACTGTTCGTTATTTATTTAAGGGGCCACCGGAGGAGTTTTGAGATCTGTAGTCAAAAAAGACTTGACCCTCCCTTCGCCAGTAATACATTTTTCTATGACCCTCCAAAATGATTGTGAAAAAAGGCATGACCCTCCCCGATAATTTATTGATTACATAGGCTACTGGTTTGCGCTTGGCAAAGATGTTCAGATAGCCATTGTTTTTTTTACAACCATGACAAACGACTAAACTCCTGCTTTCTAATCTTACTAAGGCTGTAACGATAGACCAAACCTACAATTCGGTTCGTATCATGATTTTTTATTTTAGATTAAAAAAAAATAATAATCATGTTTTCGGTGCTGATGCAGTGGTGACGCGTTCATGTAACAAGGGTGGCGCTCCCAATAATAAAGTATCTTAAAGCTGCCACAAAGAACCGGCAAAAGTAATGATTATGAATATGTCAAATATAGCGAGGAGAGATTTTAATTGTTTATTAATATACAAGGTTTTTCAGTGTGTCGGCTTCAAGATGAAGTTGACGATGCTGACTCGCGATCTTCACAGTAACGCGCCAGAGAGAAATGCAGATTTCATACGGATTACATAAGCAGAGAGCAGTCTGTTTTTCGTTTTTAAATGTTCTGTTTAAAAGTAGACATCAAGCTTTCTATATTTCTCAAGTCTGTGAGGCAAGTAGGCCTACATTATACGCTGAGTTTCGGTTCATTTATGAGACGAGAGTCCAGTTCACGCGCCGGCGACTCCGTGTCATGATGATCTATTTTCTACTATATTTACTTCTTATTTATTAAATCCAGGCAATTGGTTGATGAAACATTAATTAAAATTAAGATACAATTAATAAAAAACTAAATTTACTTTAAAGAAAGGCTTTGTGCTTTCTGAAGTCTCTGTGAAAGTTTTAAAGTCGCTTTCAGAGCGGTCATGTCCAACGATAAATGCGAACACGAAAAATAAAATAAAAAATAATATTTTATGTTCTGTGGAGGCCGACCCTTCTTCATCCGGTTATTAGCCTACTTTTGTTTTGCGCAGTGTAATTCATAGAATTATTAAAAACTATTTTGCCACCTAAAAGTTAAAGATTTGTTGTGTCACGTCACATGTGTATTTCGCTCATATTAAATATAAAACGCATGTGTAGACTGATATTTTTCTAATGTCTTGACTCCTTTAATAAGGGGGTATGGATATATAAACAGACGTTTCAGTATTAAATGCATTTTCTGATAATTTATATTTCAAGTTTTGACAGCAAATGTCACGTCCATAACGCTGGAATTGCCCAATTTTAAAGAATTTATCCTCAACTAGTTTTTTAGTGTAGGTCTGCGTATTGTATTAGCCTATGTTAACTTCAAATAATTCTAATAGTAGCCTAATTTAAAAATGTGGTAGCTCTACGTCTAACACATCACACTCCCCTGTTATGGTGGCAATTTCAGTAGATTTACTCACTAACATTGATGTGGAAACACAATAAGAATGGAAACTAAAATATGGTAGTATCGTACAGCGCACATTCTATCAGCTGCAGTTCTGGCGCCTCAGTCCCAATACACTCAACGTACATTCATATCACATGTTAATGCCGCGGTAGAGTTACATTCACAGGACACTGCACTTATTCGCAATCACAAAAGTTCATTATTTGCTCGTGCTTTAAAGCTATGCCGGGTAAACATTTAATTGGCGTTCTGTACATGATGCACTTTTTCTGAGCGCGTACTGAAGTTCGCGCGCACTGTCAGGCAACGCCAAACTGGATTTTTGTTGGGTGAGACCCATCTGATAGCGATGGGGGACCGAGACCGAGAGAGCTACATAAAGCTACATGGAAAAATATGCACCAAACAAGCCACTTTGAAATGTTGCTGTTTTCATGAATACAAAAGTTGGGTGACCCTCCTCCTAGACTAAAAAAAGTTGAATGACCCTCCCCTCAACAAAGAATAAAAAGACATGACCCTCCCCTATTTTCCTCCGGTGGCCCTTTCCATAAATACCGAACGGTCCCTAATGTTATGAGATGCATTATATGAATGCTTGGCTAAAGAGATGCATCTTTAATTTTGATTTAAACTGGGACAGCGAGTCTGAGCCCCGAACATAATCAGAAAGGATATTCCAGAGTTTAGGAGCCAAATGTGAAAACGCTCTCCCTCCTTTAGTGGACTTAGATATCCGAGGTACTACCAGAAGCCCAGAGTTTTGTGATCTTAAAGAACGTGATGGATTGTGGAGCGATAGAAGATTAGTTAAATACAGAGGAGCTAAACCGTTTAGGGCCTTATGTCAGTAGCAATACTTTGTAATCAGTGTTGGGAGTAACACGTTACAAAAGTAATGCATTACAGTAACATATTACTTTTTGCTGTAACGCAGTAGTGTAAGGCATTACTAATCAATTTTCAGTAATATTTTACTATATTACATGTTCAGTTACGCTTGCGTTACAACACACTTTTAGTTTTAATTGTAAAAAAACAACAAAAAAAAAACACCAAGACCGCGAGACATTAACGAATGAAAAATGCAAGTAGGCTAAGTTACCTGTTCATGGTCAGTCAATAGCCGCGTGTGGTGTCCAAGTTTGTAAATAAAGCGTCTGATATATTTTTTATAGCGATTTATTTTTTACAGGAGTGCCGTGAGCACCCGCGGCGCTACCATTGGGCCCGGGTGGGCCTGGGCCCACCCATTTTAGGTCCGGGCCCGCCCATTTTGACCCAGGCCTATAGTGAGTAGTGAGTGATTTTCATTCTAGCAGTTCATCCAATAAGCAGCCCGAGGAAAGCTTTGAGTGAAAGCTTCTCAACCAATCAGCGGCTTCTACCCCACGTGTGACTTCGAACACTATTCTCTGTACACACACCGGCGGCGCCATTCGGCGTCTGTCTGCGGTGCCCAGCAACGGCTCAGGACCTTGTTCAAAATCCTGCCGCGCCACAGAGCGCCATTTGTTTTGTTTTATATTAAATTTAAATGTATTTGTCTCAAATCGTCGTTAATGTATATACTGACTTCACCCTGTGCTGCAATATACATTTAGTTTTATATTCATTTACAGAAATCAGCTGCTTGAATGAAAATTCTGATGTTATCGGATTTTCAGCTGATATTCTCAATTCATTCAGTTAACGGACGCTCTGAGGTAAAGTGTTCAGACTGCAAAGTCAGCAACGATTGTATTTAATTGTACAGTACAATCATAACATAGTACAGACATTATCTTAATTCCATAATGTCCTTAAACATAACAGTATTGCTGGCCATAAACTGAGAAAGTGCGCGTCCAGTGTGCGATACCTCGAGTTGTCCTAGACGCGACGCGGCACAGCGCTGCGCTTCTTGTCCAGTGTGCAACCCCCCAGTTAGGCTAACGTTACTGCACTGAGCTGAGGACAGCGACACAAGAGCCACACAGGTAGGCTACTGAGTCGCTGTCCTCAGTGCCGCAGAAAAGCGCTGAAACGGAGATGAAGAGGAACCCGTTTTTTTTTTTTTTTGCTTATTTTAACTGGCCCATCCAGTTTTCTGGAGGCCCACCTACAATCAAATTCCTGGCGCCGCTAGTGGCCGTGAGGCATGATTTCGGCCTCTGTGCTCGCGCTGGCCAGTGGAAAAGCGGCTAATGGGTGAAGATGGCATGAAGAAGACTGTACATTCGCGAGATGGACGTATGCGCATTAAGCTACTCCATTTGTTCTGTGTTTTCTTTCTAAACAGTTAGGCTATGTTTAGGTGGTATTTTTCTTGTTTTCATCACGCAATCATTTTTGATGCGGTGGTGACGCGTTCACGTAACATGATGTAAGGAAAGCAACTAAAAGCTGTCACAAAGAACCGGCAAAAGCAATGATTATGAATATGTCAAATATAGCAAGGAGACATTTTAATTGTTTATTAATAAAGATGAAGTTGACGTTGCTGACTAGTGATCTTCGCAGTAGCCTAGTGAATGCGCCAGAGAGAAATGCACATTTCATACAGATAAGCAGAGAGCAGTCCATTTTCTTTCGTTTTGAATTGTTCTGTTTACAAATAGACATTTCAATATATATATATTTTTCAGGTCTGTGAAGTAGGCTAGGCTACCTTATAGCCTACGCTGAGTTTCGGTTAATTTATGAGAGGCGCTCCAGTTCACGCGCAGGCGCCTCCGTGTCGTGATTATCTATTGTCTGCTATATTTACTTCTTATTTATTAAATCCAGGCAATTGGTTGATGAAACATTGATTAAAATTTAGATACAATTAGTACAAATCGAAATTCACTTTAAAGAAATTTGTGTCTTCTGTTTGAGGTCTCTGTGAAAGTTTTAAAACAGTCTTTTAGTGCCGCTTCAGAGCGGTTGCGTCCGTAACGGAGAACTGTCACGTACATTGTTTTTTCCTCATAAATGCGAACACAAAAAATAAAATAAAATGAATATTTTATGTTCTGTGGAGAGCCAGCCCTTCTTCATCCGGTGGGTGTATTAGCCTACTTTTGATTTGCGCAGTGTAATTCACAGAATTACAAAAAAAATATTTTGCCTCCTAAAAGTTAAATATTTTTTTTGTCATGCATGAATGCGTGTGTATTTCCCTCATATTAAATATAAAACGCATGTGTAGACTGATATTTTTCTAATGTCTGGACTCTATTAAGGGGGTATCCTATGGATAAACAGACGTTTCAATATATTGGTATTAAATGCATTTTCTGAGAATTTATATTTCAAGTTTTGACTGCAAATGTCACGTCCAAAACGCTGGAATTCCCCAATTTTAAATAATTTATCCTCAACTACTTTTGTGGTGTAGGTCTACGTATTTTATAATGTTAACTTCAAAATTCAAATAACACTAATAGTAATTTTAAGATGTGGTAGCATTGGATCTGGACGGGAAGGATAACTCTTAGAGTTGGAAGGGGTGTGTCGCGATTCTGCAGGTTCGTGGATCTGAGTGTCGCGATTTCGGTTTCATATCGCATATCGTTACAGCCTTAGAATGTTAAGTTCTACTACTGTATAGCTATTTTGGTGAAAGTAACTCAAAAGTAATACAGGAGTAATGTAACGCATTACAATTCTGAGACAGTAATATTGTAAGGTAATGAATTACTTTTAAATTACAGTAACAAGCAATGTATAATGTATTACAGTTTGGAAGTAACTTGCACAACACTGTTTGTAATTGATACAGAACTTAATAGGTAACCAGTGTAGAGATGATAAAATTGGTGTTATATGATCATATTTTCTTGACCTAGTGAGAACTCTAGCAGCTGCAATTTGGACTAACTGTATCTTGTTTATTGAAGATTCAGGACAGAGATATTCAGAGGACTAGAGATATGGTTCAGATCACTCAAACCATTTTTGTAAACCGAAGAGTCCTCAATGGTCACCGGTGGAGTTTGGATGTCATCTAGTGGAAACGTTTATTACTGCACCCAAAAAAAAAACTTACTGAAATTTTTTTTTTTTTTTTTTTTTTAGATATCAACTTAACATTTTCTTTAATTTTTAGAGTTGAGCATGTTTTGTAAAATATTTATTTTATATAAAATATAAAAATAGATATTTTAAATTTTCATAAACTTAAACTTCTATAACTTTTTTAAAACTTTACTTTTATATGAAGGTAGTTTTGTTTCTTTATTATTCAATCAAAAAAAATATTTTCAATTAAAAAAAACCTTCACTTCAATGAAAAAAAAACGTTTCAATCAAAGAAAAAAGGTATTTGAGTCCAAAAATATATTTGAGACTCAAAAAAATACATTTGAACACTGCTTTTCTTTGATTGAAAATGTTTTCTTTGATAGAAGTCCGTTTTTTTTGTTTTTTTGTTTAAAGCAACCTTTTTAATTGAAGTAACATTGTTTTTTGATTGGACCATATAATGGGTAGGACATTTGTGTCTTTATCATTCAATCAAAAAAGAAGTTGCTTCAAACAAACAAACAACAGAATCAATAAAAAAGTCACTTCAATGAAAAGATAAACATTTTCAAATATAGAAAATCGTTTTTGAATGCAAATAAAATATTTGAGACTCCAAAAATTGCATTTGAACACTTTTTTTTTTTAATTGAAAATGTTCTCTTTGATTGAAGTAATCTTTTTGTGTTTGGGCCATACATGGGTAGGACATTTGTGTCTTAATCATTCAATTCCAAAAAAGTTGTTTCAATCAAAAAAAATATTTTCAATCAAAGAAAAAACTGTTCAAATGCAAAAAAAAAATTACCCCGTGAATAAAAAAAGTATTGAAGAGAATGTGTTTTTTCGTTGTTTTTGTTTTTTTTATTTGAAGTGAAAACAATTTAGAAGTTCAAATTGTTTTGATTGAATCATTTTTTTTTTGAGGTGAAAAAAGTTTTGAAGTTCAGATTTTTTCGTTTGAATCACTTTTTTTTTTGAAGTGCAAAAAGTTTTGAAGTTCAAATTTTTTTGATTGAATCATTTTGACACAAACGTTCCGCAGTGGGCGGGTGCTTCTCTATTGGTCAGACATGTTTGATTGACAAGTGTCTACACCAACGACATCTTTCTGACAAAGAAGTCATGTTCGCCACTCGCCAGCAAGCTTTTTGCCAGCAAGTGGAGGGAGCAGCCGTGAAGTTGGGTAAAATCTTTGCGTGGCAGGGGGAGCTGCCACTCGACCAGTCACGGATATATGCGCCTGCCACTGCGTTATATGCACCTGCCACTCGACCAGTCACAGATATATGCGCCTGCCACTCGACCAGTCACGGATATATGCGCCTGCCACTGCGTTATATGCACCTGCCACTCGACCAGTCACGGATATATGCGCCTGCCACTGCGTTATATGCACCTGCCACTCGACCAGTCACGGATATATGCGCCTGCCACTGCGTTATATGCGCCTGCCACTCGACCAGTCACGGATATATGCGCCTGCCACTCGACCAGTCACGGATATATGCGCCTGCCACTCGACCAGTCACGGATATATGCGCCTGCCACTCGAACTTACACAATATGAAATATGTTTTTAAACCAAATGCAGCACATATCCCCTGAAGCCAGCGGAGCCAAAACGGTACGCACAATAGGTCAATATTCACCATTAACCAAACGCTTTTCGCCTGACTTACAACTACTCTACCCGCTTTTTTTTAATCCTGAGCACCAGTCTCGTGAGGCTTGCGCCTGCCTCAAAATCTCTCACTGTTTTAATATACAAGACGAACCCACAGACAGTGCAATGCTGATCTTATTTACCTATTTCTCATCTGATCTTATATTTTATTCGCTCTTTTTATCCGTATATGGGAGTGCGCTCGTAGCTCTATTAAGCGGCGCCAGCCACCAGCCACACGATCTCTCACTGTTTACACCTATCAGACACTCCTAATGATACAGGAGAGCACACAGACAGTGCAATGCTGATCTTATTTACCTATTTCTCATCTTATCTTATATTTGATTCGCTCTTTTTATCCGTATATGGGAGTGCGCTCGTGGCTCTATTAAGCGGCGCCAGCCACCAGCCACACGATCTCTCACTGTTTTCATCTACCAGACACTCGGGATTGATACACGAAAACACACAGACAGTGCAATCCTGCTCTTATTTACCCATTTTCTCACCTTATCTTATATTTTATTTGCTCTTTTTGCCCGTGATGAAGCGCGTCTCGATCCTGGCTCTTACATCACCAGCCACCAGATATCTCTCACTGTTTTCATCTACCAGACACTCAGATTGATACACGAAAACACACAAACAGTGAAATCCTGCTCTTATTTACCCCTTTTCTCACCTTCTCATCTTATATTTTATTCGCTCTTTTTGCCCGTTATGGAGCGCGTCTCGATCGTGGCTCTTACTAGCGTCACCAGCCACCAGATCTCTCACTGTTTTCATCTACCAGACACTCGGATTGATACACGAAAACACACAAACAGTGCAAAAAAATCAAAAAAAAAAAAAAAAAAAAAAAAAATTCAAGAAAAAAAATCGTATATTCGGAGCAATACAGTACATGTATGTATTGAACATTGATGGAGCAACAGATTGTTTGTGAAAATGAATCATAAAAGTTTGTTTTGTTTAAAAATCTTATAAACGTATGCGGTGGCAAAGTGGGACTTTACCCCACACACAGGGGAAAAGGCACAAAGTATTGATAGAAATACTAAACTATAACTAAAATAATGTTTTTTAAATTATGTCTAAGTTAATACTTTTAATACTAATACACTTTAGCAAAGTTTGTACTATTTTCAGTTTATTTTGCTAAATAAGAGAATTTATTTTTTGTTCAATAAATACACTGTCATTAAAATATTTTTAAATAATATTGTTGAATATTAAGTGTCCCCAACTAAGCAAGCCAGAGGCGACAGTGATAGGAACACAAACTCCATCAGTGACAGAATGGAGGAAAAAACCTTGGGAGAACCCAGAATCAGTCGCTCAGTTCTACCAGAAAGACTCGGGAGATCAATTGAAAAGCTGTATACATTTATTGACAGCTCAGCAAGCATAAATTTATGAGTTCTTTGGCGTAGGCCCCGTCCTTAGCGAGCAAAGCGAGGTTAGCCGAATCTGCATGTCCCGCCTGAGATGAAGGCGGGGGCGCAGCCGACCCCCTGGAAGTAAGGAAGGGACCATCCTGGTGGTGGTGATGGGGAGGATGGAGGGGAAGGTACCATCTTGGTGGTGGTTGGGGAGGATGGAGGTGAATGGCAGCGTCAGCATCTGCGAACTCAGACAAGTGTAAGTACCAATCTTTTATACTGTGACTGTTAACACCTGATTGGATAGAGATGAGGTAATACATGACGCGCTGATTGAGTCTTCCTGACAGAACTTAAGCTAAAGCTTCCATTTCTCCTCTGGCCAACGAACGAACATGGTGTCATTATGATTCAGGAAGCATCACGTCAGAATTCAGATTGGGATCAGTAGCATTCAAATGTTCATCCAGTTCCTTCTGCTTGAAGAGCGATTCATCACGCTGGTCTGGAGCCGAAGCTGGTCATAGGGTCTGTGTTGAGGACCGGTCTGGTTCTTGTGTCTCTGCTGAGGATCAGTGCCGGTGACCGTCGTGTCGACGAGGCCTTCGCAGGGGAGAGTCTAGTAGACACAGTCTCTGCTGACATTTAGGCCTGTGTTTTGGTCATGTCTAGACACAGGTCCACCATCTGATCTGGATACGGCCCGGATCCGGCTGACTACGGTAACCTCGGGATAAGGATCAGACAGACAGACTAGTATTAGCGTAGATGCCATTCTTCTTATGATGTAACGAGTACATCGGGTGTGTAATAAAAATGAAATAATCAGTGCTTTAAAGGTTTTTCAGGTAGGTCTAACAGTTCTCATGTATAAAAATTAAATAATCAAATGTAAAATAACACTGCATATAATCTTCACTGTAGAAATTAAATAAAGGTTAATCCTTATTATAGTTACAAAAAAGTTATTCAGTGAAGAGCAGGGAGTGAGTTATTTGTCTTTTGACAAATTGTCTTTTTAATCTTTTGTTAGATTAACATTAAGAACACAGACAACAGCAGGAATATTAGCTCATGCGTTCTTTGTCGACTGTTTACTTAAGCCATATCCGACTATGTTTACTTGGATACTCACAAAGGCGGGCATTTTGAGATACATTTTTGTGAATTTGTCCGTTTAAGCGCAAGGAGACATGAAAGAGAATTAATTTTATTATTTATATGCTGTCTGACACGTGCAGCTGTGTGCCCTTCGGGTGTGTGTGCGCACAACATTTCTCACACAGCGTGTGCGAGTTCTCTTGCACTTTAATGATTAAATTGGCAAGGTTTGAAAACGTGTGCAAATGATAAACTTTCGTGACCTTGCAGAATATGTCCGATCAGGACAATGACGTAACAGTTCATTCAACTGTTTGAAATATCTTTCAAGCTGAAAGCACTGAATGAATGACAGATCCCCGCTTTAACAACGCGCTAGGTAAATAAGTGGATGACATCTAGTGGGGAAGACTAGTAATAAGATTAACATCAATCAGTTTATTATGTTTGCGGAAATACATAGGGGAAAAAGATCGAATCGTGGCTTTTGAGAATCGATATCGAATTGACCACATTTTTAAAAAACGAATGATCGAAAAATCTATTTATTTTTTTTGCTAGTCATTTGCCAGCATTGACAAGTTGAAGCGTTCATTGATGTTTGCAGTGCATTTTTTGGCCAGAAGGATAAAAATGATGGTTATTTTCATCAATTACAGCTCATTGGGTCTAACATTCTGTCCACTTTAAATCAGACACAGAGATAAAGCAGAGCGGTGTGATTACATTTATTTGAAAGGTCATAGATCCTCTTCTTAAAATCATTCATTCATTGCACTCGGCATCTCCAGCACCCATCGCTGGTTTCAGCTGTGTTCTATTAATTATCCTCGTTTGTGTTTGCTATATAAGCTGATCCCTCACATTCATTCTCTGTCTGGTCTACCATTGGTCCATCAGTGTCACCTCCCCTCAGTGGTGTGGGGTTCCACCTTGGACCTGCGAGGAGCCAATCCGTGCTGGGCGTTATGAGCCTGTGGCTCCGCCTCCAGCCTCGGAGATCTCAGCTCCATCTCGACTCGTCGTCCTGGCCTCTGCGCTCCTTCCTCCCTCGACTCCACTGTCGACCTTCGGCTGTTTCAGACCTCGTTACGCCTCTGCTGTGGACTTGTGGGCCGTCCACAGCCCTCTCCCCTCCCCCTCCCCCTCTTTGGCTCCAGCAAGCTCCGCCTTCCCTCAGTCGCCACCTCTGCCCTCTGTCACACCAGCTCGACCTCCGCCCTCTGTCACATCAGCTCGTCCTCCGCCCTTGGTCACACCAGCTCGTCCTCAGCCCTCGGTCACACCAGCTCGACCTCCGCCCACGGTCACATCAGCTCGTCCTCCGCCCTCGGTCACAGCAGCTCGTCCTCTGCCCACGGTCACATCAGCTCATCCTCCGCCCTCGGTCACACCAGCTCGTCCTCAGCCCTCGGTCACACCAGCTCGTCCTCAGCCCTCGGTCACACCAGCTCATCCTCCACTCGGTCACATCAGCTCGTCCTCAGCCCTCGGTCACATCAGCTCGTCCTCAGCCCTCGGTCACACCAGCTTGTCCTCAGCCCTCGGTCACATCAGCTCATCCTCCGCCCTCGGTCACATCAGCTCGTCCTCCACTCGGTCACATCAGCTCGTCCTCAGCCCTCGGTCACACCAGCTCGTCCTCAGCCCTCGGTCACACCAGCTCGTCCTCCACTCGGTCACATCAGCTCGTCCTCCACCATTGGTCACATCAGGTCCTCCTCCGCCCTCAGTCACACCAGCTCGTCCTCCGCCCTCGGTCACAGCAGCTCGTCCTCCACTCAGTCACACCAGCTCGTCCTCCGCCCTCGGTCACACCAGCTCGTCCTCCGCCCTCGGTCACACCAGCTCGACCTCCGCCCACGGTCACATCAGGTCCTCCTCCGCCCTCGGTCACAGCAGCTCGTCCTCCACTCAGTCACACCAGCTCGTCCTCCGCCCTCGGTCACACCAGGTCGTCCTCCGCCCTCGGTCACACCAGCTCGTCCTCCGCCCTCGGTCACACCAGCTCGTCCTCCGCCCTCGGTCACACCAGCTCGTCCTCCACCATTGGTCACATCAGGTCCTCCTCCGCCCTCGGTCACAGCAGCTCGTCCTCCACTCAGTCACACCAGCTCGTCCTCCGCCCTCGGTCACACCAGCTCGTCCTCCGCCCTCGGTCACACCAGCTCGTCCTCCGCCCTCGGTCACACCAGCTCGACCTCCGCCCACGGTCACATCAGGTCCTCCTCCGCCCTCGGTCACAGCAGCTCGTCCTCCACTCAGTCACACCAGCTCGTCCTCCGCCCTCGGTCACACCAGGTCGTCCTCCGCCCTCGGTCACACCAGCTCGTTGGCGTGTTGGAACTTTAACTGTCCTTGTCTTCATCTGCCTGTTTACACAAATGCATTACATTGATAGTGGTGTGTGAAAGATTTTTTTTTTATCACAAATATGAGTAATTCATACTGATTAATTAAATATATTTTTAAAAATGTAATGTCTTTCCCTTTTATTCTACTGCCTCAAAGTAACAATGAAATTACAATACTGCATCCTTTTTATCACCACAATTAAAATGAATGGATTCTTAATAATGCACAACTCTGGCATGTACATTTGTGTGGGTGTGTGTAAAAGTTTTGTGCATGTGCATGCAGACGTGCATGCCTGTTTTTGAGTTGGCTAAAAATCAGATGTGGCATGTTGAGAAGATTTTCCTCCCCCTCCATCTCACACAGTTATGTGCCTGGTGACTCACTGCTTTTGTGTGTGTGTGTTGCTTAAAAGTGAGATATAATGAGAGAAAATGTGTGTGTGTGTGTGTGTGTGTGTGTGTGTGTGTGTGTGTGTGTGTGTGTGTGTGTGTGTGAGTGATGGAGAGCTGAAGGTGTTCTTGTGTGATGTGAGAATAGTGAGAGAGTGAGAGTAGTTGAACATGTTTATATGCATTTAAGCATCCAGGTACACACTTAAATAACAAAAAAGCCCAAATGCTGTAAGGCATATTTTTCAAAATGACACCACACAGATTTTCTTAAAGAAGCCTCTCTCTTTTTTCTAACTTTTTCCTCTTTTTCTCACCCTCCCCTTTTTATAGACATTCCCTTGCCATCCTCTGGAGACAGACCATCACTGCCATTCACAGTAAGAGACCAGAAACTCCTTGTATTCTTTCACTATGATTACACTTAAAGAAATATTTTCTTATTCAATACAAGTTAAACTATCAACAAATTATGTGTAAATGTATGTTGAATCTGACTGACTGAGCATGATGCCAAGAGTGATGACACTTAGTCCAGTAGCACTAGGACCTTTAGTTGTTTTCATCACTATGCTTGTCTATGCAAAGTCTATGTGCTTTGCACGCTCCACACTGTAACATGGAAGAGGTTGACAACTCATTTGCAGTGCCGAGTTTATTGGGCAAAAGAAAAAACAGCATCGTAATACAGGCAGAGGTCTATAAGAGGAAGTCAAATTCATGCAATAACTTAAAACCAAGCAAACAAAGGCAAAGTACAAAACCAGGTAACAAAGCAAGGGTTGGAACACAGAGAAGTAAATAACCCGTAGTGAACTGGGAGTTTATATGAGCGTAAACGAGATGCAGATGTGCAGGAAGCTGAGATCAGTAATTGGTTGAGGATAACCTCGGCTTAATTCCTCTTTGCTTTAGACACACACTCGAGAACTTCCCTACGCACTTCCCATCAGTGAATCCCTGCCACCATTTTAACGTGTGATCCGCTTCATCAAGTGGACGCGGGCAGGGGCGCCGCTAGAAATGTTGGGCCCTATGAAAGAATATGAGGTTGGGCCCCCTACCGCACCCATCCCATTAATAAAATCGATCTCTGGGGGCCCCAAAAGTGTGTGGCGCCCCTGGACACGGGTGTAAGATGTATACTCCGTTTAGGCTGTTTCATTGTGTTTTGGTTCAGTCCCTGTTTGCCTGTGTGCCATTTCATTTGACCTAGTTTCCTAGTGTGTTTGATTAATTGTCCCATTCACATGTTGTCCAATTAACTAGCTAATTTGTTCCTCTGTGTATTTATGTCCTGTCTTCATTCAGATCTTTGTTCGGCTTCTGACAGCCTAAATGTTTATGCAGTTGAATTATGTGCTATACTTATTGCATTAGAATAGACTGTACAGTCCAGGGATATCAACATTCTAGTATGTAGTGACTCTGTATCGGCTCTTATGAGTATTAAGTCTGGAAAAGCTAGTTAATCATTAAGAAATATTATATGAAATCTTAAATATATTCAAGGGCATGCAGACAAGGGAAAAGTATTACATATATGTGGATACCAGCGCATGTGGGCATACAGGGAAATGAGAAAGTTGATAAATTGGCAAAAAAGGCAACAAAGAAAGAGCATGTTGACATTAAGATTAAATTGGCAAAATCAGAAGGGAAGAGTCTAGTGTGGAAAAAGGTAATGGAAACATGGCAACATCAATGGGATCATGAAAGTAAAGGAAGTTTATACATGATTCAGAATAAAGTAGGCATTTTAAGAGTCAAGTCAAGTCAAGTCACCTTCATTTATATAGCGCTTTTAACAATTTAGATTGTTTCAAAGCTGCTTTACAGTGATACAGTGACATCTCAAGAGAGATGAGAATAGAAGGAAAGAACAGGTTGTAATGAATAGACTCAGGATTGGACATTGTAAGTTAAATGTAACTCTTCGTATGTTAGGAAAACATCCCACAGGACAATGCGATGAATGTCAAGAGGAGGAAACAGTCACATTTTTATGTCATGCAGGAAATTTACACAAGAAAGACAAGAGTTGAAACATCATTTACAAGAAATTGATATAGGAAAGTATAATGTAAAAAGTATATTAGAATGCGGATATAGTGAACAAGGGAGGCAATATTTGTGTGTTTTTTTTTAAGGAGGACTGGACTAGAAAGACAAATATAAGTATGAAGTGACAAGCTAATAGACAGCATATGGCAGTAATGCAACTTTTTGGATGCCAACTGCCTTAAAACACCAAGGAAGAAGAAGGTCTTTGTTTGGTGTCACCTAATTTACATGGTTGTCAAAACTGTCTCCTGAGTGTTCCTGTGGCTTTTTGGATTACAGACTATTTGTATAATATTCTCCTGGATCCTGCGCTTCCTTCCAGTATGTGATAGAGGGAAGTTTTATAGACAGACCCTCCACCCCTCAATTTTGACAGAGGGAGCGAGTTGACTCATATGTACACTTCAAGCTGCTCCATATACCACAATGCAACACAATTGTGATGTCACAGCAGATCACGCCTAACTTACTCCCATCCCACACAACTCTAATTATTTTGAGATTTACATCTGAGTCAACGAGACAGAGGGAAGTTATAGCGAGGGAAGGGCAAACCTTCAGACTGTTATGACTTAGTGTGCTATATCTTTTCAAACTGATCTGACTTATGACTTTCCTCAACCAAAGAATTAGAACAAAAAAAAAAAATCCCCTAGATTTACATTGACGGAATGGTGAAATGGGCCACGACTTTTCAAACTCTAACCGCCAAACTATCAACATGTAAACAATGCACTGAAACATACTAGGAATGCCTAGCAAAATGCTATCAATGAGCTAAAACATGCTAGCAATGTGTTAAAACATGTTAAAGCATACTAACAGCATGCTAACAAAATGCTAAAACATGCAAGCAATGTGCTAAAGTGTATTAAGACTAGTGATGGCAATTTCAACACTGCTTCATGAAGCTTTGAAACCTTTACAAATCTTTTGTTCTGAATCAATTTTTCGGAGAGTGTATCAAACTGCCAGAGTTTGTCAGTAAACTGTCAGTAAACGAGGTTTCATTACGTCATAACTGTTTCGGAACACTTCGAAATTTCAATGGTTTACCACTGGGGGCGTTGATCTCTGTCAATCCATGAATCATGAGGAGGCACTGAGAACCAATGAACAAGTGTCTGTGAGTTTTACCAAGATCTCTGATCAGTTGTATACATTTGTAGACATTTTAATTAGATATTAGTATAATTAAAATGAATAATGGTAGTTAATAGTCTCGGCCTGTTTAGCTGAGCCATTCATAGAACAAACAAAACAAACCCTGACAATTGATAAAAGAACATATAGACACTTGATAATATTATTAGATGATTAAGTCAAGTCGCCTTCATTTATATAGCGCTTTTAACAATATGGACTGTTTCAAAGCAGCTTTACAGTGATAATAGGAAATTACTGTAACAGAGATTGTTTAGACTTTACAGCAGCTCTAGAATAAAGTTATTGTCCAGCTAAAGTCAGGTCCTTCATCAGATCCGGATACGGCCTGGATCCGGCGGACTGCGGTAAACCTCGGGATAAACAGAGAGACTAATATTAGCGTAGACGCCATCCTTCTTATGATGTACAAAGTACATCGGGATTTATGGGAAGTGTTCCCGGTTCCGGCTGATCTAAACTATGCAGCCTAACATTGAATTATAGAAGTCTATAATGTGTTATGTGTATGCTAAGCCAAAGAGATGTGTTGTTAGTCTAGATTTGAACTGACAGACTGTGTCTGCTTCCCGGACAATGTTAGGAAGATTGTTCCAAAGTTTTGGTGCTAAATAGGAAAAGGATCTACCGCCAGCAGTCGATTTAGATATTCTAGGTATTATCAACTGGCCAGAATTTTGAGATTGCAATAGACGTGAAGGACTATAATGCGTTAAGAGCTCGCTCAAGTACTGGGGAGCTAAACCATTTAGTGCTTTGTAAGTAATCAGCAATATTTTAAAATTTATACGATGTTTAATAGGGAGCCAATGCAGTGTTGACAGAACCGGGCTAATATGGTCATACTTCCTGGTTCTGGTAAGAACTCTAGCGGCTGCGTTTTGGACCAGCTGTAGTTTGTTTATTAAGCGTGCAGGGCAACCACCCAGTAGAGCATTACAATAATCTAGCCTTGATGACATGAACGCATGAACTAATTGTTCTGCATTTGTCATTGAGAGCATATGACGTAATTTAGATATATTCTTAAGATGGAAAAATGCAGTTTTACAGATACTAGACACGTGACTTTTAAATGAAAGATTGGTATCAAAGAGCACAACTGTGTTAACCTGCTGAAGATTAAACAGAGCGCCACCTAGTGTTCCAAAAGTTTTTTTGCAAAAACGTGACTGTCTGCCATATTGAAGCAAAATCAAAACAGTTTTTTCACTACTCCTCCTACAAATTTTGCTCAATTGTGTTCAAATTTTGATCAGATGATCTTTGGACCGAGCCGCACATAAATGACTGAACGGATTTGTGATATTCACTACCGTTCCTGAGATATTTGTCTCCAAATATTACCTAGCCTGTATTTGTAGCCTTCTGCTAGTTAGCTTAGCATACTATTTGGTTAGCATGCTAACCAGATGCCATTCTTTCAAGGCTGCGTTCCAGTCCAAAATTGTCATGCCCTTCACTTGCTAACATAGTTGCCAAGTCCGCTTATAATACGCGACTTTGGGCTTTTTTTTTTTTGTAAGTCGCGTTAAAAAAGCACGGGTTGCGGGTTGCGTTTTTTTGGGCTTATTAAAAAAATATGGTTGCTTGTTAGGAAAATCTGACAAGCAACTTTGTTTTCTTTACATCTATGGTCACGGTTGCCGTTTTCTCAATCTCCAATACATTGATTGACACTGTCTGCTCACAGCCATAGCCAATCAGTGCAATTGTATAAGTGCTGTAGCGTAAAAACGTCAAAACATTCCGCCGAATCCGCCCCCTTAATGGAGAAAAATCCCGTTCAACGTGCAGGCAGCCGCGCGCGCGACGCTGTAATCCAATGATAGACGTTGGGGAGATGATGGACAGTGCAGGGGAGAAGAGGGATGACCTTCTTTTGTACGGTAAATTTGTAATTTTTACAATGTTTTTGTAATACATTAATTATCACAGGCTTTAATAAAAAATATAAAAAAACTAGTCTATACTAACATAAGATACATATGGGTCAAATTTATTTTATTAAGATAAAAAAAAAAAAAAATATATATATATATATATTATATATAATTTGTGTGTGTGTGTGTTACATATCCCCGTCTTTTCCTGATTGTCTTTTTGTCCTTTTCCATCTCTCCAAACCTTTTTTAAATCCTTTTTTTCCTAATCCGTTTATCCTTTTCTATTAAAGGAGTGGTTTCAGTTTAATATGTTGCAGGCTCATTTACTGGTAATAAAAAATAAATGATAATGCTGAAACTAAATAATCTAATAATATTGGGCTTGTTTTGGGCTTGTTTTTGAAGCTACAGTTGCTTATTTGTCTCGCGAGAGTTGGCAACTGTGCTTGCTAACTTCCCTGCGTCTCGTTCACTCGGATGTACGTCATTGCTTACGTTGCATGAGTGCCCACTACTGGCGGCACCTTTGCTGAATTGGAAAGTGTTAAACCTTGATCACTTAGAATCCACTATGGGGTTGATTTATTATTTATTTTGTTCCCATACGAAATTGTTTAATGCATCGTTCTATATGTATATAGGTGTGTTTGAGTTGTTTACATTAAAAATATATATATATCATAGAGTTGTTTGTGGTGGGATAATTTAAATGCAATATGCGTTGACGTCACAATCGTGTTGCATTGTGGTATATGGGGCTGCCTGAAGTGTACATGAAGTAGACTCGTGCTGCGTTCCAGTCCAAAATTGTCATGCCCTTCACTCGCTAACTTCCCTCCGTCTCGTTCACTCGGATGTGAGTCATTGCTTACGTTGCATGAGTGCCCAACACTGATGGAAACTGCAGTGGGCTGAATTGGAACGTCCTATGCCCTTGATCACTTGGAATCAGCTATGGAGTTGATTTATTATTTTATTTTTTTTTCCCTTTAAGAATTTGTTTAATGCAGCATCCAAATGTATATAGATGTGTTTGGGTTGTGTTAAATAAAAAAAACATAATTAAAGGTGCAGTGTGTGATTTTTAGCGGCATCTAGTGGTGAGGTTACGAATTGCAACCAACAAAAGTTACGGTGGCCGACCGTAACTTTAATAGCCAGTTAAATATGTCATCGTCTGAGACTGCAGAGAGTAGCCAGTTCAGCAATGAGGTTTCTTTACAAGGATAAAATAAGAAATTATGTTTACTTAATTATTCAGTAAAACTATATGTTATTGCGAATATTATTGTTACTTACTTGTTCATCATTGTGTCAGTGTTTTATTCGCTGAACTAAGCCTGCTTCCTTGCACGAAGAGCAACATAGTAACGAAACGCGTTTGTCCGTTTAGGGCCACCGTAGAAACATGTCGGCGCATTTCAATGATCGGGAACCCGCGGTGTGTGTAGACAGAAACTGCTCATTCTAAGGTAATACAAATATAACGGTTCATTAAGTAAGGTCTTTATACACCACTGAAAACTTCTTTTTCAAGGTAGTGAGGAAACGCGCTCTGTAGCGCTGTGTGTTCGCTGTCGGCTACGCTAGAAACATGACCACACAATATGTCGACCTCCATAGAAGGGTTAGTGAGCGGTTATGGAGATATAAATGTCTCATTCTAAGGTAATAAAAACATAACGGTTCATTATGCAAGGTCTTTATACACCACTGAAAACATAGTTATGGATCTTATATTGCATTTCTGTCAATAGATCCTCAGAAATATTACACAATGCACCTTTAATATATCATAGAGTTGTTTGTGGTGGTGGTGATTAGACGAGATCTGCGGTGACCAAGGTTATTATAATTTTGCTTTTTTAACTCTTGTGCAGACATCTTAATAATAAAAATAAAATAATGGTTTGAGATTGAACAAAGCACCAAATAAATGGAACTTAAAAGTATACAAGAAAAAACTATGAAAAATTCAGACAAACTAATTCATATTAAAAATGAAATCTTGTTAAACATGCCTAGTGTACTTTTTTCAGCTGTACAATGTAGCAGAGTGACCACTGGTACATACAAATAAAACCCCCCAGCTAAATTCATCTGACTACTACAGCCAACACTGCTGTGATGCCAGTGTGATTAAATAAGGAGATAGCTATGCAGTGTGTGAATGTGTACATATATTTCTATCTCGGTGGGGACTTTAACCTGAATGCACACAGACTAATGGGGACTTGGAGTTTGAATGTAGTTTTTTTTTAAATGTAAAAATGCAGAAAGTTGTGTGTGATGGGTAGGTTTAGGGGTCGGGTTAGTGTAAGGAGACAGAATATACAGTTTGTACAGTATAAAAACCATTATGTCTATGGTGATTCCCCACAAAGATAGTGGGTGTGTGTTACCAGACTGTGTGTGTGTGTCCTGGTATTCCCTACATTGTGGGGAAATGTCTCCACATGGACAATAATATTATTAGCAGTAAATGTTTTGTAAAAACAAATATAATAACAGCACCTGTCAGCCTGTCAACATTCATGAAAACATGACATCTCAAACATACAATAGTAGTATTACATTAATGTTTTTGTGCTTGACTTGTTTTGCAGTTGCATCCACGTCTCGCACATGAAACGGCATTCTAAAAATGCTGCGCTTAAGTTAAAAGAAGTCCAACTTGCGTCTCATTAGTCATTACCTTGTGTTATTTCCCATTCCACTGCAACAGATGCATCCTTTATGAACAGCCGCTTAGCACTAGCGATGTGTTCTACGTTACGATTCTTTCATTGAGTGTGTGACAGGACAGCGGTTAATCGCCTCAGCAACTTCACACGCGTGAAGCGTCATATACAGGCATTTCCCTAAACAGCCTCAGGTCAGATTTTCCGCCAAAGGGCTTACTAATTACGAAAACGATTATTTATTTGGTAATTATTATTTTATTTCAGTTAGTTTTTCAGTAACTGTTATTAGTTTTGTTTAGTTTTAGTTTTTCATTTATTATGAATTTTAAATTTTATTTCAGTTTACGAAAATGTTTTTTGACCAATAGTTTTAGTCTTAGTTTCAGTTTTCGTTTATGAAAATAACCTTGGCGGTGACGTCACAATCGTGTTGCATTGTGGTATATGGAGCTGCCTGAAGTGTATATATGAAGTAGACTCGCTCCCTCTGTCAAAATCGAGAGAGTGAGGGTCTGTCCATATAAACTTCCCTCGTCCACTTCACTAACCCTAACCCTAACCCCGAGGGGAAGTGCTTAGGGAAGTTTGCAAATGGGTGTCCAAAAGTGGACTGGCACGCAGCCCTAATGTGTCTCTTCAGCTATCAGGCTAACCATAAGCTACATTAGCATTAAGCTAGCTTAGCATGCTAATCTGGTTAACGTGCTTTTGTGTGCTCATTCTTACACTGAAGCCTCTCCTCGGCAGCTTGGTAAGTCAGCGTCCTCTGAATGGCGCAAGCTGCTAACCCACGTGCCACGAGCCGTGAGCCATTCTGGTCGTGGGTTCGAATCCTGAGTGGCACATGCCCAGACCGCAAGAGGTACTGTGGCCTTAAGTGGTGGAAAAGTTGCTTCTGTTCCAGACATGGTGTCTTTCTGAGAAGGAACTCATTAAATAAAACATGTGGTACATTTATATAAAAAAGCAAAGTATTTATTTTTTGCTACTATTTGAACCCATTGATCTCATCATGCTGATCACATTCAGAATCTTGCATTAAAGGGTTAGTTCACCCAAAAATGAAAATTATGCCATTAATGACTCACCCTCATGTTATCCCAAGCCCGTAAGACCTCCGTTAATCTTCGGAACACAGTTTAAGATATTTTAGATTTAGTCCGAGAGCTTTCTGTCCCTCCATTGAAAATGTATGTACGGTATACTGTCCTTGTCCAGAAAGGAAATACAGACATCATCAAAGTAGTCCATGTGACATCAGTGGGCTAGTTAGAATTTTTGAAGCATCGAAAATACATTTTGGTCCAAAAATAACAAAAACTACGACTTTATTCAGCATTGTATTGTCTTCCGGTTCTGTTGTGGATCCGCGTTCACGACGCTGCTGACGTAAGACGCTGCTGACGTGTATCTGGTGCGCCCGAGCTTCCTTTACAGTCTGAGGGAGACGCACGCTGGAAACAAAACAATCTTCGCAAACATGTCTAAGGATTTCGACACAGAGGAAGACTTGCATTTTTTTGCCCAGCCATATTTATTTGAATCCGAATACACGGACGCACCAGATACACGTCAGCAGCGTCTTACGTCAGCAGCGTCACTAAAGCGGATTGACAACAGAACCGGAAGACAATACAATGCTGAATAAAGTCGTAGTTTTTGTTATTTTTGGACCAAAATGTATTTTCGATGCTTCAAAACATTCTAACTAGCCCACTGATGTCACATGGACTACTTTGATGATGTCTGTATTTCCTTTCTGGACAAGGACAGTATACCGTACATACATTTTCAATGGAGGGACAGAAAGCTCTCGGACTAAATCTAAAATATCTTAAACTGTGTTCCGAAGATGAACGGAGGTCTTACGGGCTTGGGATAACATGAGGGTGAGTCATTAATAACATCATTTTCATTTTTGGGTGAACTAACCCTTTAAGAAGTAAGGATATCTTGTAAGAACACAAGGTACGAATACTTTGGTTATTAAAGTTTCTTTTAAAGTTTTGAAACCAAAGTATTTTTAACTACTTTTTGAACCCATGGAACCATTGGAACGGCTTGGCCCCGTGATGGCTGCTTGCAGATATATTTTGATTTTGTTTTCAATAAAGACTGTTGACTAAGATCCAGCATCATCTCTGCTGCAACCAGCCTGTGACAATAGCCAAAATCAAAGTTTAATTTTCAGGGAAATATTAGAGCTTGAGTCGAGTCTCATGCTTCAGCTCTCCATCATGGACAGCAAATTTGTTTACCCTCATTCCACTTAAAGAGTATATTAACATGTGAACATTTATGATACAATCACTTACTGTTCCTGTGTGTGCAGAATTATAGCTTTTGTCATGGATATGTAAACATATGACATTAAAATGTATTACAATTGTACAAGTTTTTTATAGTTGCTAAAAACTGTAACATATATAATTCTAAAATCTATGTTTTTGGATTTAAAGATTGATGATGTCTTTAACTGTGACCTCTACAGGTGTCACAGAAGGCCAGCAAGAGAAATGCAGCACGAAACAGAGCCATACAGAAGAAACAAGAGCAGATAGAGGAGGTAAATTGATTTGTGTTTGTGTGTGTGTAGTCAAGGTATTTCCAATATTGTACTGTAGGTACCAAATGTTCTGAAAACACGAACACAAAAAAAGTTGGTCCCCATGAGAATGTAATGTAAAAATGGAGAGAAGTTTCTATGGGTCTAGGGGACAGACTATACAGTTTGTACAGTATAATTGTCACTTAATATGGTTACTTTCACACACAGTTTGGTTATTATATACAAAAGAGACCCCTGCTGTGTGAACAGAACCACAATGGAAAACAAGTTGAATGGAAAACAAGTTGTCTGTTACATCACACAGTTCGAGAGACACACTCATGTCCACTGCGTGTTTAATTTGCATCAAGCCTCCCTTACAGAACAAAAATATATGGGAATATACTGCAAAATATAATGCAATATATTACATAATACATTTCCATATATGGGAAACTAGTGCTTATATTTTTCAATATACTGCAATATATGCATTGACCATGTATGGCTATATATTAATACATATAAAATAATTATAAATGAAAACAAAAATAGCATGACATGTTATATTCACAAAGTTTTATCCTTTATTGTGTACATATACTGCACATACATGTTCCCATTGAAATGTGAATGTGTGTTCACACATATACACACATTCTCGGAATGAGTTACAACAGATTTCTAGTTCCCAGCATGCTTTGCTTCTGGCTAAGAGAGTAAATGTTCAGATTAAGTGTTATTTAATGTGTTTTGCTCAATATGAATATAGGGGGAGACCTGTTAGTGTTTAATGCTCTATTATTTTTTTTAATTTTAAAAGTTTTTCTGGTATGTCTGAGTTTTTGGGGTTACCATTGTGCTGAAGAGTAGAGCCTGTGGTGATGTTAATGATTGGCCGAAGACCATTATGACTATAATTGCTATCTATTAAAAGTAATGACAACTCAGTCCTCAGTACAGTGATAGTCTGTTGGCTAAATTCTTTAGTACATGCTGGTGTACTTGTGCTTTTGTTACTAGCTTGAAGATATGAAATGTTTACAATGTAAATAATAAAAAAATATAAGAAATATATTACATTATATATTCCTCTATGTGTGTTTATGTTGCATGAGTAAATATATCTGCAATATATTACACATGCAGTGCCATGTCGGATCACATATACATATATTATGAAGTGTATTACTGAATATAAAATGACATACATTATGATATATTAGTAAATATATTTTCACATATTTTTCAATATATGAAAAGCAGCAATTCCTTATGTATGATTTAATATATTGTAATATATTAAAACAATGTATTATTATGTATATTTTCAAATGTACTGTTTAACCATTTAATACATTGATCATTCATATATGGGAAATATATTTTCATTCCGTAAGGGCTAACAGACCGTGTTTCAAGCCGTGTGTAATTTTTGTGATGCTTCCTGCATTAAATGGATTGTAACAACGTGTTGTCTGCTGTGTTCAATGTGAACAACAGCAAAAACGAGTGAGGAATATGTACAAATCAAGGATTAAAGTGCTTATGTTAGTCTATCATTCTTATACACAGCCCATAATGAGAATAAACACCAATATATCTTTCTAGATTTTTTTCTTGTTAGTACACCAGTAATGCAGAAAATCATTTTTAACCGTGAAAGGCAGAAACTGTGATCACGTTAATATATGATTAATTGTGCAGCATTGGTCACTCTGCTAGTCTGCATGTCCATTCCGTGACAACGACAATTAGTTCAATAATCTACAGAAAATGAGCAAAACAATGGCAACAAAAACATTCTGTCATGGAGGAATCTCTGCAGATTCACCATAGACTGGAATGTAAAATTAATGTTGACACAATGTAGTGAAGGTTCACTTTGTGCATGGTGATTGAGGCCGAGGGTGTGAGCGAGAAACAGAAGTGGATTTGTGAGCATGGATTGAACTCCACTTTCCTCCACTCCACTCATCTACAGGATTCTGCGTACTAGAGAGGCTCATCGGGCCACAGAGCTGCCCTGTACACATCCGTCATGCATTCTATTGTAGAAAATCATCTGCATATTACATGCAAACAGAAAATTCACATGGTTTTCACAGCAAAACATGCAGCAGAAATAGCAAGAGTAGTGCTATTCTGAATATAGTTTTATTTTGAGACCTGTTGGCAAGTTTGTGTCTTCAGTGAGTTACACAAGTTAAATCTAGCTCTATTATATGGTGTGTTTTCATTGTAATCATAGTCATTCATTCTATTTTCAAGAAACTGCACAGCAGAGCTCATGATGCGATGACTCAGATACATGCGGAATGGTAATTTAACCCCGCAGCGCACACACAGAGACACGCTATCTCTATGGTTACCACGGATGAGGCAGTAGGTGCTATTTTGAAGTGATCCGATAAAAGCTAGCAGCTCAAACACACATACATAACTAGAGTTTCTACAAGACTGCCTGCTTCTCCACACACAAATAATAACGGTTTTAGCAAGGGTGCATATTATTTAATAATTTTTCTCTTAGCAAAATTCACATTTATTGGCATTGGTTGTTTTATGTAACCTTGTATGTAATGCTTTTATGTAACGCTGATCAAACGTTCTCTGAAGCAAATCCCCATATAAATAATTTGATAAAAAATTTAAAGTAGATTTTTATATTTTAAGGAAAATACTGTTTGCCTGAGCAAAGTGTCTTCCCTGAATGTAGGGAACATAGCTGACGCTTTAGGAACCCAGGAGTGACGACCTCTGAAGCATTTATAGAATAATGCCAATTTACTGCATGGCAAATGGTGCTTAAGCAGGTACCATTCCAGGTACATTTTTTGGTGCAATTAACTGGGGCCGTTTATCATTTTGTTGATATTTTCCACTGAAGGAGCTAATACTCAGATAAATCAGCAGTGTAGCAAACCTAGAGGGTGCCCTTGTTCCTTCATTTAGAAAAAACAGAGGTAATTGCATAACTCATACATTCCTTTATATTGGTCACTTCATCACCAGATCTGGCTGACTACATCATGCGTTGTGGTCATGTCTAGGCGCAGGTCCGCAATCTGATCTGGATACGGCCTGGATCCGGCTGACTACAGTAAACCTCGGAATAAGCAGAAAGACTAACCTTAGCGTAGATGCCATTCTTCTTATGATGTAACACGTACATCAGGTGTTATAGGAGGTGTTCTTGGTTCCGGCTGATCTAGTTTATGCAACCAAACAATCATTTAACTGATTTGAATAATAGAAATGTATAGTGTTCTATATGAATGCCAGGTTAAAGAGATGTGTTTTTAGTCTAGATTCAAACTGACAGACTGTGTCTGCTTCTCGAACAATGCTAGGAACTATTCCAAAGTTTTGGTGCTAGATAGGAAAAGGATCTATCACCTGCAGATGATTTTGATATTCTAGGTATTATCAACTGGCCAATTTTGAGATCGAAATAGACGTGACGGTCTATAATGCGTTAAGAGCTCCCTCAAGTACTGGGGAGCTAAACCATTTAGTGCTTTGTAAGTAATCAGCAATATTTAAAAATGTATACAATGTTTAATAGGGAGCCAATGCAGTGTTGACAGAACCGGCTAATATGGTCATACTTCCTGGTTCTGGTAAGAACTCTAGCGGCTGCGTTTTGGACCAGCTGTAGTTTGTTTTATTAAGCATGCAGGGCAACCACCAATAAAAGCATTACAAGTCTAGTCTTGAGGTTGCATGAACGCATTAACTAATTTTTTTCAAATAATTAGAAACTCTACTTCTTCAGAATTAAGTAGTAGGAAATTACTAGTCATCTAATTTTTTATATCCGCTATGCATTCCGTTAATTTTGTGAATTTGAAAGTTTCGTCGGGGCGCAAAGAAATATAGAGTTATCATCAGCATAACAGTGAAAACTAATTCCATGCTTCCTAATGATATCTTCTAAGCGTAGCATGTACAGAGTGAACAGCAACGGTCCTAGTACTGAGCCTTGTGGTACGTCAACATAATATTGAGTCTATTCAAAAGAATGTTGTGGTCGATGGTTTCAAATGCAGCACTAAGATCCAATAACACTAATAGAGAGATACAACCACGATCGGATGATAAGAGCAAATCATTTGTGACTCTAATGAGAGCTGTCTCAGTACTATGATACGGTCTAAATCCGGACTGGAAATCCTCGCAGATACCATTTCTTTCTAAAAAGGAACATAGTTGTGAGGATACTACTTTTTCTAGTATCTTTGACAGAAAAGATAGATTCGAGATCGGCCTGTAATTGACTAATTATGTAGGATCAAGTTGTCTTATTTTAATAAGAGGTTTAATAATAGCTTAAAAGTTTTCAGTCCGTATCCTAATGGCAAAGATGAATTAATGATATTAAGAAGAGGATCTATGACCTCTGTAAGCATCTCTTTCAATAGCCAGTCAGTAGGGTCTAACATACATGTTGTTTATTTAGATGATTTAACTATTTTAGACCATTCTTCCTCTTCTATAGCAACGAATTAATAGAATTTTTCCTCAGGGACACTACAATGCTCCCTAATATTATCAATCTTGCAAGTAAAGAAGTTCATAAAGTCATTACTGCTGTGCTGTTTGGAAACTTCAGAAGTTGAAGCTTTATTTCTTCTTAATTTAGCCACTGTATCAAATAAATACCCGTGTTTGTTTTCTTCTAAGAGAGTCAAAAAATAAGCAGATCTAGCAATTTTTAAGGCCTTTCTGTACGCATTCGTGCTCTCTTTCCACAAAAGAGCGAAACACCTCTAGTTTTGTTTTCTTCCAGTTGCATTTTTCGGGCTGCTCTCTTAAGGGCCTGAGTGTGCTTATTGTACCACTGCATTGGACTATTTTCTTTAATCTTCTTTCACCATTTTATTTGAGAAAAACCATTGTCAAATACACTTTGAAACAGGTCTTCACTACAACCCGTCAAAATAAACGTTTGGTTTAACTAGGAGAAATTATGACAGAAATGTATTACTATTGTAGGCCTAGTACTACAATAGAGCATACTCCTCAAAATAATAATAATAACAACAACAACAACAATAATACAATTTATTTAAACATTATTTAAGGAATATATTTTTTTGTCCATTGTTTAATTTAGTAAATCTGTTTTTGCAGCTCTTCCCCAAAAAATAAAAGGACACAAGTTTAAATTTTCATTTGATTACCACCGTTTTTGATCATATATTTGGATTAAATCATAAAAAGAAACATTAATTTTCTGAATAAAATACATTTCATAGGACTATATTATTCTTAAACATTTTAATAAATTATTAATGTTAAAAATAAGTTGTTAATCTAATTCATTATCAATTATTGAATTTAATTGATTCGTTTTACTGAAATTTTAATAAAAAAACAAACAAATGGTTTCAAGTTTGTTATAATAAAAGCATTCGTTCAACCCCCCCAAAAAAACTGTTTTCTTTAATTTAATTGTCATTTTAACTGATGATAATAATAATAACCATAATTTAATAATACCGTTTATTTATTTAATAATTGATTAATACTGTAAACCGTGATATTTTCTGAGACGTTATCATACTGTGAAAATCTCATTTATACCATTACAACCATACACGGGAGAGCCCCCCACCCCACCCCGCTGTTAAAAAAGTAACTCAGTAACTTTTACTTGAGTAAATTTTAAATGAGCTACTTTTTACTTGTACTTAAGTAAAATTTCATTGAAGTAGTAGTACTTTTACTTGAGTAGAATATTTTATTATTCTTTCCACCTCTGCATATAACAGCCTGTGTCACATATGATATGTGGAAAAACGACCTTACAATTGAGGTACAACTTGACAGCGAATACAAGAGTCAGGTTCATTTTTGGACTCAAGTGCTTACAATAATCACTGACGTCACTCTGACATTAGCCTCATGTAATATGTCATTCAGGGGGCATAATGAAAATTTGAATGACCCAAACAATGGGAACTTTTAGTCAGTAATTGAGTTGTTAGCCCGAGAGTTATGTGAGAGTTGCTGGATTAAAAAAAGCCAAGTAAATTATTTAAGCCCAGCAATTCAGATTGAATTGATTACATTGTTATCTCAGAAGGTGCATGACCAAATTGTGTCTGAGATAAAGGAGGCAGCATTTTATTCATTCATAATGGACACTACTCAGGATCAGCAAAGTTGATCAACTCAGTCAAGTTTTCTGATACGTAACTGTTCGAAAAGATGAAAAGGATAATGCACTCGGCACTGATGTCACTGAGAGTTTCCTCGGATTCCAGAAGATTCCAGACACTTCCTGCCCCGGCGGCAGGGTGGAGGCAACAGCGGGTTCCTCAACCTACTCGTTGCCGAAGGCGTCCCCTGCCGCTGCCTCCGATTCCACAAGTGTCAGATGTAGCGTCCCTGAGACAGGCCACCCAGGGATGAGGGGACGAGCTCTTCAGATGGTTACTGTTCCGCCACTGGCTCCCCGGAGTCCAGTGGAACCCGAATTGTCAAGAGAGCAAATTCCTCCGTCCCTGGGTCCCAAGAGGGCGAGGCTGGCGGTGTGCGAACCTGTAGGACAGCCTTGTACCCCTCAGCCCCCTCTTGTTTGCCAGCCGGCAGGGGTGCGTTCAAGGACCCGGTCATCCGCCTTCTCACGCATCTGCTGTTGCCCCGTGGAGACAGGTAAGTGTTGCACCGCACACTCAGACCCTGCTTCGGGCTGCCTCCAGGCCTTCCGAGCCGGGTCCCTGTCCTCCACCTCGCTGCCCCACCTCGGGTACGTCTGTGGTCTTCTGGGCCTGGGCCTGGTTCGTAGAAGCAGAAAGAGCTTCCCAACCGGTCCGGACCAGACTGTGACCATCAGACTCGGCTATGCGATTCATTATCGCTCGGCGCCCGCTCAAGTTCAGTGATAATCATTGGTGTTGAGCAGATATGCTCCTGAAAGCTCAGTGATATTCATCACACCTAGTGTTGAGCAGTTCTCCTGTCTTGTGCGCGCATGCCGCTGTCCTACTGGCGAAGGACGCGATATAGCAGCTCTCCAGCCGATGTGAAGGGCAGTTTTTATAAACTTGTTCTTCATGTACCTAGTATGTGGTGGGTCATGACCATCTTGGCCCTGTGTCACTTGTAACGGGCCCTTTCTCAAAAGCCTCCGTCCAAGTTGCTACACAGAGAGGCATTTTTCAGAATGCCCCGTCCCCAAGCTTGGTCTGCAGCGTTCGACCTGAATGACATGTACTTCAGATCTCTAGCCTCCACACCACAGGCTATCCTGCGTGTTGCCTTTGAGGGTTCGAAGTATCAGTGCAGCCAGTACTGGTCTTCAGGTCAACTGAGAGAGAGTAATCTTGCCCACGGGCTGAGTATCTCTTTTCCGGTATGGAGATGGACTCTGCCCAACATGCCTCTTCAAGAAGAGTGTGTGTCTGGTCGGTGCTATATAGAAGTGAGAAAGGATCTCACTGAAATAATTTTCACAGGCTCCTGGGGCATATGGCAGACGCAGCCGCATGGCTTCCTCCATACGAAGACCACTTCAGCACTGGCTTAATGTCGAGTCCCGAGGTGACCGTGGCAGAGTGGCACGCCCGGTGTGACAACATTTCACCCCGGCCTGCCGCCAAACCCTCAGCCCGTGTTCAGACCTTTCGTTCCACCGAGCCAACCGCTCAAAGAACGAGGTCCACTACCACCGACTGAGGGGCCATGTACAAAGGGCATGCTTTAACGGAGGCCTCCGCAACCTCCGTCTGCATTGGTATTCATTACCTCGAGTTGTTGCAGTTCACCTCGCTTTGAGCCACCGCTGCTCAGCAAGCTGGTACTGGTCTAAAAGACAGCATTGCGATGTCACAACTCGCCCGTCACCTCCTCCTTGGAGTCAGAAGCCTCTGAGGTCGCTTCATTCCACTATTTCTTCCGGCCTGCTCAATCGTGCTGCTGACGAGCCTCACGACAGTCTATGGCCAGGGAGAGTGGAGACTCCATCCCCTGGCGGTCCAGCTGGGCAGGAGCCACTTCGGGGCCGCTCAGTTACATCTGTTTGCCTCTCCGGATTTGTTCCTCTGCCAGTTGTGTTATTTCTGTCCGAGCGGACAACCCTTGGACAGACACTGGCTCTTAGCTGGCCCCGGGGCCCCGCAGAAATGCATTCCCCAGTGAGCCTTCTAAAAAAGCGGCTATGCGATTCATTGTCGCTTGGCGCCCTCTCAAGTTCAGTGATTTCTTCACACTCAGGTGTTGAGCAGAGATGCTCCTGAAGCTCAGTTATTTCTTCACACCTAGTGTTGAGCAGTGCTCCTGTCTTGTGCGCGTATGTCTCTTGCACCTACTGTGCTAGGTCAGGAATGGAGCAGGTCTTGATAGTTGCCCCTTATTGGCCAACCAGACCTAGTTCCCCTTGACAGCACTTCCTGACTTTCCCCTGAATACATTACTCAGGGACGGGGCATGATGGCACCTGCGTTCAGACCCCTGGAGAGTTCCAGGTCGGTCCTAAAAATGGACGCGGAGGTTCAGGTGGCTACTGCTGGACTATGTGGTAGTCACCATCACTTTTGCGAGAGCACCCCCTAAGAGAAAGTGTTGCTTACGCCAATTAGAAGTGGAACCTATTCAATGAGTGAGTCTTCTCCCCGTGAGGAGATCCTGAAGGGTTGGGTAGCAAGATGGGTTGGAGTAGGGCTGTCTCCTCCACCCTCAAAATGATGTTGCCTCTATATTTTCTTTGACGCACATCATGATGCAGTAGCGTCAGGTTCCTGAGGAGCAAGGGAATCTGCCTTGCGCCCCTCTTTATCCTCTTGGGCCTTATCTCTGGTGCTACTGCACTCAGAGACCACCCCTGAGACACTGCAGGCAGTGAGTTAAAAACTCTGTTTTTAAAGAAACAGTTCTCCTACTCGCGTGGTGTCTACTAGAGGGTAGGGACTTGCTCGCTTTCAGTCAACGGATTGTGCCTGGAATTCGGGCCGGCTAACTCTCACAAGCTGAGACCCTGGCCTGGATATGTGCCCAAGGTTCCTACCTCTCCCTAAAGGTGGGACCAGTTGGTGAGCCTGCAAGTGTTGCCCCAGAGGAGGCAGATCCAGCCCTGGCTTTTCTGTCCGTCCGCTTCATTGTGGTTATACTTGCACAGAACGCAAGCCTTGGACCTCAGACCAGCTCTTGTCTGTTAAGGAAATCAGCAGAAAGGGAAGGCTGTTTCCAAGCGAGGTTGGCCCACTAAATAGTGGCTGCCTTCATCTTGGTGAAAATTCCGAGATGCACGTGTCCACTTAGGTGGTGAGCTCCTCTTAAATGAGCATGTGCTCCCGCCTAGGAGTTAACACAGAGTGCTTAGCTGACAGATATTCTAGAGTTGGGGGCTGGGCGACACCCATAGTCGAACCGCTGCTTCCCGTGGGCTCCCTTCTCATGAAGCCAGTTTCACCGTGAGCCCGGTTCGAAGTGTCGGCTTGCTACGCCATTCCCCTCCTATGGACTGGATAAGTGCGCAATTCTTGCTCCAGTAGAGTTCCCTCTTAACCGAACCCTGTTGAGTTCCTCCACACCCTCCGGCGATGCAGCGGAGCGTCCGAAGCCAGGCCTACCACTCGTGAGCATTGTGGAACCTGTGTTAGGCTTGGTCCATATGTTGCAATCCCTACGGCGATCCCATATGTGTATTCTTCCACGGTACGGCTCCCTGTGGCGAGCCCGTGTCTTCCCTCGGCAGAGTCTGCTCTGCCGTCACTGTCGGGTTGAGCCAGCCCGTAGGAACAGCAATGACTTCCCTGGCCTAAAGCCCTGTCCCTTCATCGACCTTAAAATGCAGGGGGATCAGGAGGCTTCTGTCTAGGCACTGGAAGGTGGCAGCACTAGTGGCGTTTTCATTAGATCCCCATTCAGTCGACGTCGACTACGTCTGATGTTCTCGACTGAAAGGGAACGTCCTGGTTGTGTGTGCCCTGAAGGAGGGAATGGAGGACGTAGTCCCCTCGCCACTTCTGCTGGACCACCGCTGACTCCGGGGGCCGATCGGCTCCTCAGCAAAAAAAGCAACTGGTGCGTGCATCCACTTCCGTATTTATACCCGCGCTGCGGGGTGGAGCGTGTAATCATGCACGCCAATGTTGAATTGGCTTGATTAAATAGTAGTACGAAGAAGACAGGCTCCCTAAGCGTGATCCCCATTCAGTCGACGTCGACTACGTCCTCCGTTCCCTCCTTCAGGGAACGGTGGGTTGCATACACAACCAGGACGTTCAATGACGTGGTCCAGAGACTTTGTTTTCTTCTGCCAAAGCATCAAACGGTGGGAAATGTTGGAAAATCAGCTTTTGATGCCAACACTGAAAAGACTTCGTCCCACGCAATGGGAAACACAATGCTCTCCACGCACTACATTTTCATTATGCTGACATCCTAAAGGCACTGACCAAAATTGCTCTGCAGTCAAAAAAATCAGAAGAACATAGAGAGGCGACTGGACTTATCAAATCAAAAGAAACATTTGAATTCGCTATGATGCTTGTCATTCAGGAAATTTTTTTGGAGAGGGTCAATGTAGTTTCACATGTACTGCAGGAGAAAGATGTGGATCCTATTCAAGCAGCCTTATTGGAAAACACCCTCAACACCTCATCACTGCTAAGAGATCAGTTTGAGGACATCAAAAGCACAGCACAAGGCCTTGCTGCATCCTAGGGCATCAGCTGTCATTTCACTCAAAAACATGCACGGCTTGTGAAGCACAACTTCGATGAAATCAGTAAGGACCAGCGTCTCACAGACCCCGAGAACATGTTCAAAGTAGAGTTTTTTTATGCTTGCATCGATACAGCTGTTTCCCAGCTCAAACAACGTTTTAAAGGTTTGGGTACAATAGCGAGACGAATCCGCTTTTTACGTCCAAGTGAACTCGTACATGCAACTGATGATGAGCCGAAACTTTTGCAGTGACCTACAGCGATGACATTTCACCTGAATTTCCATCACAGTTGCTTTCGTTTCGAAGTTCCCTGGTCAGAAATAATAAAAATTGAAATGGGCACAATTAAAGATCTGGCAGAGCTGCTGATTCTAATGCATACATCTATTCTACCAATTGGCACAGACGTGGCTTCTACACTAAAGCTTTTTTTAACCATCCCTGTCACAGTGACAAGTGGCAACACGTCTTTTTCTAAACTGAAACTAATAAAAACCTGCCTGAGCCAGGACAGACTTTCCGAACTTGCGATTATCAGTATTGAGAGCCAGCGTGCACGTCAGATGGACATAACAGACATTGTGAGGGACTTTGCTCACAAAAATGTTGAGAGAAAGGGGCGTTTTGGGTATTTTTAAAGGTGAGATGCTTTATTGCATTCCTTCTAAAGATTCAATGAATCAATTAACTTTTTATAGGTAACTTAAATGTAAAAGATTGTCAAGAACACGTTCAATCCCTGTTTATAATAGACAAATTCATTGTTATATCGATAGCAGATAGCCGGATATAGTTTTGACGCCAGATATACCTGCTATCTTGCATTTTAACACGTTATTATAAGGTTGTTTTATTGTTGGTGTTTTTTAAGAACCTGAAAAGTTCTTTATAAATAAAATGAATGAAATCCATTTAATATAGTCTATAGTATAGGCAACACAGTTTGCGCTAAGCCATTGTTCAAACCCCAGTTCTAAGATATCTGGGATGCTGAGTAGATGAAACTTATCAGGCAGATTATTTATAAAGCAATCTTTAGTGGTAGAAGTGATAGTTCTACCATATTTGTTACACGGAGTCGGCTTTGCAGCCTTGGCTAAATGAATTATACACGAGACTAGATAATGATCGGAGAGGTCATCGCTCTGCTGCAGAACTGCCAGTCTGTCTGATTCCTGACCTGGTCCTCAGTTAGTCAAGGTTCAACTCTAAGACTATGTGCCATATTACTAGAGAGAAGAGCAGCACCATCCCAGGAGGCATGAATACCATCTCTTTTCAACAGGTCAGGTCTGCAAAAATAAATTGTTTATAAATTCTGTTATTTTGCGGACACCAGTTAGAGAGCCAGCCATTGACTGAGGACAGTCTACTAAGTATCTCATCACTTTGGCGAACAGGAAGGGGGCCAGAGCAAATTACAGTGTCTGAAGTAAACAGAATGATTAAACTAAAACTCTATTATTAAAGTAAACTCTATTTTACATCTGATATACACATTTACATTAAATATGCCACTTATTAATAAAGTTAAGCACTGAAATTTCATGAAGTCATTATCCAGAAGTTACAATATTTGTATATTAATTTAAATAGAAATATTTGTACTAGGTGCGCTGCTTTTAAACACTTTTCCTGTGGAATGCTGTGGTTTAATGTTTTAACTACAGCAATGATTGTTTGACGCATGATAATTCCGCTTTAAATGGCAGAACACATGCATGTTCCTCATGTTCTGGGAAAATATTTTTGTGCGAATAATGATCAATGATGCACACTTTTTACGTCTAAGCAGATGGCTTAGCAACATAGACCGTATAATGACAAACACTGAAGGACTTGCGCAGTGATCGAACGATCCATTGGCGGGTTTGAATAAGTCCGATGACAGTAGGCTGTAAAACCTCTTCTGCACGCAGGTCCAGTTGATGTCGTGCACAGACAGACTGGTAACCTTTTTCATATATAGTACTGTATATTCTACTGTATATATCTAAGGATATCATTTGAAGGAAACTGTAAGATATGCATATTTATGTTTTGTCAGTGACACGCTGAGTCAGACACTGCAAAAAAATAAGGCCTATCGGTTTTCATTAAAAAATAAAATAAACCATCCTAAAATATATGTTTACCTTATAGGCAAAATTGCATACATTTTATTTTCTAAAAGCAATTAAAAATAGCCTACTATTTTGCCAGTGGAAAAGATTGAGAATAACTCTTATCTGAAAACGTTCTAAAATACCAAATGTATTTTATACAATATTTATTTATTTATTCTAAAAAAAAGGAAAGGATACTGAATGATTTATAGTAATGTAATGTGACGGCACATAGTCCTTATCTCATATTTTCCTAATGTCTTGTGTTAAACATGGTATCACGTGGATGGGAATATACATGGAAATGATGTGCGGATGAGTATCTGCATAGTAAAACGAGGCGTTGTGAGTTCATATATGGTTATTTCAGGGCGGAGACGCATGTGAACACAATCTTCCTCTGACTGGGTTTATAAAGGGAATTTTGAGCAGTTTCAGGCAAAGTCTAGCTTTTGTGGTTTTTGTAGCTTTTAGGATGAAATCTACAGATTTACAATGTACAATATACCATTACATTGCCATATGTTTTATAGTACTATGACATTCTTCGCAGTACAATGGATTACCATGCAAATAACATGGTACATATATAAGGATTTAGTAACATAGTATATATTATTAAATAGAAACAAATTAGTGGTATCATGTGAATAAGTAATTTAGATATGTATTTGACAGTAACCACTGCTCACTTGCTTTCATTAACACTAGCTTTTGAAAGAGTACTGAATCTCCAGATCAAAAAACACGTGAAAAAGAAGAAACAAGCGAAAAAAGCATTGCTGTCTTTGACACAATTCACAATTCTTACCCACATTCAAGTATTGATAAAAAGAATGCATGAAACTAGAATAGAATGTTTATTTTTATTTTTTTAATAAATGTTCTTTCTTTTGATATAGTGCATGTTCAGATATTCATACAACAATATAAGGGCCCTAACCATTTTGTGAAAATGATAATAAAAAAAGGCTGGCAGCTTTTTAAAATCAAAAATGCTGGTGGAAAAATTAAGTAGTTTAATTAATATATTGTAATGTTTTGAGTAATCAATGTTTATAATCCATACAGGTGTATCGGCAGGACTGTGATACATTTGGCATGGTTGTGAAGATGTTGGTGACCAAGGATCCATCCTTGGAGAAGCCAATTCAGCTGTCTCTGCATGAAAACTTGAGGGACATTGGCATGCGTTGCATCAAGGCCATGGAGCAGTTCATCCATGAGTATGATTCCCGAGAGCTGGATACTCCATCCACCTCCCAAATACATTCCATCAAGTGAAGACTGCAAACACAAGGCTGAATGCAGATACTTATTTACTAACTTCTTATTCACGCTATCCATTCAACTTTAAAAATGTTCCTCTTTATTAATAGCTCTATCAGCGTTTCTTTAAATGATTTGCAGCACTGATCCTAATGCTAGAAAGCTGTCACGATATTGACCCAGTTAATATACATTGTCAATTAAATTAATTTTAATTACACCTTTGTATTTATTCTGTTGATAATCAGAGGCTGTTCCAGTTATCTGTTATTCCACAAATCTAGTTAGAAAAGTCACATTTTTAATGGTCATTACCAAGTTTACTAAATGTTTAAAATGAAATTCAAGCTAACCCATGTGAACCCAGAGTAAAAATATATTTAAGTATGAATATATAATTCATGTTTGCATTGATGTTTTCTGCCTGTATATTGTTTGCAAACTGTAACTATAAGATCTGTACCATGTTGAGAAACAAGCCTCAAATATCAGTGGAAGACAAAGTAAAGAATAATGAATTTAGTTGTACATAAAGCATTAAGTGAAATGTTAGTTTGGTATTAAGCTTGCTGTTGTGTCTTGAATTTTGTCTGTCTACATGTATTACAAATAAAAATGGTCTTCCACAAACCTACAGGATTGTAAAAAAAAGAAAGAAAAAAAAAAGAAGTCCCCCTGTGATGAAAATCAAGTGTTTATGTGTTGTTTTTAATATGCTTTAAGACAAACCATGTGCAAATTCATCAGTCAAAACCATTGCTGATTGTTTTCTCCTTAAAACTGCAGTGAAAAAAGGACACGGTTTGAAATTTCTGGTGACATCACAAACTAACTGGCAACCAATCAGATCAACGTGCCGGCGGGCTTCAGCATATCATTAACAGCGAACTAGCAAGGGAGGTCATCCTGGTTATTCTGTGGATATGGAGAAAAAAAACGGGTACATTGAGCAAAGTAACGGGTGAATTGTCTATATGATGTATATTACGATGTTATGATGACCTATACTTTTCTTCAAAAGCGTTTCTATGGATGCTGATGTTTAGAAGGCAGCGGTCCGACTCTGAGATGGCGAACCGGAACATGGTTTGTGTAACATTAGCAACACCTGATTAGCTGTTTGATAACGTGGTGAAGCTAAAGGTTAATCATATTATGACATGCCTCTAGGCCCGTACTACTACTGTTATTTTGGGTTGCTGCTTTATTTGTTTATTATCCATTTGCTTCATGTATTAGTTTAGTTTGGGAATGTATGTTTGCAGGCCTGTATTTTGGAGCGTGTATTTTGTGTTTGTGTTAATTACGTAGCTTATTCTTTATTTACGTTATTTTCTGAGCGGAATGTTTTCCGTAGTGTTGTTTTTTCTTATTTAGTTATGAGTTGTAAATGTTATTTTTGTGAATAAAAACTTTTTGATTCGTCTTTGTTCTCGTTGCCTCCCTCATTTGTCGTGGCTCAGAGCCAGCCGTGACAATATTAATTACAGTTTATGTCTGACGCTGAAGAGAGCGATACATAAACCACATTACCATTCTGATACATCGACTTGTAGACGAGCCTGTATAATTCACTCTTCCACTACTTTTTCTGAATCAGTTTCTACATGAATGGCTGAATTAAACCAGTATTTCCACTTGCCATTGTGCAGCATTTACTATAGTAAAGTTGAGCGAGTGGATCTCTGAATTGATGTGTGTGGAGGCGGGGCTAATTTGCATATTCATGGAGACTTCAAGATTGTGAAAAAATGGAGAGGATTATCTGAAACTGAAGGAATTTAAAAAAGCACAAAAGTAGTCATTTACACCCAACATCAGATTATATTTCAGAAAATATAATATAAAATAGTATTTTTAAAAGATCACAATGGTATTAATCTGAGGCTTAATTAAAGGCTTTGTTTGTTTGTTGAAATAGTTATTTAATTCACATACAAGACATGAACGGGGGATACACATGCAGTCACCATTGGTTTCTACACTCTATAATATGATACAAATAATGCATCTGAAGATACAAAATATAGAAATATTTAAGACAATATTTACAGAACCTTTACAATACTACATTATTTTTATATATTGTTTTTATCATTAGGAAAAACATTTAATTTTAAGATATTATTTGTAAATGACTTTGTAAAAGACAGAATATTGCATTTAAAACCATAACCAACATTGCCCAACAAAATGATAAACATTTTATAAAGTTTAATTTTAGAATGACATTAATAAAACAAGTTGAAAACCATGAAGAGCGCATATCAGGAAATTACTGTATTTAGAACAATTAACAGTAAGCAGCGAGGGGATTATAGAAAACCGTATTGCCACTAAATTATACCAAAAATTAAGGAAAAAAGAAAGGGGAGAGTGTAGACTTAACTAGAATTATACTCACAACCAAGAAAATCTAAAAACAGATAGAAAAAATGGTTGTAATTAAATTTTTTATGCACTGAGTTTATGGAATATGCCGAGCAGTAATCCCAAATTGTTTCAAGAGTAACGCAAATTAATTTCAGAGTAAGTTAAAAATCCATATCCTAATTCTGAAGGTTAAGTGCACACCGAGTCGTCACTTCTTTCCTTCTCCTGAAATGAAGTTATATAGCAGGTTGTTATTGCACAGGTTTCAACAGAACAAAATTCATATTCTTAGCAATAGATACAATTCCATGTACAATTCCAATAAATAGAAATTAATACGTTTGATCATTGTGCAATCTCCAGTCACAGTAAACACATGATTTCAGATCAGAACACATTACCTACAGTGTTACTTATGCAATGACTGAAACATGCCTGAATTGGATTTCAACCAATAGTTGGATATTTAGGAAAATAATATAATACACAACAGAAGTGAGTACACCCCGTGAAATATCACTTAATTGTAAAATGATTAGAAATGTTATCACCTCTTGATAACTGCTTTATTTCTACATTATTTCAAAATTTTGATAAAGAGTATTGATTATATACATGCACACACACACACACACACACACACACACACACACACACACACACACACGTCATCTGTCATCATTGATATTTCTGAACCTGATATTTGGAAATAACCCAATTGCATTAACGTTGTTTTAAAATGACCTGTGAACACCAAACCTTTCTCAATTTAGGACGTATGGGTTGTATTTGTCTGCATGACTGATTGGCTCTACATGGAGAAGATTGGACAGAAAAAATTAAATTAACTACTGAAAAATTAAACTACTAAAAACTACTAAAATTAAACTACTAAAAATTAAATTTGATTGGACATCAAATTAAGGGAAAAAAAAGATTCTCGGTAATAAAAGGTGTACTTGGATCAAGTTCCTACTGTGGAGCCTGTATGTTTAAAATAGTACATCTAAACGGTTAATATTAAACATGAGGAAATACCCGTATTTTCAACTAAACAAGTAATACAATTACTGCAAGGTGATAGAATTTTGAATTATTTGACAATTAAATGATTATGTACAGGTGTCTACTCACTTCTCACATACTCACTTCACCCACTCTCACATACACACAGTCAGATACTCACATTACCATTTGCTTATGATATGATGCAGTTCTTGCTCTTTCGCCGTTTGCGTGTATGTAATTGGGTGTGACCACCCGTCAATGTAGGACTATAACGATGCCGCAATTCCTCATTGTCAAAGTATCGGAGCTGCACTGGTCGTGGAATGACCTCACCCATAAGGTAACCATCATCATCAGACACCTCTGAAGAAGAGGAACAGGTTGAGCAAAACTGATCTTCATCATCAGCTATTTCTCCATACCTACCCATATACTGTCCAATTTGTGGACCTCCAGGATCCTGCAAGGTGAGGTCCGATGTGGTTCGAGGGCATGGCCTAAAGAACTGTTGTCGATACCCATAATTAGCTCCAAAGAGATTGTGTGACATTCTTGATGAGGATGGTCGCTCAAAGTCATTGTGAAATCTATGAATGGGGTCCCCAGGGAAACTCTGATTTTCTGTAGCTAAGTGCAGGGCATTGTCTGACCGAGAGCGGCGGGAGCGATAGTGATATTTTTGACCTTTGTGACTCTTGTGGTGGTGACGTTGTCGCTGACGCTGCTGTCTGGGAGAGTCTTGTGTTTGAGGACGTCTTGGCCGTGGTGTCATTGCTTGGGCATTGCCTTCTTGCATACAGGACATGCTTCCTGCAAGACCAATGCGACCTTTGACTGGATCCTCAAAACTTATCCCTCTGTGCGAATCCCAGTATAGTGGAGGAGGGTATCTTACTCTGACAGGCATGCCAATATCAGCAAGGGGTCTTGGGACACAGCTCAGGGATTCAGTGCTGCGGAACTGCATTGATGAGTTTAAAGTACCCATCGTGCCTTTATCAGACACAATTACCCCAGAGTCTTTACTCAGGTCAGGCATAGAAAATCGAGAGAAGTGCTCCTGACGCCTGTTAGTCCCATCTAAGGAGTTTCCTGCTGAAGACAAACAATGGGCAGAGATCAGATATAGATACAATGGGGAGAGATCAGATATTGGTACACCGTGTGAAATGTGTTAAGTTTGAATGAACCAACTAATTTCTTCTTTTGAACATACCCCTGTCAGGCAGTGATATGGAGTATTATGGTATTTGTAAGATCAGAAATAGGGTACACCATATGAAATGTGTGACAGTTGAATGCACCATTCATCTCTTGTTTTGATCATATCCCTGTCATTTAGTGATATGAAGTATCATGGTATTTGTATTGAACTGAATTTAAGCTCACCTGTAGTGTATGAAAGGGCCAGTGAGTCAGCAGAACCTCTTGGTGTTTGTTCTAGTGGCGTAAGTTCACCAAAGCTTGGCCCAAATTGGTGCCTGCTCCTCAGCAATGGAGGACGCATCTCTCGGGGGAAACCTTGCACACTGATACTGCGCTTGTCCAAAAATCCAGAATTACGGCTTGATACCTCATTGAAGCTCATTTGTGTTTTGAGCTTAGGAGCATGAAATTCAGGTTCTTGGCCATGGTGCATCCAGTTTTCATTGAAAGAGTGCCCCCTCAGAGCAGCAATGACTGGAGGCTTTTTGGAATTACCTCCAGGTGGTTCTTTGGACCAAGACTCTGGACTGCTCACTATCTTGGGTGGCTGATTGGGAGAAGGAGGGTAAGCGGTACGGATGCTACATTGGCTTCGTAGCTGATGGGGATTTGGAGATGTGGAGGAATCTCTTTGTTGAGACTCATAAGAGTAAGGCTCATCCCGGTTTACCCAAACTGGCTGCTCACGGTTGAGGCTTGGAGACCGACTTTGGGTTCTACTTGGGGTTCTTGTTGGTGTGCGATGGGGAGTGCGGCTGGGTGCTGGGCTTGAGATGCTCAGCAAATCCATTTGAACAGCTAGAGGCTCCGCATCACCAGCTAGTTGTGTAGGGCCAGATGATGTTTGTCGGACACCTTCACCCTTCCCTTTTGTCCCATCCTTGCCAATCTGACCACTGTGGTGTGACTGTCGGGAACGGGCACTCTGGAAAGCAGAGTCTGAGGAGTCCGACAGCTCAGGCTCATCCCCTTGGCTGCAGAGACGGGAACAGTAGATCAAACCTTGTTTCGGCAAGAAGGGACGACCCAGCAAAGACTGATTGCAGCGGGCACAGCTGAAACACTCTTCAGTGGCATGCCAGTGTTGACCTTCATATGCCATCTGACCTTGGTCTATACCTTAAACACATTACAGACAAAAGACAATAATAATATTTATTTATTTATTTATTGCTAATTACGACTTCAAATGTAGTGTGTGGAAAATCAGTATTGGTATTTCAAAATTTACCACAAAAATCACACCCAAAGAAATTACATTTTGCATACAGAAAATTCAGTTTCAGTTTATTTATAAAGCACGTTTAAAAACGGCCACTGGCCGACCAAAGTGCTGTACACATAGAAAATGAAATAAATAATGATAAGCAGTTCAGAGCAGAATAATCATTGTAAGCTAAAAGCAACAGAAAATAAATAGGTTTTAAGACAAGACTTGAACTCAGACAGAGAGGAAGTTGATCTAATATAAAGTGGGAGCTTGTTCCAGAGTGTGGGACCAGCCACTTCAAATGCTCGGTCTCCCCTTTATTTTAGCCGGGTTTTAGGTATCTGAAGTAGTTGTTTCGTTTCAGATCTAAGACTTATAGTGGGAGAATAGAAATGAAGTCAGTCAGATAGATAAGAAGCTGCTAAATCATTTAAAGATTTATACACCAGTATTAACATTTTAAATTCAATTTTAAAATGTATCAGTAGCCAATGAAGGGATCTCAAAAGGGGGGTGGCATGGTCAAATTTCCTTTTTCCCATTAGGAATCTCGCCGCAGCGTTTTGAACAATCTGTAGGCGGGCCATTTGGGACTTTGATACACCAAAATAAAGAGGGTTACAATAGTCCAGGCGCGAGGTAATAAGAGCATGGATTGCAGTCTTCAACGAGCGTTTAGGGAGATAAGATTTAATTTTCGCTATAGAGCAAAGATAGAAAAAACTAGATACTAGATGCTTTTGATACTGTTGACCATACGATTCTCGTTTCTCGACTTGAGTCTTACGTTGGACTAGGGGGCGTGGTCCTAAGCTGGTTCAAATCTTTTTTAACTAATAGACGTTTCTCTGTAAAAATGGGACGTTTCTCCTCTTCACTCCGAAATCTATCTTGCGGTGTGCCTCAGGGTTCCTGCTTAGCTCCTGTCTTATTCTCACTATATGTCTGAGAGTCATATGACAGTCTGACAGCATGTCTTGAAGAGGTAAAAGCGTGGCTTGCTGATAACTTCCTATTTTTGAACTCAGACAAAACAGAAGTTATTGTTTTTAACCCCTCAGAAACTAGGCAAATGTATGATTTTGACCTTGGATCTATAGATCTATCTATTGCTCCCCAGGTACGGAAAATTATGCCATCTGTGGCCACTATATTATGCCACCAGAACCACCAGGGGTGGCCACTGACATTTTTGGGGTGTACTCAAGTTCAGAGGCCAAGTGGGCCACATTTAATAAAAAAACAACAAACAAAAAAACATGCAAAGAGCCACAACTTACTATAAAACACCTTTTTATACTCCTGGTTACTTTACAAACTTATTATTATTATTATTTCTGTAAAAACACCATGATTTAAAACTTTGGACATACTTTGAAAACATTTTTGAATGGTTTTCAATTATGTTTGTGCATTTCGGAATCAGAATAACAAAACGTTTGGTCCCACTTTATATTAAGCGGCTTTAAGTACTATGTACTTACATTGAAACTAATAATTTGATACAATGGACTTATTGTGTACATACATGTTTTTACGTTGTACTTATATTTTGAATATACCTGCATGTAATTACAGCTGTAATTAATTTATGTAATTACATTTGTAATTACACTGTTGACCCTTCCCTTACACCTTAACCCAGCCTTAAACCTACCCATACCACCACACCTGACCCTAACCTGACCAGTATCACACCTCAATAGCAGCACAAGTGGTTTACAGTACAACATGAACACAATAAGTACATTGTACATATTTTTCAATGTAAAGTACATAATACTTAAAGTCACTTAGTCTTAAAGTGACATCTTTAAATAACCAGGCCCCACTGTGTCTGGCAAACCATTTAACCCCGTATAATCCCTCCAGAACTCTACACTCAGAGTTATTGCCTAGACTCCTTGTATTGCCTAGAACAAATTGCCTACATAAAGGCGATTGAATCTTTGCAGTAACAGGGCTGAGACTGTGGAATGAGCTGCCGTTACCTATCAGGTCTGCCAAATCACTGTTGATGTTTAAGAATTTTCTGAAAGCTCATTTAATATTGCTAGTGTATAACGGTTAAATGTGTTTTTATTTGCTGTCGTTTTATTGGTCAATGTGTGTGCACTTTTTTTCTTCTATTTATGTAAAGCATTTTGATTCAACTTCGGTTAGTTCTAAGAGTGCTATATAAATAAACAAGAGGACAATATTTCTCTTTTAAAGGGGAAAATATTCCCATGCATTAAGGCGAGACACGGCAGGCAAAAACATCGGTTTTTTTTCACTGGTCAATTTTGAGATTTTGGGATATTTGTCTTCAATAACATGTCTTCTTTCAGACTTGTGGTGAAAAAAAGTCCAAAATACACATTTAGGTCTTTATTTTACTACACTTTGTCTGTTTGCGTCTGTAGATTTCTCATAAATTCATCAAAAGTTGTCGTAATAAATCATCCCTCTGCTCCGCGATCGCGATCTGCACCCTGTCATCACACACACTGTTAGAAAGCTCTCTCTCCTGTACAATACTGCCGGATCCAAATATGGTCATTTCCTTTTTATCAGCAACTAATCATGAAAGTAAAAGGGGGGATTTTACTCTAAATGCGCAATCTCATTTGCTGATGCTAAATCTTTAAAGCCCGTTTTCTCAAAATGACTGTTCTCTCTCACTCCAAGTCCGAAATCTCCAGTTCAGTAGTACCTACTGTATATACACCAAACTTTCCAGTCTTGTACCTAGTTATATTATGAAGACATTTACAGAGGGATTTGTAAATATATTATTCCTAGCCTGATTTATATAACATTTTATTCCAAAAAACATAGCGAAAATCATTTTTTTAAGGCTATTGGCAGTATATTCTGATTTACAGGATAACAAAAGTAGATATCCATAAATCCCTCTGTAATTTTTTCCCCATCTAATATGTGAACACAATGAAAAAATAATTTTGAACCTGGCTTTGTCCAATACTCAGATTTCGTTTTTTAAAATATATGCAAAATAGCGCATATTTAATTAGACAATGCCTCATTTGCATATTTAAACATTAAATTACAGAAAACTTGTAATACATTTTTTTCTCATCTTAATGTAGGTAATCAACTGGCAAAGTTTCATGGTGATATCTGATAGTTAAAAAAAATTACCCTATTCACCTGTAGTGTCTCGCCTTAAAGAACAAGATAAAATTAAACTGTTAATTATTAAACTATATTAGGCTCAAGGTCATATCCTTCTTTTTAATAAAGAGCTCAAAGCAATGTAATAAAGTGCTTTTAACAAAGTGTTTTGCCTCCTGAATAAGTTGTGATGTGCATCTCATTTTGTGGTACCTTGACCATTGTCTTGACCATGCATGCTCCTAATTTGAAAAATTTAGGGGAGCATAGAGAACTTTAAGGGTGCAATAAAAAATTGATCAAATAATTAGTTTTCTGTTAATAAATTGATTGATTGGTTTATTAGACAATATTGAAAAGAAAATTTGTACAAAGAGGGATCATACATCATTTCGAAAAACTGTCGAGGATAAAAAACACAAAAAAGCCAAAGACTTGTTTCCATTGGGGTCCTCTCAAGAAAGGATATGAGGATACATTTATGTAACAACTAAAGCTGACTCCCATTCCAGAGAAAGTATCGATCACACACTGCGTCTGCATTAGTTAATATCCTGTTTGCCACATGCATAAATGTTCCTGTTCCATGTTCCTGCCACAATACTTTGCAAAGTATTGCTGGCTTCTACTGCCTTACTGAGTGTTTTCCATGGCTGGTTTGTCTATTGTTATGATCATCATGCCTGCTTTATTGGATATTGTTTGTTGGATTACACTTGTGCTTTGTTTGCCTGGTTGGATTGTTATCAAGTTATTGGATTACGGCCTGTTATCCCACGTGCCATGATGACATGTGCCAGAAGTACGGGATCAAGCACTCAGAGAATGGACCATGGGCCTTGTCGGACATTAAAAGGGCTTATGGAAAGATGCAGCGCTTAAGGACAAACACTAACAGAGATGACTTATCTGTGATTTTGGTAAAACAAATTCTAGAGCATCGACAGAAGTGTGAGACTGACAAATTACAGCATAAAGCAAAGAAAGCAAAGGTTCGAGCTCTGGCTGAACAATTGCAGAATGAAAAGGACAAAGAAAGACTTTTAAATGAGAATGCCAAGCTGCTGACTTTACTCTCCAAACAACTGGAATCAAAATCTTCAAGCAGCTCTGTTGACAGTGAGGCAGGATTTTCCATCAACACGTGTGTTCATGCCTCAAGGAACTCAATGGTAAAACTTGTTCCTGTGATTGTCAAAAACCGGAGAAGTGATGTTGAAATTGACAATTGAATGAGTATGAGGAGAATGGTGAACAAACTCGCACTGTGACAAAAGTAATAATGAAATACATTCCATATAGGACATACCAACCAGCTACTCCAGAGCAAGGTGACAAATGGTCAAAATAATTGCCAGACGTGTAAAAGCAACCATGGAAAGCTTGGCAATTTCTTAAAAGCTTACAGAAAATCTACAATTTACATCAACTTCACAAAGTGATGATTGTTAATGTGAACTTAAGGGACAATGACCAAAAGAGAAATTGTTGAAAACAGAAAGTGTTGAAAGAAGGATTGGTGGGTCTCAAGTGAACATTGAGGCTGGATGGGAAGCTGAACAAACTTTCTTGTTGAATCTGAAACCTGCAGAGCTTTAATAGGGCTAGAATTAACTCATGCATGCAGGAGAAAGTGTTGCCGAGATTGAAGAACACTTTAGACAAACTTGGCTAGAAAAATCTGGTCTAAATGAAAATGAAGATCTTGACAAAAACACCGGTGTAGCGTCTGGACCAATCACACACACAAATTCTTCATTTTATCTAATGAATAGTCCGGCAAACTCACTCTCCCAACAAAGATCAGTGTAACTTCCCCCGAAACTAACATCCCAATGAAGCTAACACCACTGGCAGAACTATCCTGTTACATAGATAAGGATTTTTACGACCTCTAAAAGGGAATTCCTGAGAGATGTGACACTCACTTAATTCTCCTGAGGAGGAGAAATAAACCCTGTTAATCCTATATATTATATATATATATATATATATATATATATATATATATATATATATATATATATATAACCACTTGAGAAATGTATAAACATGTATCTAATTTTCACATCTCATGATTTTCCTTCGGATGTTGTTTTGGCCTTTGTTTTCTTGTAAACTCTAATGGGTTAATGTTTTAGACTTTGCATACAAATATGTGAACCATATTTGGTCTCTATAAATTCCAATCTTCGTTCGCCATTTGTTAATTTACATTACATTTTGTTAACTTTGTGATGCAAGGGTATTATAAGAATCTTGAAGATTCTTTCTCTTAAACACCCAATGAAATTACAGATTCAAATGTGCTGTCTGAACACAAAGAGTCATAAAATCTCCCTCCAAAGGGACAACTTCGGATTGGCTCACATACCCCCAGAGGGTGTGACATCTTCACCCTTTAAAATCACTGATCAAGATCAGTCTCTCTCTCTCTCTCTCGCTCTCTCTCTTGGTTTTTGGACTCTCTGGACGCTCTTGGCTCTCTGAGCCCCCGATGACTTTCTCTTGGTCCTTCCTGAGAAGTCCTGATGTGAAGATGATGCTAAACTAGAAGTGTTCTAAGGACCCCCCAAGCTTGTGCCAGGCTGTGGCCTTGTCTTTCCATTCACCAAAGATCCTCTGACTCCAACCGGTTCTCTCTCATCAAAACAACATCAGCAAAGATCAACTGGAGCCTCAACAAATTGCATCAGGACAGTTTAATTCAAATGGGCGAGACATGCAAGTATCAAACTTAGTCTCATTATCTGATACATTAAGTATCCTTACACCTCTTAAAGGACGTGTTAGAACTAAACTGATGGTTTGCTCAAGGCTGTTGATCTGCTGAATTTCAAACAATGCTATAACTTCTTGCTTTCCTGTATTTTTCTTCAGCTCTCTTTCCCTTGGCAAACTGTATGCATGTATGTATGTGTATGTTAGAGTAGTTTAAATGTTTAGTCTAGTTAATAAAGTCTTGTTCATATCACACGTAAAGTTGTCCGTGTCTCAAGCTCATATCTGGAAGTCAATAATCATATCGATCTTGACTACTTGCTCTTAGTAGTACTTGGTAAGAAAAACATTTCCCATGCCCTGGAAATGTACATTTCTATTAATTAATTAATTAATAACCAATATTGAGGGTTCACAGAATGAACTGAGTAATTGGTTGTAATGTTAATGTAGCTACATGAAGTTAATCTGATTAACCGACCCAAATATTCATAATCAATAATAACAAGTTATGATTGGTTATTAATATTTCATAGAGCTAATTCGCTACACCGGAATGCCCCTGAAAACAGCTTTTGTAAACAGGCTAAAACCAGAGATCTCAATAGCCCTTAAAATCAAGAATGATGACAGGGACAGTATTGGAACAGCATTCATGCAGATTGTTGAATGGTCAGCAAAGATTGAAAGAATGCAGGAAGTCAATCTCAGAGCATTGCAACCCTAAACTTCGTCATACAACAACAGGACAATGAACAATGAGCATAAAGAAAGTGAATATCAGAGACATCTCAAAAGCAAAAACTCAGGGAAGATGCAGGTGTTGCAATGAGGAAGATCACTGGTTTCGTGATTCCAAGCTGAGTTTAAGACATCAAAGCAATTGTGAAGACAACCTGTTGAAGAGGTTTCAGCAGTTGACAGCCAAACAATAACAGACTCTGCTAAAAGCTGTTGAGCCACAGGGAAACGCTTGAGCCTCTCTTTGCCGCACCAACTAGTGACATCTCATCCAACAACTGATGGACTTCATGTGTATGCAAAAACGACAAAAAGAAGACACCACCCCAAAAGTAAAAGCATACAAAAGTCTCAACAACTGAAGCCAAAGATGATGTCCTAGTAGACAGTGCTGCTAAACAAGCCGTAAAGGAGAGAGGTGCACGTACAGTGGCATTAAGACAACTTCAGCAAGACACACAACCAGTTTTGCAGTTTTGCTTTTGATGGAAGCTAAAACAAAACTGCATAATGATGAGCAATGCAGTAAGGAAATTGGACTATGCTCTTTTGAACATGTCACAGGCCTGCCCATGTCCAATGAAAATCTAACATCTGACAGCCTTGTTCAAATTGATGAAAGACTCAGCCTGGCAATACATGATGCCAAGAATCAATTTTTGGTATGCTGCCCAGTAAATGGTTAAAGATTCAAAGAACTCAGAGGTCATCACCAGAATCCAGAAGGGAAAGCTCACTTCAGGATCTCTTAGTAACTGATGAAACAGTTAAGGTGCAGAGAAAACATGAGTTGACTGACCTAGAGATGAGAGCTAGATGACAGTAGTGTTTATCAGAGTTCAGATATGGCGGGACTAGGGTTTTTAGCTTGTCGCCTGAGGGCAAAGATATTGAGGCAATAGCGATAGAGCCTTGGATGCTGAATCTTTTCTTCATAAATGCAATACATATTTTGATTTATAGATTTTAATCTACGATAAAACGCCCCAAAATACTTTTATAAATAAATAAATAAATAAATAATGTCTGATTACCTGTGGCAGTTGTTTTCAAAAGTTCACACTTACAACTGATCAAATAGAGTAAAAAAATAATAGCGTGTTTGGAGTGCTGTCCAAGGGGATCGAGGTCTCCGAGCTCAGAGTTCAGCCCAAACTCAGAGTTATTCCCAGTATCCCCAGCGGAGAGTGAGGAGTTCAGACCAAATCCAGAGTTATTCCCAGTATCCTCAGCGGAGAGTGAGGAGTTCAGACCAAATCCAGAGTTATTCCCAGTATCCCCAGCCGAGAGTGAGGAGTTCAGCCCAAACCCAGAGTTATTCCCATATCCCCAGCCGAGAGTGAGGAGTTCAGCCCAAACCCAGAGTTATTCCCGTATCCCCAGCCGAGAGTGAGGAGTTTATCCCAAACCCAGAGTTATTCCCAGTATCCCCAGCCGAGAGTGAGGAGTTCAGCCCAAACCCAGAGTTATTCCCGTATCCCCAGCCGAGAGTGAGGAGTTCAGCCCAAACCCAGAGTTATTCCCGTATCCCCAGCCGAGAGTGAGGAGTTTGTCCCAAACCCAGAGTTATTCCCGTATCCCCAGCCGAGAGTGAGGAGTTCAGCCCAAACCCAGAGTTATTCCCGTATCCCCAGCCGAGAGTGAGGAGTTCAGCCCAAACCCAGAGTTATTCCCGTATCCCCAGCCGAGAGTGAGGAGTTTGTCCCAAACCCAGAGTTATTCCCGTATCCCCAGCCGAGAGTGAGGAGTTCAGCCCAAACCCAGAGTTATTCCCGTATCCCCAGCCAAGAGTGAGGAGTTCAGCCCAAACCCAGAGTTATTCCCAGTATCCCCAGCCGAGAGAGAGAGTAGTTTCCCAAACCCAGAGTTATTCCCATTATCCCTAGCCGAAGAGTGAGGAGTTTATCCCAAACCCAGAGTTATTCCCGTATCCCCAGCCGAGAGTGAGGAACGGGGTGGTGGAGGGATGCATAAAACTGTCGAGGTCACTAGTTGAGTTGGCTCTTGGCTGTGTATATCTCTTGAGAATTGAGCGGATTAGATAGACCGTTTGAACGTACTCCTACAAAACTCTATTTATAAAACGTAATAGTAATATAATCCTGGAAAAATTTACCTCAGAAGTGCTGGTTTCGGTTTCATTTTCGAGGAGCAACGGATCCAGCTGAGGATTGTGAATAGTAAGTTCTTTATTCTTAAGTGCTTTGTTCTAATCGTGATATAGTGTCTGTAAACCGCAAAAGACTTTTAAAAATGAATCGCGTGTCTATGTGTGAATGAACGGCACAGATGCGCTGTTGTTTACTACAGGCACTTACACTAGTATACATGCTATTTCTACATCTACTAGTTTAGCTTTTCCCAAAATATATTGCTTTACTAAGGAGTAAAAATCGACTGAAATATGTTGAAATAAAATATCTTTGTATAAGCCATGTATTAAACTGCAATATAACATTATGCCCTATATTAATATATCATAAAAACGATATGTTACAGAGTAAATATGATTGTTTAGACAAGATTTCGTTGACCAGTTTTGGATTATAAAGTTTTTACTGTAAAATAGACTACTGCCACATCAAATAAGCTTTGTTAGCCAATTTCTGCTCATATGTTAAATATATAGTATGGGATGTTTTGTCAGAATGAAATAGGTATATTGAATTTTCAACTAATATGTTATTATAGTGTTTGTTCCAATGTATATTCAAACTAATGAATCCTTACCTTTGAAATACATAAGATAAAATGTATGTTTTATACAAAGAAAGATTACACTTGAAATTTTGTTAAAATTGTAATTGTTGTGGATTTACACGTGAAAACTTTTTAATAAAATAGCAAAAAAAATATTTACAAGGTTGATGTAAAAAAAATTTTACTAGGTCAATATAAGCCTTCTCATTAAATTATGTGTTATTGTGTTTTATTAGTGACAAATTTGGGGAGAGGATAAATATTCCAAAACTTTCTGAAAATACAGTATGAGAATTAACTGCACAATTACTAGAAATGTTTACCTTGGATATTATACAATTTGCATGCATACAAAATTGGTAAAAGACATTGTTTCAAGATGTTTCCAACTCTAACTTTGAACCAGTTCTGTAGAATGGCCCATATATCCTATTTGAACAGGATTTGTTCCCAGGTATGACTGTGTATGCAATGGGCTTTTGACTTTCATTTATATTTAATTGTTAACTATATTCTAAATAAACTACAAGCAAAAGCAATATATAATCTTTTGTCCTCACATTCTTTAATTCCCTCTCAGTGACATACCTGACTGAAAGGCTCATTATGCGGCTCATAATGTGGGTCAGTGTTAGAGGGCTGCATTGGGATTGAGTCCCGCCGGGTCCCGCGGGACCCAACGCAAATCTCGCGGGAGCGGGCGGTTTGAAGCTTGCTGTGGGCAGGAATGGGCGGCTAAAAAAAAACCCTGCGGGATCGGGAGGTAGCCTAGCGAGTCGACATGATGGAGAGATGTCAATAAATGATGTGGAAAAGAACCTCAAACAGGTATTTACAGCACAAAACCTAAGCAAGGCTGACATTTGGACTACTATTCATCTTCCTGATCAGTGCGTCAGAATAAATGCAGGCCAGGGAAACGAAACAAACAACCCCATGAATCTCTTTAATAATAGCAATACAAATACGTGTTTTTTCCTGCGGGACGGGAGAAGACACAAAATCAATGCATCTCTATTATTGTGCAGGAATAAGTTCTCAAAGTTTTGCGGGTGCGGGCGGGAGTGGACATACATATTGCGGGAGCGGGCGGGAGTGTAACACATACGTTGCGGGAGCGGGCGGTAATGGTCAGAAATTCGGCGGGCGCGGGCGGGAGCGGGATGAAGAAAACAGTCCCGCGCAGGGCTCTAGTCAGTGTCTTCTCAGGTGTGAATCACAGCATCATTCATGATCATTCACACCCCCACGCATATTGCCTTAAAAAAAAGTGTCTTATTCACATAAAGCAATACATTGATTTAAATTTTGTGAGTAGGCAGGATGATTTTCACATCATTTTGAAGCAAATCTCTAGGCGAAAACATCCATTAGTCAAGTCTTGTGGACACATATTCAGTATGTGTTTTGTGGCCTTATTTCAGAAACTTTAATTTTTTGTTTTTTAAATAACTATGCATAAAAATTATCTCAAAAATACAACTGAAAAAATCACAAATGTCAGGGCATGTCAAAACATCTGAAGGACCCCAAAAACACCTTAGACCCCTAAGGGTTAACTAAGAACTTTCACTGCCATTTAGGAGAACTCTTAGTGGTAAGATGAAATGTTTTGTGAATACGGCCGCAGATCTATGCATTAAGACTTGCAGTGTAAAAGCAGCCCTAGTTTGATCTTGCAGTAATTCTGTGGATTGAAGGATGAGGAAAAAATGCAGATTGAAGGATGCCGTCCCTTACCTATGTGCTCTCCACAAGAGTCACAGTATTCTGCATAAAGTGACTCAAAGCAGTTGCAGCAGTGAGGATGACCCTCACGCATGATGTACCGCTGACCACCTAGTGGAGCCTCACACTCATAACAGTAGAAGTGCCTCATGTGCCAGTGCTGCCCCTCTGCTTCTGTGCACTCATCTGCGAAGATAATCTACAAAAAGAGAGTGATTTATTAACATCATGCGTGTGTACATTTATGTTCACCATTTATGTGAGTTTATGTGGATTTTATATTCTGAAGCAGTACTGACATATCACAGGTCACCCACTGGAATGTTTAAGAATGCAAACAGAATAAAGGTTGATTTCAGCCATCGGACAGATGCTTGGATTCTACATGGTCAGCTTACCTCATCACATGCTGAGCAACGTGGCTTAATTCGTTCAGCATGGTGGCGGCCACAGTAGATCTTGCCATCCAGGTGGAAGTAGATGAGATCTACCAATAGCTCGCAACACACGCTGCACACAAAACAGTGGGGGTGCCAACACAGGCCATGGCCAACCCGTGAGGCAAACACTGCGATATCGCCACCATTGATCTGGTCTCTGCACTGTGTGAGAGGGACATTTTGTCATTTGCTGCTTGTTGCACCTTAAGACAGGGACACACCTTTACCGTTTCTGAGCGCCAACAGACTTCATTTTTTCGCTGTTTTCCGCACTGTTGGCTCTAGTCGGACGCTGTCAGGTTTTTTTTTTTGGCCAACACATAGAATCAACACTGTGTTCAACACATACAGTAGAATCGGAGTCGGCCGTCGGTGAGAGAGAGAACTCTGATTGGCTGTTCAGTTTAGCGAACAAGAAAAAGAGCAAAAGTGATGAAAGCGAGCAAAGAAGTCATGACGGCACAGACAGAAGGCTGTTCTAATTTTACGTCATCTTACCTGAGCATTCCACTGCGTGAATATTTTCATAACATGAGCGGAGTGGAATAAAGAACGAGGTCATCATTTTGATATTCAGAACGGTAAGCAAGCACTGCTTTGTTTATGGTTTGTATACATGCAATCTTAGTTGGCTTTCCCTGTTAGAATGACGAATATAGTTGAATATATCTGCTAAAATAGACAGTTATCTCCGTTACACGCAGGCACGGAACGCACATGCTAGTTGACAGTCGCCTGTAGTCCTTTCGGTGTGTTCAAGCACAGATTTTGAGGTGACAACAGTAACACAGACAACACAGTCGGCCTTCATCAGCGCTAGTTCTTTGCCGTTTGGTTTGGTGTGTCCCTACCTTTATTGTGCAGCCTATAATATGCAGTGTAACATGCAATCATTACTGAAATAAATACTGAAACATTTTTACTACATCTGCATGGCTACTCTTTTTTGTTAATCCAGTTCACTAGTCCAGAAAAGATGTTGATTGGTCGATGAGATAATGTTTAATTTATGCAAAAAAACTGCCGGTCTGGCGGCTATGGAGAGATTACGTGCACATCTCTAAGATAATGAGGGTGAGAAACAAAAGCTTGCATATCTCCACTAAAAGACTATTACTGCCTGCATTATTATGAATGGTTAAAACATGTCCTGTTCCAATCGCTTATATTTTGTGCCAGTCTCTGGCTTGCTGTTAATCAGTACTCGCATGTACCTGTTCACATATAGCTCCAGTTATAGTGAGGGGTAGAGGTCGGACAGTGCCTCTGCCGAGATTGTCTCTCTTTCGCTGGTTACTGAAGATCTTCAATTCCCGCTTTTCTTCTTCATCCAGTGAGGTACAGTAACGAACCTGACATCAGAAAGTATCATCAGTAAGCAAGCATCATTACAGATCATCTGAATTCTTATTGGATGAGCCTCATGCAATGCCGTTATAGAATGCCGATGAACATACATCTGTGACTGCACATTCAATTCTAATGTGCCAAGTAGCAACCTTGCTTTTCAGTCATAAACAGCTATGATTAAGTTATGAATGAACTACATTTCTTTACACATATTATTTATTCAGATTATTGCTATTAATAAATATGCTTTTTATAATATTCGTGTATATTATTATAATAATATTTACTCCACTTTGCCTAAGAAAACCATCTACCTGTGGTAAAGCCCCTATAACATACAGCACCAAGTGGTGATTTGTTTTATGAAGCACAATTTTACATAGATTTTTTTGTAGATCCTAGGATTGCAGATTAATAAATCTTTAACAGTTGCAATTGCATTTAAAACTGCAAATGGGGAATTAAACCTACAGTTTCCCTAAAGACCAGAAACTGGCTATAATTTATGTTTAACTATGTAGTGCCCTGTGTAAATAATTTACAATTATTGGACAAGACGGTTGAAAAACCAGGCACAAATATAAGGATTCTGTAACACCCAGAAAACATCAAAACATGACCTTACTTCAAAAATGTACAATACATTGCAAATTGGGGCAACCGTTTTATCAAAGAGCTTGGGATCTGATTTAAAAATCACAAGATAATTTCTGACCAAAGTAACACACCGTTTATTCGTGTATGTATACAATTGTAATGCAGGACACAAGTTGAGTACTAAAGGTGGAGTCACTCTAGACGAGTTCTTTTCATTTTCACTCATACCAATGTAAATGTTGCATTCAGTACCAGTGGAGATTATTGATTTCTGACAAGCACATTTGTCTAGCAAACGTCTAGGTTACTATTGTAACCCCCATTCCCCGAAGGAGGGAGTGGAGACGTCAGCATCGCTGTACGCCAACTCATTTAGTTACACTCAAAGGTGATTGGGCTCTCAGGCAAGATCCCAATTCGTCAGTCACTCTGACGTAATGTTGAATGTGACTGACTGAAAGGGAACAGACATTTATTTAACTGAGGAGCTAAGCATCAGTAATTGACCTCTGACTTGTAACAGAAGCCCTATTCGCACTGGATTAGTATTACCTGGTGACCTCTAGTCATTTGTAATAATTGCAGAGGTTGTCTGTGATCTTAATCCCATGCGAATCGGCCATGTCTGCAATTTATAAAGTAAAAATTCCCCCCCAAATGACCTACCATAATTCTCCGAACACCAAGGTCCTGTGAGAATATTAGTCCCGTGCGAATCGACATCTCTGTGATTTGGCGGGTCGTATATAATTTTTTTCAAGGTTTTTGTTTCCTGTGTGCCTTTTATTGATCTTTCACGAAGAATGGAGACTGCGTTGTAGTGTTTTGATAGTATTTTGGGTGCTGGGTCATTGCGCTATACCTACACCTTACAACTATACAATTTGCAGAAAGAGAAAGCTGAAAATCATCAGAAGAGCGAAAACAAAAAGAACGATTAGATGGAGATTAATGACATACAGCTGCATGCGGTAAAGAACATTATTCTGTTGATGATATATCATACAGCTAGACCTATAATAACGACAAGACATGTCCAAGCATTAGCCTATTGACATCATATTGCGCCACACGAAATTCAGAATTGGGGGGGGGATGGGGGTAATTTCTAAATCACACGAGGTCCCCAGATAATACTAATCCAGTGTGAATATTGCTAAAGAATGTAATCTTCTTTAACTAATTATATTTAAATTATATTTCTCAAAAAAAATCCATATTGTGTTGAAATACTTTTGCAGACTTCTTGAAGCCTAATGTTAAGATGAGTAGAGACAAGCTGACCTCAAGATGAAATAAAAGAATAAAAGTATATGCGATTAGTATGTGCTATTGTTATGCATTTTTGCATTAAACTTTTTTGAGTTATGACTGTACTAACAAACCTCATTGTCATGTGGTGGCAGTTGCTGAAGGAGTTGTTTGATTCGATGCTTTTCACCAATACTGTTCACGTAAGGGACCTTATCTTCTGGGAAAAAGCTGTAGTATTGATGAACCTGTGTTCACGCAAGCAGAAACAGACAGAGGCAAATGCATCACATAATTCATATAAACAATTGTTAATATATAAAATATAAATATAAACATGTTTTGTCACAGTACAGACATATTGTGCATATACTGTAATTGTTCTATTGACTATTGCATAAACCACTTGAAAGCTTTCTGTAAAACAAAGGGGACTTGATTAATGTGTAGGTCTTCATTTCGGCCATAAAACAACTTGACAATACAATTTTGGAAAAGATGCCTCAGGTGATCAAGGGTTAATATTCGTTTTGTAGAAATGCTAAACAAAAGCGATGAAAAGGTATAGAATATTATTTTGCATTCTCTTGTCTATACTGTGATTGAATAAATTAAAAACATTTACTTTAAGTTTATTGTAGAATTAATAAAGTAATGTGGGAATTAGGTCCCACATCACTTTATATAGGTCTGTTTAACTATTATGTACATAAATGTTATTATTAAAAACCTGCATGTAGTTTTAAACTCCAGATTTCTATTTTGAGCTCCCTCCTACTTTCATTCGCTCCTACGAGTCTACATCCCTACCAGAAGCCTATGATCAGTCAATCATCATCATCATCATCATCACTTTATTTATAAAGCACTTTCACATCAGCAGCAGCTGAACAAAGTGCTGTACATAAAGGCAGCAAAACATCAACCAAAACAAAAATAACAGTCACAATATCATAAAATAATAAACTGGGGTTGAAAATCTACCCAATAAAACTATATCAAAATAAAACAATTAAAAGCAAATACTAGCAGATAGGATCAAGTCTCAGTTTGGGTTGAAGGCCAAAGTGTAGAAGTGAGTTTTAAGAACAGTTTTAAAAATCGGTATTGAGGAAGCCTGACGAATGGTCAAAGGTAAGGCATTCCATAATTTAGGAGCACAAACAGAGAAGGCCCTGTCTCCTCTGAGCTTCCGCTTGGATCCGGGGACGACCAGGAGCAACTGGTCAGCCGACCGGAGTGACCGGGAGGGAGTGTAGCGGTTGAGTAGCTGAGTTAAATAAGACGGGGCAAGACCATTTAAAACTTTAAAAGTAAACAAGAGGATTTTAAAATGGACTCTAAAATGCACAGGCAGCCAGTGAAGTGAAGCCAGGACGGGAGTGATGTGTTCTCTCTTCCGGGTTCCAGTCAAAACCCGTGCAGCAGCATTCTGGACTAGCTGCAGACGTGCGAGTAGGGATTGACTGAGTCCAAAATAAAGGGAATTACAGTAATCCAACCGTAAAGAAATAAAGGCATGGATTACGGTTTCTAACTGCTGCCTGGAAAGAAAAGGTTTCACCTTTACCAGCTTCCTTAGATGAAAAAAACTTAATTTGACTGTGGCATTGATTTGGCTATCCAGTTTAAAATCACTGTCCAGTCTAAAACCAAGATTTAAAACTGTCGGTTTAAGATACGAGGCTAGAGGACCCAGCTCAACAGGGGGGTCTCATATGAGCCACCAGGTCCAAACATTATCACCTCTGTTTTCTTTTCATTAAAATTTAAAAAGTTTAAGGCCATCCATGCTTTAATATCCTCCAGACATGCTAAAAGAGGTGTAATAGAACAGGTGTCATGTCGCTTTAAGGGTACATAAATCTGGCAGTCGTCTGCATAACAATGGAAAGAAATACCATGTTTTCTAAGAATAGACCCAAAAGGAAGCAGATACAATGAAAAAAGCAAGGGACCTAAGATTGAACCCTGAGGGACGCCACATGACAGCGGAGCAGCACGGGATTCAAACTCAGCCATTTGAACATGAAATGTTCTGTCAGACAGGTAGGATCTAAACCACTCCAGGACAGTGCCACAGAGGCCTACTTGGTGCTGTAACCTTGAGATTAAAATGCTGTGGTCTACAGTATCAAAGGCAGCGGTAAGGTCCAACAGGACCAGGATTACGTTATTGCTGGAGTCGCACGCCAAGAGGATGTCATTGCAGACCTTCAACAGTGCTGACTCCGTGCTGTGTAGGGTTTTAAATCCAGATTGAAAAATTTCTAATAAACCCTGCTCATCAAGAAAAGACTTTAGTTGTAAATACACAATTTTCTCCAAGATTTTAGATACAAATGGGAGCTTGGATATTGGCCTAAAATTATTCAGCACAGTAGGATCTAAACCAGGTTTCTTTATCAGGGGTGTCACTACAGCATGCTTAAAGTCTGCAGGAACCACACCGGATGACAGACTACCATTTACAATAGCAAGTACCCAGTACCAAATAGTGAGAAAAACTTCTCTAAACAACCGTGGTGGAAGAGCATCACAGGGAGAGCCAGAAGGCTTAATATGAGTAACCACATCCTTCAAATGTGATAGCGTCACAGGCTCAAATTGATTAAAAGCAACAGGGCAAGCAACACAAACAGAGGGATCTAAACCAGGATGAGAGGTAAGAGCCCTCGCAGAGGCGACCTTATCAATAAAAAATTGCATAAAATTGTTACAGAGTTCAGTGGAGGATTCCAAACCAGCAGTTTGTGGAGCGTTAAAAAGAGAGTCAATAGTACTAAAAAGCATTCGTGGATTCTGGGCGTGAGATGAAATAATATTAGAGAAATACTCTTTTTTAGCCTCTTTAACAGCACTCTGGTAGTTTCGCCAGCAATCTTTAAAAATCTGAAAGGACACTTGCAATTTATCTGTTTTCCACTTACGCTCAGCTCTGCGACATTCCTGTCTGACAGCTCGAGTCCCGGCATTAAGCCACAGTTCAGGTTTAGTTCTGATTTGTCTAACCTTAAATGGCGCCACCGAGTCCAGGACAGTTTTACAGGAAGAATGGAACCAGGTACTGAGCTCCTGGACATCAGACATGTTAGGAGGACAGAGCTGGTCGAAAGCCATGGAGAATTGCGTGGCAGTGGAGGGGTTAATAATCCGATAGCTTCGTGCAGGCACGGGAGTTTTGATCACAGCACGGGAAAATACAGTCTCAAATGTCACAGGCATATGATCAGAAAATACAGCGTCGTGTGTCTCTAGGTTTAACACAGGCAAACCGTAAGACAGAACTAGATCTAAAGTGTGTCCTTTTTCATGTGTAATTGTACGTAGAGACTGTGCCAGATTAAAAGCATCAATCAATGATAAAAACTCAGTTACCAACGGTTTACCAGGGCAACATACATGTATGTTAAAATCACCAACAATAAGAACATGTTCATAATTAGTCAAGATATCGGCCATGAATTCAGAGAAATCTGCAATAAAATCCTTATTATATTTAGGCGGGCGGTAAATAACGGCACATAGTACCGGATCAGAACAACCCACCTCAAAAGAAGTTAGCTCAAAGGAGGTGAAAGAGGATTGCTGAACATACTGTTTACATTTAAACATTTTTTTATAAACCACTGCCGTTCCTCCTCCGCGACCTGATGTTCGTGGTGTATTAAAAAAAACAGCAATCCGCTGGTAAAAGTTCCAACAGGGCGCCCAACTCACCCACATTCAGCCACGTCTCTGTAATACAGAGAAAGTCCAGATCATGGGAACAAAAAAAATCCTTAAGAATAAAGGATTTATTGGCCAGCGATCGAGAATTAACCAAGCCAACCCTGGCCGGAGCAGGAACGTGTGCTCTAGCCGATGGGGGAGCACGGCACAATGGGCGAAGGTTTCCCGGATTCACCCCACGACGATTGAGCCTGGAAGGGCAAGGGTGGGGCTGGACCAGTCAAAGAGCTCAGTCAATGAGCGACGGCTCGTGGAACCATCTCAGAGAGCCACTAAATCACTCTCCAGAACATTCTCATTCACGGCTCCATGCTGGTGGAATGATCTCCCCACCCTCGTCCGTAATGCAGAATCCCTGACAACATTCAAAAGACAACTGAAAACTCATCTCTTCCGTGAGCACTTAACATAGAAGGAAAAAAAAGAAAAAGAAAAAAATCTTTCCTTTTCCTTTAAATCCTCCCTTGTCTGGCTTATGCTACTCTGAGCGATGCTTGAACTTTGTATTTTGAGCACTTCTTGCATTGTTTTTGCCTCTTCACGATTACTTGACTTTAGTCCTTAGTTGTAAGTCGCTTAGGATAAAAGCGTTTGCTAAATGACTAAATGTAAATGTAAATGTATTGCAGTTGGGTAGGTTTAGGGTTGAGGTACCATCAATAATGTAACTACATATGAAATTATAAGCAGGTACTTCAAATGTAAGATGCAAGTACAATGTAACAACAAAAATTACCAGATTTACAAGCTCCCAAAATGGAGGAATATTCATGTGCTTATGCTTGGAAAAAAATGATTTGGTATGTTTGGGCAAGCATTGGTGCTCGGATATTAAGCAATGTCCCAATCTCCATTGGATATTGCTGAGATATTGCCTAGACATATTGCTATTTCTGAGATATTGCTTAAGCATACATAATTATATTTTTCAAGCACAAAGGCTTCTGGGTATAGATTGTGAGGTCCCACTATGCAGGGAAATTTGGTTGTTTTTATAAAGTAATTTGTGTTACGATAGATAAAATGACGACACCTGTGTTGATTTCCCAGTAAATGTAGTATTTCATTTTTATAAAATGTGTATCTGTAAAAGTAAGTTAGTAATTACCCTCATCTGGTTTGAACCTGTGACCTTTTCATTCAATCTCTATGCTACCTCTCCATGCTCGTAAGCTCAGGGTTGGGAACCACTGTGCTAGAAAGCTGAAAATGAAGAGAACTTTCACCTTTCATCATGACAATGATCCGAGCACACATCTAAATCAACAAAAGAATGGCTTCACCAAAGAAAGAGGGATATTTTGGAATGGCCCAGCCAGAGCCCAGACCTTAATCCTATAGAAAATCTGTGCAAAAGGAGATTCCCTCACAATTGAAAATATCTCATATTAAACCTATTTACATATTTAACATATTAAAGTTCCTGGAATAGAAAACTTAAGGAAACATTTTGGAAGGACAACCGCTGCGACCGCTCCCACTCCCGAGTCAATGTGTCGACTTCTACCAGCAAGGGACAGTCAAGATCTGGATGCTTGAGAGTGGGAGCACTTGTAAATCTAGACTTTAGTTCCTCAATGGCTTGGGCTGCTGTGGGTGTTTAAGCAAGACCATGAAGGAGGGAGGTGAGTGGTGCTGAAGTCTCTAATGGACCGTCTATAAAAGTCAGCGTACCCCGGAAACCATTGCTGCTCATTCACCATTTTGGACATAGGCGACTCTACCACTGCTTAATCTTAAGAGTTATCCATGGATCTCATAATCCTCTTCCTTTTCAAATAGATGATTTTCAGCCAAACATTGGAGCACCCAATGAAGCAGCTTGAGATGGGGCTCTAGTGAGGGGAATACATCAAGATGTAATCAATATACATACATAATGTCCAAGCTGGAGATGAAGACTGTTATCCATTCATCCACCTCATGTATACGGATAAGGTTGTAGGCACTGCGAAGTTCCCATTTGGATATGACCTGTTCAATGGCAGCAGGCACTAGATCGTGATAGCCTTGAGACCACAGTAGTCAATACATGGACCAAAGAACTCATCCTTCTTTTCCACTAGGAAAAAAAACTCGTCACAGCTGGAGAAGTAGATGGCTGAATGAATCTCAAATGCAATGCCTTCTCTGTGTATTCCTCTATGGCCTTAGTTTCAGATACTGACAGTGGATAGGGTTTCCTCTTGGGCAGTTGACTTAGTTGAACACCCCGTGCAGGTCATGATAAACATAGGCACATCAACCGAAATGACAGTCCAGGTTTAGTGTTTATGTTAACCCTGAGGTCGACAAACGCGCCGGCGCGTTTTGCTTGATTTTTTTCACATAGCAGGAAAATAGACTTAAAATACTCTGTCATTTTTGGTCATACAGACTTAAGAAATATAAAAAAATAAACTGTTGAATGTCTACTTTTTTATGTGTCCACTTACAATCGAAATAAAACATTGTGCTTTTGTAAAATAAAGAAAATAAACAGGGTGTGCTTTCTGTCTCTCCATCTCCATTAACCTTTTTTCTGGAGCACGTCTCTAAACTTAAAAAAAACTCAGCAAATACTATTCACCCAGGCATGAGCAATATATCTTTATAATCATTTAAGTTTGTACTTTTAAAATATCTAATTCAAAACTAAAATAAATATTCTCTGTTTACGTAATCTATAAAAAAAGAGAGAGGTGTCAGCCGATCTCATTATCGTTCTCTCAGCTCATTATTCTGCTAATGTGACACGCCCACGGAGAGCGCGCACTAATCAAACGCAAATGATCTGACGCAACACATGCAAACGTGTAAATGCCCCTCATAAATGCGATAACACAACAAATTGAATCATCAGATTAATGTACTATTTCGCCTTGCGAGGCTGTGAGGAATAATCCTGGGACATTTACCTCAGAACATGTGCTGGTTTCTTTTCTTTTCGAGGAGCAACGGATCTAGCCGAGAATTGTGAATAGTAAGTTTTTTATTCTTGTGCTTTGTTCTAATCGCGATATGGAATAGTGTCTGTAAACGCAAAAAGACTGTTTAAATTTGAATCACGTTTCTGTGTGTGAGTGAATTAACGGCACAGATGGGCGCTGTTGTTTATGTTTACTATGTTACAGATTAAATATGAAAGACAACATTTCGTAGTTTTGGATAGATTATAAAGTTTTTATTCTAAAATATCAAATAAGCTTTTGTTAGCCAGTTTCTGCTCATATGTTAAATATATAGTATGTTCTGTCAAAAATAAACTCATCAACTAAGATGTTATTAGTGTTTGTTCCAATGTCAGCTATATCAAACTAATGAATCCTTAACTTTAAAATATGTATGATAAAATGTATTGGCCTACTTTTAAAAAGAATACTTTATAAGAAATGTATGGGAAAAGACAATTTTCTTTTCAAGATGTTTCCAACTCTAACTTTGAACAAATTCTGTAGAATGGCCCATATAGCCTATTTGAACAGGATTTGTTTCCAGGAATGACTATGTACTAAAAATGTGCTTTTGACTTTCATTTATATTTGGATTATATATATACACTGCCGTTCAAAAGTTTGGGGTCGGTACGATTTTTAATGTTTTTAAAAGAAGTCACTTATGCTCACCAATGCTGTATTTATTTTATTAAAAATACAACAAAAAACAGTTATATAGTGAAATATTATTACAATTTAAAATAACTGTTTTCGATTTTAATATATTTTAAAATATTATTTATTCCTGTGATCAAAGCTGAATTTTCAGCATCATTACTCCAGTCTTCAGTCACATGACCCTTCAGAAATCATTCTAATATGAGGATTTGATGCTCAAGAAACATTTATGATTATTGTAACGATGCGGGAAGAATGAAGCGAGAAGTGAATCCAAATGCAAGCACATTTATTAATAAAACAAACAAACAAAAGAAACTCAGACCAGGAACACGGAAACAGCAACCATTACAACATTATGAACCCACAAACACTGTAACAAGACACAGGGTTTAAATACAGAGACTAACAAGCTAAACAAGATAACAAGAGGGCGTGGTTAATCAGAAACACCTGGGGATACTAATAAACTAGAAAAACTACAAAGGACTACAAAACATGACACAGAACAGGAAATAACAAAAGTTCACACAAGACAAGGGAAACACAGACAGGAATCATTACATAGCCCCCCACTTAAGGAGTGGATTCCAGACACTCCTCAGAAAACAATAGTCCAGGAGGGTGGTGGGTCGGAGGCGGATCCCGGGGTGGGATGGAGGGCCAGGCCCGTGGAACGGAAGAGGGCCTGGAGACTGCGACAGGACGAGAGGCCAGGGTGGAGCAGGCAGTGCAGGCGACCAGGGAGGAGCAGGCAGTGCAGGCGACCAGGGCGGAGCAGGCTGTGCAGGCGACCAGGGCGGAGCAGGCTGTGCAGGCGACCAGGGTGGAGCAGGCTGTGCAGGCGACCAGGGCGGAGCAGGCTGTGCAGGCGACCAGGGCGGAGCAGGCTGTGCAGGCGACCAGGGCGGAGCAGGCTGTGCAGGCGACCAGGGCGGAGCAGGCTGTACAGGCGACCAGGGCGGAGATGACCCTTCAGGCGGCCTGGGCGGAGATGACCCTTCAGACGGCCAGGGCGGAGACGACCCTTCAGGCGGCCAGGGTGAAGCAGACGACAGTCCATCGGGCGGCCAGGGCGGTGAAGACCCTTCGGGCGGCCAGGGCGGTGAAGACCCTTCGGGCGGCCAGGGCGGTGAAGACCCTTCGGGCGGCCAGGGCGGTGAAGACCCTTCGGGCGGCCAGGGCGGTGAAGACCCCTCGGGCGGCCAGGGCGGTGAAGACCCCTCGGGCGGCCAGGGCGGTGGCTCAGGAACAGACACCGGCTCAGGAACAGACACCGGCTCAGGAACAGACACCGGCTCAGGAACAGCAGACACTGGCTCTGGCTCAGGAACAGCAGACACTGGCTCCGGCTCAGGAACAGCAGACACTGGCTCCGGCTCAGGAACAGCAGACACTGGCTCCGGCTCAGGAACAGCAGACACCGGCTCAGGAACAACAGACACCGGCTCAGGAACAGACGACACTGGCTCCGGCTCAGGAACAACAGACACCGGCTCAGGAACAACAGACACCAGAACAGTAACAGCCACAAGGACAGACACAAACACAGAAACAAACACTGGCTCAGGAACAGACGTCACACACACTGGCTCGGGAACAGACGTCACACACACTGGCTCGGGAACAGACATCACTCACACTGGCTCGGGAACAGGAACAGACTCTGGCTCGGGAACAGGAACAGACTCTGGCTCGGGAACAGGAACAGACTCTGGCTCGGGAACAGGAACAGACTCTGGCTCGGGAACAGGAACAGACTCTGGCTCGGGAACAGGAACAGACTCTGGCTCGGGAACAGGAACAGACTCTGGCTCGGGAACAGGAACAGACTCTGGCTCGGGAACAGGAACAGACTCTGGCTCGGGAACAGGAACAGACTCTGGGCCGGCCATCTTGTCCGTAGACACTTGCTCGGAGGCGGCCATCTTGTCCGTAGACACTGGCTCGGAGGCGGCCATCTTGTCCGTAGACACTGGCTCGGAGGAAGTGACGTGAACAGTCTCTGGATCAGCAGAAGTGACGTGAACAGTCTCTGGTTCGGCCATCTTGTCCGTAGACACTGGCTCGGAGGAAGTGACGTGAACAGTCTCTGGATCAGCAGAAGTGACGTGAACAGTCTCTGGTTCGGCCATCTTGTCCGTAGACACTGGCTCGGAGGAAGTGACGTGAACCGTCTCTGGATCGGCCATCTTGTCTGTAGACACTGGCTCTGTAGAAGTGATGTGAAGCGTCTCTGGCTCGGAGGAAGTGACATGAACAGTCTCTGGATCGGCAGACGTGACATGAACAGTCTCTGGATCGGCAGACGTGACTTGAACAGTCTCTGGATCGGCAGAAGTGACGTGTCTCCTCCACGCATGCAGTACCGCCACTGCATAAAAGAGGAAGACCGCTCTCTTGGCCGTGGCAGGACTGATGATGGGCTGCTCGGGCACGGCCTCCGGGATGGCAGCGGGCTGCTTGGGCACGGCCTCCGGGAAGACAGTGGGCTGCACGGGGACCACCGGACTTGGGGCCACCGGACTCGGGACCACCGGGACAGTCACGGAGGAAGTCTTTCTTCTCCTCCTCCGTCTCCGAGAGGGCGCTGGCCTGGACGGGACCAGCGATGAGGGCGCTGGACTGGACTGGACCAGCGGTGAGGACTCTGGGCTGGACGGGAGCAGCGGTGAGGGCTCTGGGCTGGACGGGACCAGCGGTGAGGGCTCTGGAAGCTCTGCTGAGACGTGATGAGGCTCTGGAAGCTCTGCTGAGACGTGACGAGGCTCTGGAAGCTCTGCTGAGACGTGACAAAGCTCTGGAATCTCTGCTGAGACGTGACGAAGCTCTGGAAGCTCAGACATGTCGTGGTGAAGCTCAGACATGTCGTGGTGAAGCTCAGACATGTCGTGGTGAAGCTCAGACATGTCGTGGTGAAGCTCAGACACGTCGTGGTGAAGCTCAGGCATGTCATGGTGAAGCTCAGGCATGTCGTGGTGAAGCTCCTCAGCCTTGTCCACCAAACCCACAGTAAAAGCTGAGCCGCTCAGTTGCAGGGCCAAGTCAATATAAAACTCAAGAGTCCAGCTAGGGTCATGTAATGGCATTAAGGAGCTGAGCGGCTCAGATAGTCCTCCACGAAAAAATATCATGAGGCACAGAGGGTCAATAGAAGTAACATTTGCCAGATCAACAAAATCCTGTACATACTCCTCAATGGGCCGGTCTCCTTGACGGAGACACATAATCCGTGCTACTGGATTCCTGGAGGTCATTGCTGCTGGATCCACGTTAGCGGTGGGTTCATCTGTAACGATGCGGGAAGAATGAAGCGAGAAGTGAATCCAAATGCAAGCACATTTATTAATAAAACAAACAAACAAAAGAAACTCAGACCAGGAACACGGAAACAGCAACCATTACAACATTATGAACCCACAAACACTGTAACAAGACACAGGGTTTAAATACAGAGACTAACAAGCTAAACAAGATAACAAGAGGGCGTGGTTAATCAGAAACACCTGGGGATACTAATAAACTAGAAAAACTACAAAGGACTACAAAACATGACACAGAACAGGAAATAACTAAAGTTCACACAAGACAAGGGAAACACAGACTTTCTTTGATTCTTTGATGAACAGAAAGTTAAAAACAACAGCATTTATTTGAAATAGAATCTTTTATAACATTATAAATGTCTTTACTGTCACTTTTGATCAATTTAATTCCTCCTTGATGAATAAAAGTATTGATTTATTTTATTTATTTCCCCCAAAAAATAAAATAAAAATACTTACTGACCCCAAAGTTTTGAACGGTAGTGTTTAATGTTACAAAATATTCTATTTCAGATAAATTCTGTTCTTTTGAACTTTCTATTTATCAAAGAATCCTGAAATAAAAATGTAAAAAAATTTCAACATTGATAATAATGAGAAATGTTTCTTGAGCATCAAATCATCATATTATACTGATTTCTGAAGGATCATGTGACACTGAAGACTGGAGTAATGATGCTGAAAATTCAACTTTAAAATCACAGGAATAAATTATATTTTAAAATATATTAAAATCAAAAACAGTTATTTTAAATTGTAATAATATTTCACAATATTACTGATTTTTTGTTGTATTTTTAATTAAATAAATACAGCATTGGTGAGCATAAGTGACTTCTTTTAAAAACATTAACAATCGTACCGACCCCAAACTTTTGAACGGCAGTGTGTGTATATATATATATATTTTTTTTTTTCTTTCTTTTTTTTTTTTTTCTCACATTCTTTCTTGTGTGACACACCTGAATGAAAGGCTGATTATGCGAGTCATTGTCTTCTCAGGTGTGAATTATTCATGATAAGGGGTTGGGCCGTTCATCCCCACACGCATATTGCCTTTCCAAACAAAAAGTGTTTTACAAAATTTAAATCAATGTATTGTTTTATGTGAATGATTAGGCAGGATGATTTTCAGATCATTTTGAAGCAAAAACTCTAGGCCACAACAGCCATTAGTCAAAAGTATTGTGGACACATATTTAGTATGTGTTTTGTGGCCTTATTTCAGAAACTTTAATTTTTAGTTTTATCAATAACCATGTGTAACAGCCTGCAGTTACATTTGTCTTATTAGCTCTCTGTACCGTGTCATATTTGGTTCTACCACTGGGGGGTACTCTAGTCAAGAGGGTTCCTAGTAGCATAAAAATGGTAGAAGAAGTAGAGTAAGGGAGGAAGGATGTGTTATGCACATGGAGAAGCTTCCCTACCAGTGTGGTTGTGTTTTTCCCTGATTTGAGGAACCTGTGGTTCTTATGCTCAAATGTAAGTGTTCAGTTTGTACTTTGTATGTGTAATGTTAGGTAATGTGTTTTCAAATGAGATGTAAATGTGTTATGGTGGCACTAAGTTTGTTTGTTTGTTTGATGCAGAGGGTTCATCGTGCAGGCATGAGGCAGCAACTCAACTATAACTAAACCCTTGATCAATATGGAATTAATTGTCTGCGTTTTATCAACAACACCTTTGTCATCTGCTGTTTGTGCCTTGAGTTATAGTTTGTTCCTAATATCAATTGCCACTTGGACACTTGGATTCAGACCGTTGTGAACTCATCCGCTCTGCACTTAAGTACTGTTTTTTATTACTTGTGGGACTCTAGAGACTGAACTCTTGGCTACCAAAGACATTATTTGGAAGAGCTGAATTATTTGGATGTATTGCCTTGTAAATGAATGCCTCATGTATTGTGTATGGTGATTTATGGTATAATACACATGGCTCATTGAAATGCGAAGTCTCTGGTCCCTCACTTTATTATGGAGCATCCAAAGCTTTCTTGAAAGTAGATGTTACATAAAATATGGCGCCCGAACAGGGACAGAAAAAGAAAAACCTAATTGAATCCTGAAGAGAGGCACAAGTTCTACTTTCAATGAGTCATGCATATGTGTTTATTGTGACCATATTTTTGAGGTGTCAATACATGGCAATCAACTTGGTGCTTTAAGGCTAAGGTTACTTTAAGTGTTTTGTTAGTTGCAAAATGGCCTTCTCACAAAGAGAGACAGAGGGTAAAGATCCTGTAAGCCCAGACTATTCTTCAGAAACTTTCACTACACGTCGTGAGCCTGTCCGAGACCTTATTCATTCTCTCAGTAATTTATATCTGGAAAATGAATCGGAAGATGTAGAACAAGAATGTGATTTCGATGACTCTTTGTTACCTCCTCCTCCTCCGTCAAATGAAGAAGATGAAAGTTTGTTAACAATGATAATGGCCTCCAGAATGCATAAAGTTGAATGTAGAGTGGAGTGTTTGGAAAATTCCTCTGATATCCACTTTAAAGATATGCAACACCAGTTAAATGTGCAAAGTAATCGGATGACGGCCATTGAAAGTCAGCTTCAACACATATTGAACCTGCATAAGGACCATCACACAGAGATACAGCGTTTAGAAAACTCACTATCCGCCAAGCTTGAGGCTGGGTGTGGCCAAGTAAAAGTCACTTTAGAGACCAAAGTCCAGGAGTTGGGACAAACAACTATGGATTGCCTGAAACGGAGAGATGGCCAGTTGAGATCTCTAATTCAGTCTTCTGGGGGAGCGACTTCTACTCCCGATTTTAACCACACTGTAGCAACCCATAGTTCATTTCGACCTGTACATTGCCAGACCCCCATCAAACTAGAGTTTCCAAAGTTCGGAAGTTTAGATGGAGAAGATCCCATTACGTATCTGGAACGATGCGATGAGTATCTGGCTATACAGCCTTTGAATGATGTTGAGATTTTATCCATGCTTCCTTCTGTATTAACGTACACCGCTAAAGATTGGTGGCTGGCAGAGAAGAAGAAAGTAAAAACATGGTCACAATTTAAGGCTGCTTTCCTTCAATCCTTCTTATCTGACGATCATGAGGTGGAAGTGGAGAGAAGAATAAGAGAACGAAAACAAGGAGTTGATGAGAGCATCCGGACATTTGCATACCAGTACCGAGCGTTATGTTTGAGGTTGAAGCCAGCGATGACGGAACGTGAAATCCTTCAAGCAGCACTTCGGAACTGTAATCCAAGAATCGCTAGTATTTTAAGGGGTACTGCAACTACAGTGGATGAGCTAGTACGGGTAGGAACGCTCATAGAGAGAGATATTGGGGAAGAGAGAACTTTCTGGAGGCAAAGGCATCAGGAAAACTCCTCTAAGTCGGCTGAAGCCAACAGGTACTCAAAAGGACGACAATTTAACCCGCATATTGCAGTTTTTTCAGAGAATGATAGAAAGCCGATGTCTACCTTAACTTTACCCATAACCATCAAAGACCACCAATATCAAGCAATTCTGGACACCGGAAGCACTTACTCATTAGTACAAGAATCATGTTGGCAACAATTGACATCCAGTGAAATTATGCAGTCAAGTAGGGGACAGTCATTTTCACTTGCAAATGGTCATGTACAGACAGCCTTGGGGAAGATAGCTTGGCAGGCTACAGTCCATGGTCACGACTATCCACTGAGGGCTTATGTGATGAGGGACTGTGATCTGACTTTCTCAGTTGTACTGGGGCTTGAGTTCCTGATGACTTCCGGTATCCGTCTGGATTTTAAAAATTCCACTTATACATTACCCGAAGATAGTGACACAATCCACACCTTCAACACTTCTTCACCCTCACCAATGGTTCGACTGCACCTTGCACTACCTTTAGTGCCATCGACTTCCACTACGCTAATGGCTGTAAAGGAGGTAGTGAATCGAGCTGACGCTTCTAAAGCGCAGAGGCGGCAGTTAGAAGGTTTAATGCTTGATTGGCCAACAGTATGCACAGATAATTTGGGACAGACTACTTTGATTCAACATCGAATTCATACGACTGATGAGATTCCTGTGCGTAAGAAAGCTTACCCTGTTTCCGTTACCAAACAAAAGTTCATAGATGAAGAGGTAGAGAATCTGTTGAACAAAGGCATCATAAGGCCATCTGTTTCTCCTTGGGCTGCGCCAATAGTCTTAGTGCCAAAGAAGGATGGTAGCACTCGCTTTTGTGTTGACTACCGTGGGTTGAATTCAAAAACTCCTCTTGATGGATTTCCGATGCCACAGATTCAAGATATCCTAGAATCCTTGTATGGAGCGACCGTATTCAGCACATTAGACCTTAAGTCTGGTTACTGGCAAGTAGGAATGGATGGAGACAGTATTAAAAAAACTGCTTTTGTCACCAGAAACAATCAATTTGAATTTGTTCGTCTTCCTTTTGGCCTCAAAAACGCCGCTGCAACATTTCAAAGGCTAATGAACAACGTTCTGAGAGATTACTTAGGGAAGTTTTGTTTTGTGTATCTTGATGACATTGTGATCTATTCCAGGAGCATTCAAGATCACTTACAACATCTCAAGCAACTCTTTGCAAAGCTGGAAGCTTCAGGATTAACTCTCAATCTCAAGAAGTGTTCTATGTTGCAAAAGACCATTACTTACCTAGGACATGTTATTTCGGAAGAAGGAGTCCGTACTGAATCCTCAAAAATTGAAGCAGTCCGTGATTTCCCGGTACCCAAGAACGTCAAGGAGGTACAGAGATTTGTAGGCCTTGCAAGTTGGTACCACCGCTTCATTTCTCATTTTTCAGAGCGAGCAGCACCTTTGTACGCATTAAAGGGGAAGGATGCAGTGTGGGATTGGACAGTCGAATGTCAAAAAGCTTTTGATGATCTTAAAAGTGCCCTCCAACAAGCACCAGTTCTAATGCCACCTGATTTCACAAAAGATTTTAAAGTACAAACGGATGCTAGTGAGATAGGATTAGGAGCTGTTCTGACACAGGATGTTGACGGCTTGGAGCATGTCATCGCCTATGCTTCGAGACTGGTTCATGGAGCTGAGAAATCATATTCTACAGCTGAAAAGGAGTGCTTAGCTGTGGTTTGGGCTGTAGAAAAGTGGAGACAGTATTTGGAGGGAAGAAACTTCGAAGTTCTTACAGACCATTCTGCCCTGACTTGGGTATTCAATCAACCCAAACCATCTTCTCGTCTGACTAGGTGGGCTTTAAGGCTGCAAAGTTTTAATTTCATTGTCAAGTATCGGAAGGGATCTTGTAATGTGGTACCTGATGCTCTGTCCAGAGGAATACCTGTGCAAGAGGTGGTAGGCCACATTGCCATATGTCAACCTACAAAATCAGACCCTAATTTACCAGTCAGTTGGGATGAGATTGGAAAAGCTCAGAAGCTTGATTCTTCTTTACTGTCTTTATGGGAGTCAGCTAAACAAACTAATACTGATCCAAGCCGTGTTGCTTACATTGTTCAAAATGACTACTTGTTTCGTAGGGTACCGGACAAGCAACAAGGGTACACTAATCAGCTAGTCATACCTGCATCATTGAGGGAGGCATTCCTGCAATTCGCTCATGCAAATCCATTGAGTGGTCATTTGGGAAGAATGAAAACTCTACGGAGGCTACTCGACAATGTTTATTGGCCTGAAATTCGCAAAGATGTTTGGAGTTTCTGCAAGATATGTAAGACGTGTCAAGCCTACAAACCAAGAATCACTAAGCTATCTGGATTGTTGCAGTCAACCCCAGTAGTGGAACCGGGATATATGCTCGGAGTGGATTTGATGGGTCCTTTCCCGAGAAGCCCTCGATCCAATGAATTCCTATTGGTCTTTGTGGATTATTGCAGCAAGTGGGTAGAACTCTTTGCTCTACGGTCTTCAAAAACTCACCTCATAACCAACATACTGATAAAAGAGATGTTCACACGATGGGGAACGCCGGTATACTTGGTTTCAGACCGAGGACCTCAGTTCACTGGCCAGCTACTAAATGATACCTGTAAACGATGGGGTGTGGTTCAGAAACTCACTACAGCGTATCATCCTCAGACCAACTTAACTGAGAGGGTCAACAGAACCTTGAAAACGATGATAGCATCTTATGTCCATGATAATCACCGTGACTGGGATAAGTGGTTACCAGAGTTTCGATATGCTATAAATTCGGCGTGGCAAGAGAGTACCGCTCTTACTCCAGCAGAAATTGCACTTGGACGTAAGTTAAAAGGACCTCTTGAAAGGTTAGTACGCAAGGCGCCTAATCCCGATCATGTAGCCTATACCACAATCGAGAGACAGAGGGTTCTTCTTGACCAAGTGAGGGAGAAATCTAGTCAAGCACAGGAGAGGCAAGCCAAGTATTACAATAAACGAAGAAGGGCTGAAACCTTCGAAGAAGGAGATCTGGTTTGGGTACTGACTCATCATCTTTCTCGAGCTGCTGATTACTTTACAGCCAAGTTAGCTCCAAAATGGCAGGGACCTGCAAAGATTTTGAAGAGAATGAATAATGTCAATTACCGGATAGTAATGCTTGACAATCCGAACCAATGTGATACTTACCATATTGAGAAGCTAAAAAAATTCTTTGGGAGTATTTGAGACTTTTCTTTAGGGAGAGGGGTGTGTAACAGCCTGCAGTTACATTTGTCTTATTAGCTCTCTGTACCGTGTCATATTTGGTTCTACCACTGGGGGGTACTCTAGTCAAGAGGGTTCCTAGTAGCATAAAAATGGTAGAAGAAGTAGAGTAAGGGAGGAAGGATGTGTTATGCACACGGAGAAGCTTCCCTACCAGTGTGGTTGTGTTTTTCCCTGATTTGAGGAACCTGTGGTTCTTATGCTCAAATGTAAGTGTTCAGTTTGTACTTTGTATGTGTAATGTTAGGTAATGTGTTTTCAAATGAGATGTAAATGTGTTATGGTGGCACTAAGTTTGTTTGTTTGTTTGATGCAGAGGGTTCATCGTGCAGGCATGAGGCAGCAACTCAACTATAACTAAACCCTTGATCAATATGGAATTAATTGTCTGCGTTTTATCAACAACACCTTTGTCATCTGCTGTTTGTGCCTTGAGTTATAGTTTGTTCCTAATATCAATTGCCGCTTGGACACTTGGATTCAGACCGTTGTGAACTCATCCGCTCTGCACTTAAGTACTGTTTTTTATTACTTGTGGGACTCTAGAGACTGAACTCTTGGCTACCAAAGACATTATTTGGAAGAGCTGAATTATTTGGATGTATTGCCTTGTAAATGAATGCCTCATGTATTGTGTATGGTGATTTATGGTATAATACACATGGCTCATTGAAATGCGAAGTCTCTGGTCCCTCACTTTATTATGGAGCATCCAAAGCTTTCTTGAAAGTAGATGTTACACATGCATAAACAATATTCTCTCAAAAATACAAACATGTACATACATGTTGCTCACATATTATGGTAGCCCTGTTTGTGCTAAATAGAGTGTAATTACACCTTTGCCATTAATATGTTTATAAGCAACTGAAAAAAGCACAAATGTCAGGGCATGTCAAAACATCTCAAGGACCCCAAAAACACCTTAGACCCCAGAGGGTTAATGGAGAGACATAATGGTGACCTGCAGTGGAGAGATATACAATGGGAAGCATGGTTCTATTGCAGGTGTTATGACAGAAATTGCTCGATTTCAAAATCTCACCCTCCTTTCTAGAAGATAACTGGATCATGATGGGTTAGCTAGGGGAAAGCTTAGAATCAGTGATGAACAGCTGAAGGTTTTCTTGATGCAGAGCTCCGATTCAGATGTTAACAGGTTTTGTGACCTCTTGCATGGAGCCTGTCTCACTCTCAAGTAGCATGGGCCCAGTCCAGTGCTATTCCTTGAAGCAGAGAGATGATTAAAGCTACCTTTGCTTCTTTAGCAGTGAACACTTGTATTGCTGGGTTAAGGTTGCTGGGCGATTTAAAGAGAAAACTGAAACACAAACCCTTGGCAGCAGCCAGGCGGACTCTTCAACTTTTTGAGGAGAGCGAGGCAACATTTACTGTGACATGAAAAGGAGGGGTACTCAGATGGAGACCTCATCTATTCCATGATCAATCTCAGAGGCGATTATTATGGTGCGGATCGGACAGGTGCGAAAACGCTGTTTTTGTGTAATGTGTGTGATGTATTGGTTAGAGATGAACTGAGATGTATTGAGAGTTTAGATTGCATCTGAGATGAAAAGCACGATATTTAATATCGATATCAAATATTTAAAAATGTGTGTAAATAATTAAAAATTTTGGCATGCTACATGCAGATGGTTTGCTTATTCCTTTGTTGTACGTGGTGGAAGAGCAGAAAAGAGAGCAAGAGGTGAAGAATTGTGCCAGTCATGGAAGTGAGCATAATTTTTCAGAAAATAATATTTTTCATCAGGCTAAAAGCAGTAGAAATTGTTCCGGATGTCCATTTGTAGCCCACTGAAGAAAAGATAAACCCAACCTAAAGTCTAAACCCAACACAACAGGAAAGACAAGCACCTGTGGGGCAAGGACAACCACAGGTAAGGTGACTGTTAATGTTTGCACTGCAAGTTGTACTTCACCCCAACCTAATGGTTGCCGAGCTCCTCCATCAGCCAGATAAATGGGACCCTCAGTTCAGGGTCTGAGCTGTTGAGTGTGTTAACCATGGGTTATCACACTCAACAGCTCAGACCCTGAACTGAGGGTCTGTTTTTCATTTAGCAGTGTATATGAAGATCCTCTGTCAACCAAAGCTTGGCCTTGCCAAGAGTCAATGTTTACAGGAACAACCAACTGCTGTGCAGAGATGAGGAGAAAGGATGAGTAGGTGAGTATACAGACTCCATATGATTGACAGTGCTAACAGTCGGATGATTACCATGGTTACCTTTGACAGGATTTGAACTTTGCTGGCCTTTATAGTTTTTGTTCTTAGCAGAACAACCCTGAGGATAAGTAGAAGCATGAAGGCCCTTACACCACCAACAGAAGGGAGTTTTAGAGGAGTCCTGTGGTACTGGTGCTATTTTCTGGGTTACTCGACTGAGCAGAATCAGGACTAGTTACTCTGAGTTTCCAAGGTTTTTTCAGTTGTTCATATTGTAGCTGGTTTTCCTTGACCTTTTCCAGCTGTTGTCCAAAATGGACAAAACTGTCAACAGATGTAACACCATTACTTAGAAGTTGGCTTGCCATCTGAGGATTGATACTCTTCAAGGTTAGCTTAATAACTTCATCCACTTCAATTTGTGGCTTCCAGCGTTTGCACAAAGTTCAGTACATGTGAGGGAAAATCTCACCTTCCTGCTGTACACGTGAACACTCTACTCCGCTACTCCATTACTCTCTCCGCTAACTCATCCTCATATCTTCTGACAAGAAAGCATCAAGAAACTTAAATCATATCAAATCAAATCAAATCAAATCATGAAATCATGACATTTCTCCAGGAAAATCATAGGATCATCACAGTCTTCTAGTCGGCCAAAGCGTTGGAACTGGATTTTAATGGGCTGTTTCCCCAAAAAAACATCCTCTACTTTTAGCGGTGGTAACCAATTCGTTTGTGGGATTAAGCTCAGAATCACCCAGTCTACATTGAAATGTTGAATAGAGTCGCTGTAATCTGGTATTCACTGTCAAATACCGGCGTTTCCACCACAGTAGAAGCAGATGGTGACGTAATTGTTTGCACAGAATCATTTGCTTTCACTGAACTCTGCTGTGATATCTTGAGAGCTCCATGTCCAGAGCTAATTGATGAAAATGTTGCGTGCACTGGTTAAGTTTGAATTTATTGAAAAGATAGCCCCTTGAGATGTAATATCTCATTTTCGAGTTCATCATGTAAATTACTATTTGAGTTTGTCTAAGCAATAAAATTGTTCAATTGTTGAATACAATGATCAGTGGACTTTTGTATAAGATCCAGAGTATAAGCCATTGGTTCCAGGACTGCATTGAAATCTTTCAGTAGCTCTGCATGATGAATCTTTAGTCGGCAATGCAGTGTGTTATTAAACTCTTTCCTGAAGTGCTCAAACTGATTACTCATAAGCGGTTTTATTTCTGTTGTTTGTTTCACAGATGCAGTATCCACATTCTTAGTCAAACTATCCACGGCATGTTTAAACTCTCCATTTTCAGTGAAAAAGGTGTCTTTTAGACTCTGATATTGTGTTCGGGTCATTTCAGGTGTCAGACTGTCCATTAATCCAGTTACTGCTAATGAGGGCTGAGATGAAGGTGATATTGGGGGTCTGAGATCAAAACGTCCTGTTAAGTCCATACCCAGTAGAGTATGTTGACATGAAAGAGTCTGAAATCCTACCAATGTACTAGGAATAAGGTATTGAGTTCTATCCTGATCCGAGGCCATTACATCTATAAGATCCTCTTTAAAGGCCTTGGTTGGGGTTTGGTTTTGATCTCCCTCCAATTCATGGCAAGATTTGCTTGGAGATGCAGACATTTTGTTTTCTAGAATTGGTTGTTGCGTTTTAGTTGTTTTGAATGATAATGTGTGGTTTTATTTGAGGGTATTTTCCTCCTCACAAGTTTTAATATTTGTGTCCCATCTGGGGTGCCACTTTTATGTAACGGTTTCCCACAATCTTAGTTTGTGGGGTTTTTTTATGCTGGGGTGCCAGACAGGATTTCTGTCATTAGTTTAAGTTTGAGGTCATTGTTTAAGTCTCAAGTAAAGAAAAGGTACAAAGATCCTTTGTAGTCTTTGTCTTACACAAAACCTGTAACTTAATGAGATGAGAATTTTACACCAGCAATCAATGCAATAATAATCACTCTTAAGTAGAAAAAACGTCTCGGTTACGTATATAACCCTCGTTCCCTGAGTAGGGAACGGAGACGTTACGTCGAGTGACGGAGAATGGGGGTTTCGCCTAGAAAGCCAATCATCTTCGAGTATTACAAAACGAGCCTATGGCAATGAAATGCCATGGGTCTGCGGAATTTGCATAGCGTATCTCCGCCCCACCGCGTGGGTATAAAAGGAGAGACGCCGGCAAAGGCAGATCATGTCTTCGCTGAGGAGCCGAGACTGAACTCAGGCGTCTACCCAGCGGTACAGCGGAAGTGGCAGGGAGACGTAACGTCTCCGTTCCCTACTCAGGGAACGAGGGTTACATACGTAACCGAGACGTTCCCTTTCGTAGTCACTCCGAGTTACGTCGAGTGACGGAGAATGGGGGTCCCCGTGTAATCACGCCACCTTCACAGCTGTCTTCCAGTGCCCTGCGAAAGTCTGATCCCCCTGTCGTGATACTGGCACGGACGAAGGAGTCCTACTAACACAGGAATACCAAGGTACACTGGGAAGCATATCTCAGAGGAGATATGCCGCAGCATGCCTACCCGTAGGGAGGACTTAGAAATACACATATGGCCGGAAGGCTTCATATGGAAGAACACTGAAGTAACCAGCCCGTGGGGTGGCAACTTTCAACTCCAGGAGTGGCAAGGTGGCTTGCCGAGGGAAAGACACATGCTCAAAGAGGCTTACAGTGGACATACACATGTGGGGGTTACTCAGGGGAGGAACCATGCACACGGAGGCACCTAGCCGACGCACAGGCAAAAGACACTGGCGCCAGCGTCAACAGTGCTGGAGGAACTCAGGGCTTCAGAGAGGAAGGCTCACCTGAGGAAAAATCGCACGTATCCAGTCCGTGGAGTGGAATGGCGAGCAAGCGAAGACACCTGAGCGGGTCCGGTACTAGCTGGTTGAAGCGAGTACATGAGAGGACACTGGCTCCACTCGGAGATTATAGAATCTGGCGAATGTGTTCGGTGTCGCCCAGCCTGCAGCTCTACAGATGTCTGCCAGCGAGGCGCCATGCGCTAGAGCCCAAGAGGAAGCCACACTCCGGGTGGAGTGGGCTGTCACACCAAGGGGGCACGGTCGGCCTTGCTGTTGGTAAGCCAAAGCAATGGCGTCCACTAACCAGTGAGACAACCTCTGCTTTGAGAGAGCCTTTCCCTTCAGTCTCCCACCATAACAGACAAAGAGCTGGTCTGAGGTCCTGAAACACCGCGTCCTGTCTACGTAAGCGCGGAGAGCGCGTACTGGAAAGAGCAGTGCCAAGGCTGGGTCTGCCTCCTCCAGGGGCAGCGCTTGCAGGTTCACCACCTGGTCCCGGAAGGGAGTGGTAGGAACCTTGGGCACATATCCAGGCCGGGGTCTCAGGATCACGTGAGAGTAAGCCGGCCCGAATTCCAGGCACGCTTCGTCAACGGAGAATGCGTGCAGGTGCCCTACCCTCTTAATGGAGGCCAGTGCAACCAGGAGCGCTGTCTTCAAAGACAGGAATTTAAGCTCCACTGATTGCAGAGGCTCAAAGGGAGCCCTCTGCAGGGCATTTAACACCACTGAGAGGTCCCAAGAGGGAACGAGAGGAGGGCGAGGAGGATTCAGTCTCCTCGCTCCCCTCAGGAACCTGATGATCAGGTCGTGCTTTCCCAGAGACTTACCATCAACTGCTTCGTGATATGCGGCGATAGCGGCCACATACACCTTCAGCTTCGCCCCAGCCCGTCTTGCAGGAAGGAAAGCACGACACTGATCGAGCATCTCCTGGGGTCTTCTCGGCGAGAAGAGCACCAGTTGACGAAGAGGTTCCACTTCAACGCATAGAGGTGTCTCGTGGACGAAGCTCTAGCGGAAGTGATGGTAGCTGCCACCGCAGGTGGCAGGGTACTCAAACCTGCCTCGTCCCGTCCAGGAGCCACATGTGGAGCCTCCAGAGATCGGGACGAGGGTGCCAAAGGGTGCCCCGTCTCTGAGAGAGGAGGTCCTCCCTCAGAGGAATTGGCCAAGGAGGTGCTGTCGCGAGGAGTACTAGTTCGGAGAACCAGGTCCTGGTGGGCCAGTACGGCGCAACCAAAGTGACCTGCTCCTCGTCCTCCTTGATCTTGCACAGAGTCTGTGCGAGAAGGCTCACTGGGGGAAACGCATATTTGCGTAGGCCCCGCGGCCAGCTGTGCGCCAGTGCATCCGTGCCGAGCGTGCCCTCGGACAGGGAGTAATACAGGGCGCAATGGGATGAGTCGTGGGAGGCAAACAGGTCTATCTGTGCGTCCCCGAACTGGTCCCAAATCAGCTGGACCGACTGGGGATGGAGTCGCCATTCGCCGGGGATGGGACGGAACCGTGACAGCTCGTCGGCTGCAAGGTTCCGATCGCCCGGAATGTAGATAGCACGAAGGGACCTCAGGTGCTTCTGACTCCATAAGAGGAGGTGGCGAGCGAGTTGCGACATACGGCGGGAGCGTAGACCACCTTGGCGGTTGATGTACGCTACTGTTGCGGTATTGTCTGAACGGACTAGTACGTGTTGACCCTTGAGCAGCGTGTGGAAACGGTGCAGGGCAAGGCGTACTGCCAGCAACTCGAGGCAATTGACATGCAGAAGGCGCTGGGGTCCTGTCCAGGAGCCCGCGGCAGCATGTCCGTTGCACATGGCGCCCCAGCCCGTGGAAGAGGCATCTGTGGAGACGACAACATGCCTGGAAACTCGTTCTAGGGGAACTCCGGCCCGTAGAAAACTGAGGTTCCTCCACGGGGTGAAGAACTGACGGCAGGTCGGAGTCACTGGGACTCGGAGCGTGCCGTGATGCCATGCCCACCTCGGGACTCGATCGCGAAGCCACAGCTGAAGCGGTCTCATATGAAGCAATCCGAGCGGCGTTGCCGCGGCTGCAGATGCCATATGCCCCAGGAGCCTCTGAAATAATTTCAGTGGGACCGCACTCTTGCCCTCGAATTGACGAAGACAAGTCAGCAGTGAGTGTGCGCGCTCGCTCGTAAGCTGCGCGGACATGGCGACCGAGTCGATCTCCATACCGAGAAAAGAGATCCTCTGCACGGGGCTGAGTTTGCTCTTCTCCCAGTTGACCCGAAGGCCCAGACGGGCTAGGTGCCGGAGCACAAGGTCTCTGTGTTCGCAAACCTGAGCTCGAGAGTGGGCTAGGATCAGCCAGTCGTCGAGATAGTTCAGGATGCGAACCCCGTGTTCGCGTAGGGGAACAAGGGCTGCCTCGACGACCTTCGTAAAGACGCGAGGAGACAGAGCCAACCCGAATGGGAGAACCGCATACTGATATGCCTGCCCCTCGAAAGCAAACCGGAGAAACGGTCTGTGTCGAGGTAAAATGGAGACATGAAAGTAGGCGTCCTTCAGGTCTATCGCTGCAAACCAATCCTGTGGCTGCACACACTCGAAAATGCGCTTGGCCGTGAGTATCCTGAACGTCAGCCTGTGAAGGGAGCGGTTCAGGACGCGCAGGTCCAGGATCGGCCGTAACCCACCGGTTTTCTTGGGGACGATGAAGTACAGGCTGTAAAACCCCGACCTCATCTCGGCTGGAGGGACAGTCTCGATTGCACCCTTCGCCAGCAGGGTGGCAACCTCCGCTCGCATGATGGGGGCATTGCCACCGACCACAGTGAAGCGGACTCCCCTGAAGCGGGGAGGAGACCGAGCGAACTGAATCGCATAGCCGCGCCTGATCGTTCGGGCGACCCAGCGGGACAGGTTGGGGAGCTCTAACCAAGCTGCCAGAAACTGAACCAGCGGGGTCATGCGAACGACAGACGTCCCCCCGGAGCGGCAGCGAAGCGGAGTGACCAGCCCAGGCGAGGGTGGCATAGCGGCCCGGAGCAGGGGCGTGGTCAGACTCCGCGCCCTGACAGAGGAGACCAGGGAAGGACCAGCGTTCCACGGGGGTCTGCTCTGCCAGGGGGCTGGCGAACACTGCGGTCCGAGAACTCTGTGACAGAGGGGGATGAGAGCAGCGAGGCATGGAGGCGTCGCGTACTGTCACCCGGCTCTGTGTGCTCAGTGATGGAGGAGTCGGTTCTTTCTTTAACAATTTTAGGGTACTGCCCACCCGTGGGCGAGCAGCGGGAAAACAAAAGATTCTCCCCCAGCCCTCCGCCGGGGGAAGGAGGGGGCCTGCAACCGCCTCCTGGGGAAGAACCGGAACCATCACTGAGCAGCCCGTCTCAGGAGCGCCGCTTGGCCTGGCGTTTAGCGGGGCTGGAGAGGGCTGGGGCGCCTTCCTGCGGCCTCCTCCACGACGCGGCCCGGGTGAAGGCTGCTGCTGGGGCCGTGCGGGAGGGGAGGGAGCGACAGGAGGGCGCCCTCGGCGGCGAGCAGGCTGAGGCTTCTGAGCCGGCGGCTGGGTGGAGGCAGCAGCGGGCCGTCGGGGCAGAATGTGTTTAATAGCCTCAGACTGCTTCTGTGCGGTCGAGAACTGCTGGGCAAAGTCCTCGACCGCTCCGCCGAAGAGGCCGGCCTGGGATATGGGGGCGTCGAGCAGACGAGTGCGTTCGGCGTCCCGCATATCAGCCAGGTTCAGCCACAAGTGACGCTCCTGGACCACCGAAGTGGCCATCACCTGACCCAGGGAGCGTGAGGCCTCTTTCGTCGCTCGGAGAGCGAGGTCAGTGGCGGCACGCAGCTCATCAAAGAGCCCTGGGTCAGTCCCGCCCTCGTGCATATCTCTGAGCAGCTGGGCCTGGTAGACTTGTAAGGTGCTCATCGCATGCAGAGCGGCGGCCGCCTGTCCTGCAGCCTTGTAAGACCTCGCCACGAGGGAGGACGAGAATCTACAGGCCTTGGACGGGTGCTTAGGAATACCACGATATGAAGCACTCTGAGGACACAGTTGCATCGCAACAGAGCGTTCAACCGGGGGAACCCCAGTGTACCCATGGGCGACCGACCCATCGAGGGGGGGAAAGGCGGAGAAAGCTGACGAACGTGCACGGGAGGTCAAGGGAGCCTTCCATGACTTCGTCAGCTCCTCATGCACTTCCGGGAAGAAAGGTATTGGGGTCGGCTGTGGCCGAGAGGCGGCAGCCGCGCCCAAAAACCAGTCATCCAGGCGGCTCGGGAGGTCATGGCGGTCATCTCGGGATCTGATACGGGCAACGCTGGAACTCCAGAAGGAGGCAACGCAGCCGCATCGTCACTTCCCAATGACTCTTGCCCACCTTGTGATGCCGCGATCGACATCGAGTCATCCTCTGGAGCGCCGAATGAAACACGCGGGGCATCAGTAGATGGACCCGGTAGAATCACCGCGGCGCTCGCGGGTTGCAACACTGCAGAGGGGGGCGTGGTCCGAGGACGCATCGTCGGATTGTTCCACACCGTCACCCTCAAGTCACCCTGTCCACCAGCCGAAGTACCACCTCTCGAGGAGGGTGTAGATCGGGGTGTGGATGAGGGGACTCTCTCTCGAATGAGATCATTGAGTCTCGACCTCAGTGTTGCGATGGTCATGTTCCCACAGAAGGAACATGAGTCATCCACAAGCGCTGCTTTAGCGTGCTCTAAGCCCAGACACGCAAAGCAGCGATTGTGCCCATCAAAGGAAGACAGGAATCGACCGCACCCAGAAGAACACGGGCGAGACATCTTTAAAAAGACGTGCCACGTGCAGCTCTTTTAGAGAGGAAAAAAGCTCAGCGATGCTGAGGCGACCAGGGAGAAACACACCGACTGGCAGATCACTGCACAGACCGCAGGCAATGTGAACTCGCTGGGTACCGCCGTCACACCAACACCGGGGAGCTCGCTCGTCTCGAAGAGAAGTCACTGAAACTCAGGATTTGGCTTGTGGAGTGAAGAGTGGAGTTTCTTGGCTCCGAAGCGAAAACATGATCTGCCTTTGCCGGCGTCTCTCCTTTTATACCCACGCGGTGGGGCGGAGATACGCTATGCAAATTCCGCAGACCCATGGCATTTCATTGCCATAGGCTCGTTTTGTAATACTCGAAGATGATTGGCTTTCTAGGCGAAACCCCCATTCTCCGTCACTCGACGTAACTCGGAGTGACTACGAAAGGGAACACCACATTCAACACCACAGGACTCAGATATGGAATTGCATTCAAATCTGTATATTCAAAAGTCAACAAATTTTAGTGTCCCAAAAGTGACTTTTGGTAAGAGAGGAAAGAAGAAATAAAAATAAAAACAAAAATGTTTTGAATGAAATCTGAGAGGTTTCTGTCCCTCTACTAAAAGCCTATCCACTCAAAACTCTGATGCTTCAAAACATTCTATTGGAATGGAGCGGTTTAATCCAAGTCTTCCGAAGAGATACAAACACTTTATAGGATGAACAGATTTCATTTCGGCTTTTATTCACATATAAACACTGATCAGCAAATGTACATGGAGATCTCAAACATGATAAATGGAAGCTCAAGCATGAAAACCAGCGAGTTTCATTCTCTCGTGCCACGCAACACATTTGAGCTTCTGTTTGTGTTCGCTGATCAATGTTCATATGTGAATAAAAGTCATTTTTGGGTGAACTATCCCTTTAAATTGAGTTGCAAATGTTTTGATGTTGTCATTAAATGTGTGTTACCTGTTCAGGTTTGAGGCCAGGTGGCACCCAGGCGTACTCCTCGAGCGCACAGCCAGAGTCATCATCAGAGGTCGAGTTCCTCTGGAAGTCAAACATGATTTTAGAGACTGTCCTCTCCATATCCAGAGCCATATCACCACTTCATTCCATTAAACACTGCAGAAAGACACAGACAGACAGGAATGAGAAATGTAGATCTAAGCATGTTTAACACACTTCGATGCTGAAATAACTGAACCTTCCGTGCATTTAACTTTTATTTTGAAAACACACACACACATATTGGGTTTCCATGTTTTATGGGGACTTTCCATAGACGTAATGGTTTTTATACTGTACATTCTCTCCCCTTACACTAACCCGGCCCCTAAACCTACCCATCACACAAAACTTTATGCATTTTTACATTTTCAAAAAGCATCATTTAGTTTGATTCATAAGCTGTGTTCCTCATGGGGACCAAAACAAAGGACAAAAATGACAGGTATTACTATCTTTGTGGGGACATTTGGTGTTTTATTAAAGCAGTTTATTAAAGCAGTTGACCAAATACTCAGTCACTGTGAGGACACTGACAGAGTACTGAAATAAACTAATTCATTGAAATTGACTGCATAGAACTGTAGCCTTCCAACTCATTTACTAATACTTACGAATGCAATGCAATAAGGGAACGCAATCATAGTTGAAACACTACATTTAGACAGGAAAAAATTATAATTTACATTTCAGTAACCACAAATATTATGGCAAAATAGTGCAAAAAATTTAATATGACAATCAACCAGACTATATTAGGTATTTCAATAAATAACAATCTTAAGTGCTAGATCAAATAGAAGTAGCTATTCTAAGGAAACAACGGCGTATTTTCATTTTCAACATCATGTGACGATATATTAATTAATTTCTAGTTCCACATAATACCAACATTTTTGTTTGTATGGATAATACATTATCTCAAAAACTACAAGGTACATGGAAATAATTATTTTTGGAATATCTGGAGCAATGTATAAGACAAAGCCATCTGAATTCATCAAAATGTCTTTAAAAACACATTTGTGCGCCTGTTTGATGAACGGTGCCGAGATAGTGTAAAAAAATAAATAAAAAAAAATACTGATGCCATTATCAACATATCCGCAGCAACATTTCAGCCACGCATGATAAATTCAAATCATTTTACCACAGAGAGTATTGTGATCATCACCAGTACTTTCTGTTCTCTGTGCAATGTAATTGATTGATTTTGGTTTGTGAACCTCTACACCTGAAAGCTTTCTCTCACATTATAAATTATACAATCTTAATACCACGCAAGACGTCAATGTGACATCACAAACTTGCGCACCACATGAACATTAATTTGGTCTTTAGAATTAGCAGGAAAAACAAGGATAGAAAGAAAGAAAATGAATACAACAATCAAAGAAAAGAAAACCACACGGCTATAATGATTTCCAGAAGCATGCTATTAGATCAAATCCATGAAATGAATACACTGATTCACTACAGGAGAGACTGTACGTTTCAATAGATATTGGAAGCCTGTCTTATGATATCGCTGCAAAGATCGCTAGAACACTCTCCTGTTTAACAATTCTGATGAAAGGCATACAGACCTGCATCTTCATATCAGCATCCAAAAAATAACCTGAGGGCTGAAGGAACCAGAAATAGAGGGAAAAAAGAGAAGCGCAGTGCTAAAGCAAAGCGAAAATAAATGCTTTTCTCTTGTATGTGTCATGCCTCATCCTTCGCTCTCACTCTGCCTGTGGATGTGACTGTTTCTGTGTGGGTGTGTGTGAGAAAGAAAGAAAGAAAGAAAAGGGAGGGAGGGAGAAAGAGAGAGACAGGGAAAGAGAGAATTTCTTATTTGTGTAAAAAGCAACATGAGAGCAAGCTCTCAACTAAAGGACTGATGTTGACCTTCACATCTCTTTAGAGTCTTTATAACATCACAATACTGCTTATTTTACATGTGTTCTTAGCACACAATTATTTACCAAATAAGAAATCACAAACATGACTGAGGCCCGAAACACCATGACGTATGAACATGGTGGCACACAGGACAAGTTACACGGTTTAGGTAAACAATCCATTTTAAGCAATCAATTGCATCACTGTGTCAAAGTACCAAGATTACATCATAATAAAGCATTTGCAGAGACAGGCGTGTAAAACATGCTAAACATAGTCCATAATTGCCATTTTCTATTAACATCTTCTTCTGAGCATTAGACAATGAGACATATTTTTGGTTGGAAGACAAGAACATAATGTAGGAATATGCCATATCCAACTTGGGATGAAACCGTACAGGACTACACAACTGCATTTGTGTTTTTGTAGGTTATGTGTCTGGTCAGAGTTTTACAAACAATAAAAAGTAGCCTACTCACAATTACTGTGTATTTATTGATTTCATGAAACAAATCACTTTCCTGTTTATCTCAATCCTTTCTGACCCGAGTAAGAAATTGTATATAGGCTTTCAGTGACGATGATGAAGATGAGAAAATAATCCAAACCCACACACTTGGCGTCAGTCAGTGTCGGTGAGTGGGCTCTCGATAATACAGCTGTAATTACTGCCGCTGCGCTTGAGTTGATAATTAAGCCTCAGTGATGGCTACACGTCACTGTGTATTAATGACAAAAAGATACGCACTGGGCTTACTTTACATGTTTATGATGGTCCTTTTTCACAGTTAATATTTAGCAGTATGTCTCCATTTGATTTAGACCAGTTTGAGGAAATGATGTGCAGTCATGCTAAATGATAAGTTAATCTGTGGAATATGCTGCTTTACAGTTGTAAAGAGACCAGCAATAAAATAAACCACTAAAAGCATAAAACTGCACAAGAATGGAATGACAAACATCAAGCGCGTCAGAACTTTCAATAGAAAGCACACTCATTTCCTGTTTTCTGTATGCCCTCTAGCTGTAAGATTTTCATATAACAATAAAATAGATGAAAGACGCCCATAGACATGCATTGAAGGAGGAGCTTAAACCATATCTAAAAGTCCCTACCTTAAAAACAAAGATTCTTTACAGCAAAATGTTGCTTCAGTATCTTTTTGGATATTTTCTCAATTCTAAAGAACATCTTTACAGTCTCAGGAACACACAAAGATGTTTGAGCCTTTGGAGTGCTCTCAGTGACCGTGAACACATTAATCATTCAAACTAACAGCAGGATTCTGGCTTTGTCTGTTTCCAGTGATCAGTGCTCCTGCTCTGGTCGCCATGGAGCTCTCGCAGTGACAAGTCTCCGTGGAAACCTTGTGCTGATCCGAGAGCAAGAAAGCATATACCCACAACAGATTTATCATTGAGAATGTGTAAACCCATTCCCCTAGAAATATCACTCACTGTCCTTGCTTAAATGTCTTTTGTTTGTGGCAACTCACTTTGAGTTAGCAGGGTAATTCTCACACACAAAAAAATTTCCATGTCACATTTCATCCCAAAATTGAAAGAACAAAAAAAGAAATTCTTCTACATAAAGAATGTGAATCCTAAATTAATCCTTTTGTAATACCCTCAAGACTTTTTGCATTGTGGCATTATGTAATATTTATGACATCATCAATATTTTCATGCTTATTAACTAAAAGTTTCATTACTATTCAGGCTTTTGCTTTTGAGGTTTGATTTTGTAATTATTAATCTCGTTAGATTATTTTTATGATAGTACTTTATTTCTTCTGTAATAGACTAAATATTGTATTACAGACTTTTTTATTTACATCATACAACAGAAGTGACACCATTGTACAATATCACAAAAATGTCAATTGTTTAAAAATTGTATCACACCTCAACAACTGCATTATTTTTAAATTGACAAGTATAATATTTCCTCTTATGAACAACAAAAAACAAATACTTTTGAAAAATATTAGTTCTATGTGTATGTGTCAGCAATTGGTTGACGCCGGGATGAAAAAAGGCTGGATTTATGTGCATCAGTATAGATTTAATGGGCTGATAAAACCCTTCAACCACCTCCTCATGGTATCGGCTGGTAGCAAGGACCTTAAAGGATTAGTTCACTTTTTAAAAAACTTTTGCTGATAATTTACTCACCCCCATGTCATCCAAGATGTCTATGTCTTTCTTTCTTCAGTCGAAAAGAAATTAAGGTTTTTGATGAAAACATTCCAGGATTTTTCTCCATATAATGGACTTCAATGGGAACCAGACGGTTCAAAGTCCAAATGAGCGTTTCAGTGCAGCTTTAAAGGGCTTTAAACGACACCAGACGATGCATAAGGGTCTTATCTAGTGAAACGATCACTCATTTCAAAAAGAAATAAAAAACTTTAAGTTTTATAAGCACAAACGCTCGCCTTGCTCTGTTCTGTGAAGCGTGCTAGTGACGTCACGTAATACGCAATTACGTTGAAAAGGTCACGCTTCTTGGCGTTTGTGGAAGTACCGAGTCAGTGTTTACAAGTTGAACGTGCAAACAAAGTCAAACGCCGTTTACAAAAAAAGGAAATTGAAAGGTAAAACAACGATGTCGGGCGATTTTGAACTTAGAGGAGAAGATGAGATGCAGTTTTTCACCTTTCTGAACCGGAATACACAGAGGAAAAGCGTGACCTTTTCAACGTAATTGCGTATTACGTGACGTTACAAACGTGCATCACAGAACAGAGCAAGGCGAGCATTTGTGCTTATAAAACTTAAAGTGTTTTATTTATTTTTGAAATGACCGATCGTTAAGCTAGATAAGACCCTTATTCATCGTCTGGTGTCGTTTAAAGCCCTTTGAAGCTGCACTGAAACGCTCATTTGGACTTTGAACCGTCTGGCTCCCATTGAAGTCCATTATATGGAGAAAAATCCTGGAATGTTTTCATCAAAAACCTTAATTTCTTTTCGACTGAAGAAAGAAAGACATAGACATCTTGGATGACATGGGGGTGAGTAAATTATCAGCAAAAGTTTTTAAAAAAGTGAACTAATCCTTTAATGGCTAACGGTGGGGGTCCCCCACGACATGGGGTATAGAATCGTTGCATCTATGACACGCCGGATGGGGTACAAAATCGCTACATCTATGACACGCCGAATGGGGTATAGAATCGCTGCATCTATGACACGCCGGATGGGGTACAGAATCGTTGCATCTAAGAAACGCTGGATGGGGTTCAGAATCGCTACATCTATGACACGCCGAATGGGGTATAGAATCGCTGCATCTATGACACGCCAGACGGGGTATAGAATCGTTGCATCTATGACACGCCGGATGGGGTACAGAATCGCTGCATCTATGACACGCCGGATGGGGTATAGAATCGTTGCATCTATGACATGCTGGATGGGGTACAGAATCGTTGCATCTAAGACACGCCGAATGGGGTACAGAATCGCTACATCTATGACACGCCGAATGGGGTATAGAATCGCTGCATCTATGACACGCCGGATGGGGTACAGAATCGTTGCATCTAAGAAACGCCGGATGGGGTACAGAATCGCTACATCTATGACACGCCGAATGGGGTATAGAATCGCTGCATCTATGACACGCCAGACGGGGTATAGAATCGTTGCATCTATGACACGCCGGATGGGGTACAGAATCGCTGCATCTATGACACGCCGGATGGGGTATAGAATCGTTGTATCTATGACACGCCGGATGGGGTACAGAATCGCTGCATCGAAGACACGCCGGATGGGGTACAGAATCGCTGCATCTATGACACGCCGAATGGGGTATAGAATCGCTGCATCTATGACACGCCGGATGGGGTATAGAATCGTTGCATCTATGACACGCCGAATGGGGTATAGAATCGTTGCATCTATGACATGCTGGATGGGGTACAGAATCGTTGCATCTAAGAAACGCCGGATGGGGTATAGAATCGTTGCATCTATGACACGCCGGATGGGGTACAGAATCGCTACATCTATGACACGCCGAATGGGGTATAGAATCGCTGCATCTATGACACGCCGGATGGGGTATAGAATCGTTGCATCTATGACACGCCGGATGGGGTACAGAATCGCTACATCTATGACACGCCGAATGGGGTATAGAATCGCTGCATCTATGACACGCCGGATGGGGTACAGAATCGTTGCATCTAAGAAACGCCGGATGGGGTAAAGAATCGCTACATCTATGACACGCCGAATGGGGTATAGAATCGCTGCATCTATGACACGCCGGATGGGGTACAGAATCGTTGCATCTAAGAAACGCCGGATGGGGTATAGAATCGTTGCATCTATGACACGCCGGATGGGGTACAGAATCGCTACATCTATGACACGCCGAATGGGGTATAGAATCGCTGCATCTATGACACGCCGGATGGGGTATAGAATCGTTGCATCTATGACACGCCGGATGGGGTACAGAATCGCTACATCTATGACACGCCGAATGGGGTATAGAATCGCTGCATCTATGACACGCCGGATGGGGTACAGAATCGTTGCATCTAAGAAACGCCGGATGGGGTAAAGAATCGCTACATCTATGACACGCCGAATGGGGTATAGAATCGCTGCATCTATGACACGCCGGATGGGGTACAGAATCGTTGCATCTAAGAAACGCCGGATGGGGTATAGAATCGTTGCATCTATGACACGCCGGATGGGGTACAGAATCGCTACATCTATGACACGCCGAATGGGGTATAGAATCGCTGCATCTATGACACGCCGGATGGGGTACAAAATCGTTGCATCTAAGAAACGCCGGATGGGGTACAGAATCGCTACATCTATGACACGCCGAATGGGGTATAGAATCGCTGCATCTATGACACGCCGGATGGGGTATAGAATCGCTGCATCTATGACACGCCGGACGGGGTATAGAATCGTTGCATCTATGACACGCCGGATGGGGTACAGAATCGCTGCATCTATGACACGCCGAATGGGGTATAGAATCGTTGCATCTATGACATGCTGGATGGGGTACAGAATCGTTGCATCTAAGACACGCCGGATGGGGTACAGAATCGCTGCATCTATGACACGCCGAATGGGGTATAGAATCGTTGCATCTATGACATGCTGGATGGGGTACAGAATCGTTGCATCTAAGACACGCCGGATGGGGTACAGAATCGCTACATCTATGACACGCCGAATGGGGTATAGAATCGTTGCATCTGTGACATGCTGGATGGGGTACAGAATCGTTGCATCTAAGACACGCCGGATGGGGTACAGAATCGCTGCATCTATGACACGCCGGATGGGGTACAGAATCGCTACATCTATGACACGCCGGATGGGGTATAGAATCATTGCATCTAAGACACGCCGGATGGGGTACAGAATCGCTGCATCTATGACACGCCGAATGGGGTATAGAATCGCTGCATCTATGACACGCCGGATGGGGTATAGAATCGTTGCATCTATGACACGCCGAATGGGGTATAGAATCGTTGCATCTATGACACGCCGGATGGGGTATTGAATCGTTGCATCTAAGACACGCCGGATGGGGTATAGAATCGCTGCATCTATGACACGCCAGATGGGGTACAGAATCGTTGCATCTATGACACGCCGGATGGGGTACAGAATCGTTGCATCTATGACACGCCGGATGGGGTACAGAATCGCTACATCTATGACACGCCGGATGGGGTATAGAATCATTGCATCTAAGACACGCCGGATGGGGTACAGAATCGCTGCATCTATGACACGCCGAATGGGGTATAGAATCGCTGCATCTATGACACGCCGGATGGGGTATAGAATCGTTGCATCTATGACACGCCGAATGGGGTACAGAATCGTTGCATCTAAGAAACGCTGGATGGGGTACAGAATCGCTACATCTATGACACTTCGGATGGGGTATAGAATCGTTGCATCTAAGACACGCCGGATGGGGTACAGAATCGCTGCATCTATGACACGCCGAATGGGGTATAGAATCGTTGCATCTATGACACGCCGAATGGGGTATAGAATCGTTGCATCTATGACACGCCGATGGGGTATAGAATCGTTGCATCTAAGACACGCCGGATGGGGTATAGAATCGCTGCATCTATGACACGCCAGATGGGGTACAGAATCGTTGCATCTATGACACGCCGGATGGGGTACAGAATCGTTGCATCTATGACACGCCGGATGGGGTACAGAATCGTTGCATCTATGACACGCCGGATGGGGTACAGAATCGTTGCTTCTAACACACGCCGGATGGGGTACAGAATCGTTGCTTCTAACACACGCCGGATGGGGTTAGTCGGATGAGTTAGTCGACTCCCTCAAGACCAGATCGGAGAAGGGTACAAGATCGTGCCACCAGCTTGGTTAGAAACGGGGTGGCAGTCGTGATCAGCCAATGATTCCACAATAAAGTAACCGAAGTCAAGAGGATATCGGATCGGCTAATGTCTAATTGAATCAGAGTTGACCATAGCCCATATCATCTTCTGCTATGCACCACAGACCGGGTGAAGGATGATTTCTGGGACAGCCTCGACACACACCTACGGACATTTGCCCCAGACGACTACATCATCCTCGGAGGCGATTTGAATGGGCACGTGGGAGCAGGTAGCAATGGGTACATGCACTGCCATGGAGGACATGGGCTCGGCGTGCGGAACAATGATGGATGTCGCTGTGGTGAGCAGGACGAGGCCGAGGGCCGTGAGAGAATGGCGGTGGTGATTAGCGATACCTGCACGCTGCACCGGTCTCGTATCTCTCACGGAGGAGCGGAAGCATAAATGGAGGAGCGACGATCTTGAAGGACGAGAGAGGACCAGGCCTGGACTATTTTATTTGCTGCTTTGCTTTATTATGTGTTTGGCGGCAGTCGACCGTGAGGGGCTGCCGTCTTTACTTTCATTTTTGTATTTGTTTATTTATTTTATTAAAAGTCTTTGAATGTTCGCCGGTTCCCGCCTCCTCCTTTTCATAACAACATACTGCATTACAGTTGCATACTAGAATGTGCGGAATCCCACAACCCACATTGTACGCTTCCCGTACAATGACATAACTCACTGCTTTACTACATAGTACGATAAAGAAACCGTTTTGTCACAAATTGGTCGTTCAACCACGTTGGTTAAATTGATTCATGCAGGTGGTGGAGTAATAACTACTTTTAATGAATCTGTTTGAGATCGAATTAATGCTAGATGTTTTGCTATAAATAACAGACATGGCATCTGAGGACTATTTCTCATTTTTCCTAGTTATTTTACTTTATTTCCAGATTTAATCATAGACTCGTTCAAACGTACTAGAGCACTTTCACACATTCACACATGTCCATTTGTATGTAATATAAATAAAATATATAGATTGCACTGAATGTCAGCTTGCTTATTTTGCTCAAGATAAGGATTTATCGAGTCCACATGTCATGCAAACAAGAAACTCTGCTTCTAACCACAGGTGGAGAGCTAGATCTGTCGTTCCAAACACACAACTTTGCAATGCTGTTTGCGAATGTTCATTGGAACTATGTTTTCGGGAAACACCGACTCATTGAACTATGCTGATAACAACTGAACTTGCGACTATAGTTGGCTAACGATGCTTTTGGGAAACACACCCCTGGCTATGACCAACACGTATTTCAAGAAAAGATCTACACCAGCGGTGATTATATAATGTATAACTTTAAGGCCTAAGTGGTTAAATTATTTGTAATGTGTCTAAAACGTACCAGATTCAATTTAATTTTATTCACAACTTTTTTTAACTTGTTTTTTGTTCCCAAAAGCATCGATTCACAAATGTAAGTTGTGAATCTATTATTATGCCTAAATATTTATACTCATGGACTACTCATACTTTTCTTCCTGCTACTATAACGTCTGGATCTTGATCTCTATTTGCAGACTTTGATAAAAAAATTAAAAAAACACGCATACGGTTATACTAACACTAAGATGTAAATATGAATTTATTAACCAATTAGAGACATTGACCATTGCAGCTGATAATTCTTCTGCAGCTTGCTTTTTGCTTTTAGGATAAACATATACACTCACCTAAAGGATTATTAGGAACACCATACTAATACTGTTTGACCCCCTTTCGCCTTCAGAACTGCCTTAATTCTACGTGGCATTGATTCAACAAGGTGCTGAAAGCATTCTTTAGAAATGTTGGCCCATATTGATAGGATAGCATCTTGCAGTCGATGGAGATTTGTGGGATGCACATCCAGGGCACGAAGCTCCCGTTCCACCACATCCCAAAGATGCTCTATTGGGTTGAGATCTGGTGACTGTGGGGGCCATTTTAGTACAGTGAACTCATTGTCATGTTCAAGAAACCAATTTGAAATGATTCGAGCTTTGTGACATGGTGCATTATCCTGCTGGAAGTAGCCATCAGAGGATGGGTACATGGTGGCCATAAAGGGATGAACATGGTCAGAAACAATGCTCAGGTAGGCCGTGGCATTTAAACGATGCCCAATAGAGGGTATGCATGTGACGTCAGCGTTGGCCGGAGTGACTGCGGTTACGCCCACAAGTGGCAAAAAGACTGAGCGGCAGCATTGGTTTTCAGCGTGAATGCTGCGGAAAAACACACAAAACGCGTCTAAAACGGGAAAGAGCTTTGAGACTGACTGTACAACTAGATTTGACAAGAAATATGAGGTATATTTTTACAGACTACCTAAAGCTACAGAACAGAGAAGCAAATAGATCGCTGCAATTCATAGAAACAACTGGACTCCAGGCAGCGAAAGGTGGATTTGCAGTTATCATTTTTGTGTCAATATGCTGAATTTAGTGGTAAAATCATTCTCTATATATTGTATTGTTATATATTGCAGTGACAACTCATCAATCAAATATTTACCACTGTATAATTTGACATTTTTAAATAAACACTGACAAAAAACTATACAAGTTTTAAGTCTAGACGATATGATGATTGTTACGTCCCAGATGTAAAATTTGTCTAGGTTAAAGGGAGTAGACAGTGAAAAGGAAATAAATGTGCCTGAGCCCGTTCCCAGCCCCGTATGACAGACACATCAAATTGTAGTTCAAAATTTATTAACATAATATATATAGGTATGATTGACAAAATTAAACAAAAAGGAAAAAAAACTAAGTACCTCAGGAGGGGGGGTAAAGCCAAAATAACAAACACAAGTACCCTCTGACTAGTTGGGGAATAAAACTTTTTAGTCTGCCAAAAGTAAACAAATAAACCACAGAAAGTTACGCTAACTCCCTAACTAGCCAAAAACAGGAGAAAAGATATTACAAAAATAAAAATAGGCACCCACCTCCCTACAGCTTCCAGACCGTTTGGTATACGAAAATAAAGTAGCAACAACAAACAAAAAGAAGTGGTAGTAGGCTACAATAAGCCTCAGCCTGGTGAACAATAAGAAGTCTTAAGATTGTACAACACAATACAACAGCAAGTAGACCAACAAGTGAGAAACAGTCACAACACTCTGGAAGGCAAGCTTCAGTTTGAATGTCCTCCGAAGCCTCTTTTCAATGTGTAGCGTCTCCGGTATAACGAGCAGCAGGTGCGTTCAATCATCTCTCTCTCTCACCTGGTAGAGCTGCAGAGTTACAGAGAGGGGGAAAAGAGAAAACACACACAAAACCCCAACACTGCCATAACACAACCACTGAACGTAACACCCCCACCCATAAGTTTTCAGACATCAACCCATGTCTTGAAAATAAATCACAAATATATATTTTTTTTCACTCTAGGGAATATACTCTTGAAAGGGCATCAGCTACAGTATTTTCAGAACCTTTACAATACTGGATATTCAAGTTGTATTCTTGAATAATCAGTGACCATCTCATCAGGCGTTGATTCGAATTCCGCATTCGATCTAGAAATACAAGAGGATTATGGTCTGTATAGACAGTGACGGAATGACTACCACCAAGATAAATTTCGAAGTGCTGTAAAGCTAACACCAAAGCTAGGGCCTCCTTCTCAATAGTACTATACCGTTGCTGTGTGTTGGTGAACTTTTTAGAGAAGTAACTCACAGGATGCCCAATGCCATAAGTATCCTCCTGCAGTAACACCGCCCCAGCACCTGAGTAACTAGCATCTACCTGCAGCTTAAACGGGAGAGTGAAACAGGGAGCAGAAAGTACAGGAGCACTACTCAAAAGATCTTTAGCAGCATCAAAAGCAGACTCACATTCAGCAGACCAAAAAAACTTCTTGGCAGTACTAAGCAGATCAGTCAAAGGAGTCACCACTGTAGCGAAATTCTTACAGAAGCTCCGATAGTATCCTACCATTCCGAGAAAACGCCGCAATTCCCTCTTATTGAGGGGAGGAGGAAAGTCTAGAATAGCTGCTACTTTAGTTTCCACTGGTTTTACTTGACCCTGGCCTACCTTTTTACCTAAATAGGTAACAACTGCTTTGGCAAACTCACATTTAAGCAGGTTAAGGGTCAGTGATGCACTAGCTAATGCATTGAAAACTTTACCAAGGGTACTTAGATGTTCTTCCCAAGTGTGGGAGTAAACTACACATCATCTAAGTATACTTCGCAGTCAGGAATTCCTGACAACACTCGATGCATCAACCTTTGGAATGTTGCAGGAGCATTGCGCATCCCGAAGGCCATAACAGAGTATTGCAGCAGGTTGTCAGGGGTCACAAAGGCAGAGATCTCAGATGCACGGGCAGTTAATGGCACTTGCCAATAACCTTTCAGTAGGTCAAGCTTCGTCACAAAGTGTGCACTACCAATCCGGTCAACACAGTCCTCCATCCTAGGCAGAGGAAAGGAATCTGGTTTTGTCACACTATTTATCTTGCGATAATCGGTACAGAAACGAAAAGTTGAGTCTTGTTTAGGCACTAACAAACAAGGAGAACTCCAAGGACTATGGCTAGGTGTGGCAAGACCATGTTTTAAAAGATACTCCACTTCCTTCCTCATCACTTCACGTTTCTTTGGATTAACACGGTACGGGTGCTGCTTTATGGGGGGGCTGTTACCTACATCTATGTCATGTTCGGCCATAGAGGTTCTACCAGGAACATCTGAAAAGAGCATGGGGTACTTATTAAACAACTGCTTAATAGCTTCTTTTTGATCCTGAGGCAAGTATGCAAGGTAGTCATCAAGTTGGCTTAGCACCGTTGAATTTTGAAAACGTTCAACAGGTAATTCACCCACATCCGCATCAACAGAAGAGCAAAACGCAACCGGCAACACCACAGCAGGCTTGACAGGCACATCTTCCCTATCAGATGTAGTTACTGCCCCACACTTACCTACATAAGACTTTAACATGTTAATGTGGCAAACTCTACTCTTTTTCCTACGATCTGGAGTAGTAATTACATAGTCAGTCTCACTCAACTTTTTCTCAACACTGTAGGGCCCAGCAAACCTAGCATGTAGTGCCGAGGAAGGAACAGGAAGTAAGACAAGCACTTGATCACCAGGCTCGAAACTACGCTTGGTAGTCTTCTTATCAAACCGTGTCTTCATTTTGGATTGGGCACTCGAGAGATGAGCTTTAGCAATGTCACACACTCTATGCAGTCGTTCACGGAAACTACTGACGTAATCCAAGAGGTTGGTAGCCTGTGGAGTTTTTGACATGAGTTCTTCACGAAGAAGCTTTAGCGGTCCACGAACGGTGTGACCAAACACTAGTTCGGATGGACTAAAACCTAATGACTCTTGTACGGTTTCTCTAACAGCAAACAGCAGCAGAGGCAAACCTTCCACCCAGTCTTTACCAGTACTCACACAGTATGTACGAAGCATAGACTTAAGAGTCTGGTGGAATCGTTCTAATGCCCCTTGTGACTCTGGGTGATATGCGCTAGACATTTGGTGAGAAACTTTTAACTCTCTCAGAACCTGAGCAAACAGCTTTGAGGTGAAGTTAGAGCCCTGATCAGTTTGAATGATCTTCGGTAAACCAAACGTTGAACAGAACTTGATGATCTCTTTGACTATTACATTAGCTTTCAGAGAACGCAAGGGAATTGCCTCTGGGAATCGTGTGGCAACACACATCAAAGTCAAGATATACTGGTGTCCAGATTTTGACTTAGGCAAGGGTCCAACACAATCCAAAATCAAGCGTTCAAATGGCTCACTCATTACTGGGATGGGACGAAGAGGAGCAGAGGGAACAGTCTGGTTAGGCTTACCCGAAATTTGACATTCATGGCAAGTTCGACAGTACTTCACAACACTGTTCCTCATTCCGGGCCAGAAGAAGTACTTTAGGATGCGTTTATATGTTTTAGTGATACCAAGATGACCAGACAGAGGGTGCTCATGTGCCAGCTTCAGGACCTGAGAGCGGTAGGCAGAAGGTAGGACAAGTTGATGTACCGCTAACACATCCCCATTCTGTTGAGGTCGCCAGCGTCTCATGAGAATACCATCCTCCCAATAGTAAGTAACTGGACCACCAGGGGCTCTTTCCACAGTGACAGCTGCATCTAGACAGAATGACAGAGATTGATCAGCCTTTTGAGCAGCAATCAGCCCTTCCTTCCCAGCTTCTAAGGGAGTTGAGGCCGAAACCGGGTCAACATTTTCATCAGCGGAAGATAGTTCGGGTTTAATGAACAGTGTGCACTCTGCAACATCTGACACAGGGTTCAAAAAGGAATTAGTGAGGTTCACAACATCATCCCACTTTCGAGCTTGTGCTCGAGTAACAGCGCAGGCAGGGAAAACAGCAGGGAAAACAGCAGCAACATCTGGTTGTCCTGACACATCAGGCTTATCCACTACTACAGGGTTAGGGAAAACTTTACCTCCAGCTAGGTCATTCCCAAGGATGAGACTTACGCCCTCCACCGGCAGTTCAGCTCTTACTCCAATCGAACGTAACATGATATATATAACATTGATATAAGTGATCACCTGGATTTAGACCTACCTATATTGTATTTATATAAAGCGTTCACAAGCAAATTTGCTGTATGTATTTACCCGGTGTCAAAATCAGGCACATATAAATGTCAGGAAACACGATTCCTGGCTGAATGTCAATATCCATGGATCACTGGATCTTTAGTAAGTTGTAAGGAACACTATATTGAGTCCAGTCTTTAGTTTAAACTGATAATCATTTGTTTACTTGCGTTTTCGCAGTTTCCCCTATTAAATCCAGTCACGCAGCTGCTCTTCTGCCACTCAGTCCGGCTGAGGGGACGTGTTCCGGCGGGAAAGTGACGTTAATGCATTCCCTCTATTGGCACTAAGGGGCCTAAAGTGTGCCAAGAAAACATCCCCCACACCATTACACCACCACCACCAGCCTGCACAGTGGTAACAAGGCATGATGGATCCATGTTCTCATTCTGTTTACGCCAAATTCTGACTCTACCATCTGAATGTCTCAACAGAAATCGAGACCAGGCAACATTTTTCCAGTCTTCAACTGTCCAATTTTGGTGAGCTCTTGCAAATTGTAGCCTCTTTTTCCTATTTGTAGTGGAGATGAGTGGTACCCGGTGGGGTCTTCTGCTGTTGTAGCCCATCCGCCTCAAGGTTGTGCGTGTTGTGGCTTCACAAATGCTTTGCTGCATACCTCGGTTGTAACGGGTGGTTATTTCAGTCAAAGTTGCTCTTCTATCAGCTTGAATCAGTCGGCCCATTCTCCTCTGACCTCTAGCATCAACAAGGCATTTTCGCCCACAGGACTGCCGCATACTGGATGTTTTTCCCTTTTCACACCATTCTTTGTAAACCCTAGAAATGGTTGTGCGTGAAAATCCCAGTAACTGAGCAGATTGTGAAATACTCAGACCGGCCCGTCCGGCACCAACAACCATGCCACGCTCAAAATTGCTTAAATCACCTTTCTTTCCCATTCTGACATTCAGTTTGGAGTTCAGGAGATTGTCTTGACCAGGACCACACCCCTAAATGCATTGAAGCAACTGCCATGTGATTGGTTGATTAGATAATTGCATTAATGAGAAATTGAACAGGTGTTCCTAATAATCCTTTAGGTGAGTGTATACCCGCATCATCAGCATTCATCTGACAATTAACAGTAGATATGCAAACTGAACAACGACGGCCCCAATATTGAACCTTGGAGAACACAAAGTCAAGTAAATTCAAGTCACCTTCATTTATACAGTGCTTTTAACAATATGGACTGTTTCAAAGCAGCTTTACAGTGATAATAGGAGATTACAGTAACAGAGATTGTTTTGGCTTTACAGCAGATCTAGAATAAAGTTATTGTCCAGATAAAGTTAGTTTTGATTGATTCACTTCCGTTGCAAAGATCATTAGTTATTAACTTAGCGGGCACTAACACGACACCGTTCTAACAGAAAACCCTTAACACACTCCGGCCGCTCATCCGCACAACAGTGTTTGGTGCTCGAGACAGAATTAGTAACAAACAGCATAAGTAACTATTTGTGAAGTATAATTGCCTACTTGGACACACTGTTTTTTTTATCAGCAAGGTATGATCTTATCCATTTGATTACCTCTGGTGAGAAATTATAATTTGATAAATTAATATAAAATTTCATGATTTACTTTATCTGTCACGGGTGTGGTGAAGTTAGATGAAGACAGTCATCTTCAGTCAAATCCAGAATTCCAATATAAGAACTTTTACTGATAATATAAGCTTACAAGGGTGCAAACAGGCAGACGGAGGATACACACACCACAATACAACGTTTAGAACTGAACAGAAGGGAACTAAATATAGACACAAATGAACAATAATGAGGTGAGCACAGGTGACATGGATGATGATAATGACAGGCATGTGCGGGTAATTGAGGGAGTGAGTGCAGGTGTGGAGACAAGAGGGATGCTGGGAAGTGTAGTGCAGACGATAACAGTGACAGTATCAATGACTCTCTTTAAATATAGATAGACAATTCCCACAACACCTCCTTTATCCAATTTGGATTTTATATTTTCTAAAAGAAAATAATTTGCGGTTTCTGTAGAATGATACTTTCGAAACCCAAATTGCAATGCAATGAGATGCAATGAGAATGGAGTACTATTCAAATGGGATTTACTGTTCAGAAATCCATTTCTCTGTAATTTTGGATACTGCTGGTGGGATACTAATTGGTCTATAATTGCTAATAGCCATGTGATCACCTGATTTGAACACTGGTGTAATTATTGTTTTCAAGCCCATGGAAACAAGACCAATTAACATTTTGAGTGCCTCTTTATAGGTTTTAAAAACATTGTATCCATCCCATATACATCTTTTGCCCTTGAACTATTAAAGGCAGGGTAGGTAGACATTTTTTTTTCCAAATTTGTTTAAACTGTCTTTATATATCAATGCATAATTAAAATGTAAGTACTCTGGAAAAGAAATTATAAAAATCGAGTGTCTGTAGTCCTCTCAGGACTGTAATAAACACAGCTCATTATTCCATTCGGGACGAAAGAAATGATTGGCTGGGGCGACTGTTACTCTCCCTCGCTACCATGGATACCACCTCTGCTGATACAGGAGCAGCCCAAATGCGCGCACCCGTTTGAAGAGGCACGGAAGCTAGTAATAACAATTATGGCAGAGAAAGAACAGTCAAAATTCTCAGTAACGTTACCTGCATATAGAGGCAGCGAAGTCAAACAAGTTAAAAAAAGGAAGACAGTATTTGAAAAGGCTATGAACAAAAAGTCTTTGGATAAATAAAGAAATCATACAAGAGTCAATATACGGCGTGGCTTTCCAGCGGTGGCGACAACTGGGGGATCTCATTCTCAAGGGGCTGAAAAGTGACTCCATGATGGCTTTATTTCTGCTGGACAGGTAATCTTGCTGTTTTCATTTTGATGGCATTTATTTTTTCATGAAGCATGTATCACTAGCACAGGTAGCTACCTAATATAGCTACCTAACGTTACGTAGCATAACTAGTTACACTGGCTTAGCTATGACAGTGTAACTTTGGTGTCGACTGGTATAACGTTACTGTTAGTGAGCCAGGGTTGAGACGATAAATAAGCAATAGGCCTATCTGCAGTTGAAAGATGTTTTGTTTAATTTCGCCAAATTTAGGTTAAAAAGTTTAGGGGATCTATTTTTATACCTAGCTTTACCCTCTGCCTAAACTTTGTTCCTATGTTCACCGTGAACTCTTCCTGCTCCGTTTTTTCACGTTTGGTTTGTTGTTATATGCTCTACATATGTTTACCTATGTCTTTATGTTGTATCTGTATGTGCTATACAATATATGTTGTGTGTGTGTGTGTTATATTATCTTGTGTCTGCAATGCAGTTGTGAGAAGGTGTTTGAGTGTATGTTACTCAGTTTATCTGTAAACAATCTTATGTTATGAATCTTACAAATTCACCTTCATCACAGTGTAACTGATAGTAACGGCAAACGTGTATCAATGACGCTATTTATAGCTTTGCCTTATATTGAGTTTGATTCCGTTACGAGCTAGTAAAATATTTTAAACTTTACCAGTATGGATATGCGAGCTTGATAGTGAGTACTAACAGCCATGTTAATTGTTTATATTCATACTGATAAAGTTAGTTATTTTATTACTTGTGATTCTGACATGATTTCACTACATGCACTGTGCTCCTCTGCTCGGCGCTGGTAAACGCGTCCGACTCTTCCGGCTGAGCGAACGGCCGGGATCGCGCGTTCATGTGTTTTGGGGGCGTGGCTTTGGAAGGAGCTGAGAAGGGAGGGGGTGGGAGTTAATGGAATAATGAGCTGTGTTTATTGCAGTCCTGAGAGGACTACAGACACTCGATTTTTATAATTTCTTTTCCAGAGTACTTACATTTTAATTATGCATTGATATATAAAGACAGTTTAAACAAATTTGGAAAAAAAGTATTTTTGGGGATTTCTACCTACCCTGCCTTTAATAGATTAAATAATCATATGTACTTTATAATTAGTAAGTTCTCTAAAATTTAAAATAGGAGCATTCCAAATTATAGGTGTAACTAAATAATTTAAACCAGGTACTTTCTGAATCAAAGACTTTGTAGAATCTATAAAATTATTATTAAATGCTTCTGCCACCTTATTTGTGTCATTAGTCATATTTAATTTGTATCATTCTCTATATTTAACTCCATTGTTTTATGTATGTTATTACATTTTCCAGTTAATTTCTTTAAATTCTGCCATATTTCCTCTAGCTTCACAGATAGCCTTAATAAAAAACGTAGCATTCGCTGTTCTAAGCTCCTTTACAAACTTATTTCTTAATGTGGTAAATAAACGCCTTCATGTTAGACCTGAGACCTGAGAGCATGATCTCTTTATTTCATGAGGGAACTCATTTTTTAATTTAACCATGCTCAGGGACGTGCAGAGAGTTCCTCAGGGGCAGGGGCTCAAATGTAAAAAAGTATATATTAGTATTATAAGTATAAACTACTATTTTTAATGTTTTTTTAAAGAAGCCTTTTATGCTCACCAAGGCTGCATTTATTTGATCTAAAATACAGAAAAAAACAGTAATATTGTGAAATATTACTACAATTTGAAATAATTGTTTTCTATTATAATATACTTTATACTATTATAATATACTAACCTTTGATACTTTTTTCAGGATTCTTAGTTAAAAAAAGAACAGCATCTTAAAGTAGAAATATTTTGTACCAATATACACTACCGTTCAAAAGTTTGGGGGCAGTCATTTTCTTTCTTTTTTTTATAAAAGAAATTAATACTTTTATTCAGCAAGGATGTGCTAAATTGATATAAAAAAGTGACAATTAAGACTTATAAAAGAATTTCTATTTTAATTTAATGTTGTTCTTTTAACTTTTTATTCATCAATGAATCCTGATCCTGAAAGTATCACAAGTTCAATAAAAAAACTGTTTCCAACATTGATAATAAATCAGCATATTAGAATGATTTCTGAAGAATCGTGTGACACTAAAGACTGGAGTTATGGCTGATGAAAATCCAGCTTTGCATCACAGAAATAAATTATATATATTTTTAAAGTATATTAAAATAGAAAACTATTATTTTAAATTGTAATATTTTTTTAAATTGAAGTAATTTTTACTACTTACCATTAATGCTACCTTTGGTGCTGTTTTGTGCAGTGCTTTGTAGTCAATTAGCATCCACTGTTTCAAGGACGCAGATTCAGATCGCTTCATAAATGTAATTTTCAAACGATTTATGAATGACCAGAAAATTACCGCTCTACTTCACATTGTCCAATGAAATTTGAACTTCTTGTGCCCTGCATGTGCCAGGTGACGATTGGTCGGTGTATTATACATGACAAACAGGCTTCAATGAATTATGTAATATTTTATTGATTCTCTCACTCACTGAGTTTTGCAAGCGCGAAGAGGAGGGCGGGTCCACCTTCATCATGTAGCCAATCAGATGAGCTTCTCGCTGACTCTCGTTTTACTCTGATCTGATTGGTTCAATAAACACGCCAGTCACCAGAACACATCTTTATCTTTATTTGGCTCAGAAATGTTCTCATTGCCGAAATGGTACTACTTTTAACCCTCTGGGGACCAGAAATGCGCCGGCGCGTTTTGCTTGTTTTTTTTCACATAGCAGAAAAATAGACTTAAAGTACTACCATCATTTCTGTTCATATAGAGTTAAGAAATATGAGAAAATAATCTGTTAAATGTCTACTTTTTTATGTGCCCACATACAATCGAAATAAAATATTGTGCTTTTGTAAAATAAAGAAAATAAACAGGGTGTGCGTTCTGCCTCTCAGTCACCGTGAACTTTTTTTCTGGAGCACGTCTCTAATCTTCAACAAAACTCAGCAAATACTATTCACCCAGCCATAAGCAATATATCTTTTAAATCATTTGAGTTTGTACTTTTAAATGATCCGATTCAAAACTAAAATAAATATTCTCCGTTTATGTCATCTATATAAAAAGAGAGATGTGTCAGCCGGTCTAATTATCTTCCTCTCAGCTCATTATTCTGGTAATGTGACACGCCCACGGAGAGCACGCGCTAATTCAAACGCAAATATGTGAAGCAACACATTGAGACGCGTTAACGCCCATAAACTCTGAAAACACACTATATTTTTTAGTCAGATTAATCTACTGTCGTCTTGCGCGGCTATATGAGGAACAATCCTGGGACATTTACCTACCTCAGAACAAGTGCTGGTTTATTTTCACCACGAGGAGGAGCAACAGATTCAGCTGAGAAGTAAGTGTTTTATGCTTGTGCTTTGTTCTAATCGCGATATAGAATAACGTTAGTGTCTGTAAACGGAAAAATAGCATACCGTTTAAATGTGAATCATGTTTCTGTGTGTGTGTGTGTGTGTGTGTGTGTGAATGAATGAATGAATGAACACACAGATACGCACTGTTACAGACGAAATAAAAGACAACATTTCGTTGACTAGTCTAAAATAGACATCAAATAAGCTTTTGTTAGGAGTTTCTGCTCATATGTTAAATATATAGTATGTTTTGTCAATAAACTAATCAACTAAGATGTTATAGTGTTTGTTCCAATGCAAGCTATATCAAAATAATGAATCCTCAACTTTGAAATATGTATGATCAAACTAAGACATTTATGGAAAAAGACAATTTTCTTTTCAAGATGTTTCCAACTCTAACTTTGAACTTTGAACTGAAATAAAACCATGTCTATATGGTGAAGGGTGTGTTTTAAGATATTTTAAGATTTTTTATTCCTCTTTTTAGTCAACTTTAGCATGAGTGTGTTCACTTATTCTAAGCAGTGTGTGTGTGTGTGTGTGTGTGTGTGTGTGTGTGTTGTAAATAAATCCAAACAATCTAAAAGCCATTCTTTTTTAAATCTCCTCATTCTTTGTGCAAGGCTCCTCATAATGATATGGCCTGATAGCACACCTAATAGGGCCATTATGGGAGGGTCTTTGTCTTTCTCAGGTGTGAAATGCCACACATATTAATGAGAGATCACGCCCCTTCGCATAAAGCTTTCTCAAACAAAACACGTCATACACATTCTAAAAGACTTTATTGACTTATCTGAATGAGTAGTCAGGATGATTCTCACATAGTTTTGGAGCAAATATTCTAGACTATGTGATACAATTTTCAAAAGTCTTGTGAAGAAATAATCAATATGTGTTTTGTGGCCTTATTTCAGAAACTTTTAGTTTTAGTTTTTTCAATAATGCATAAATAATATTCTCTCAAAAATACAAACATGTACATACATGTTGCTCACATATTATGGTAGCCCCGTTTGTGCTATATAGAGTGAATTTACACCTTTGCCATTAACATGTTTATAAATAACTGAAAAAAGCACAAATGTCAGTGCATGTCAAAACATCCCAAGGGCCCCAAAAACCCCTTGGTCCCCAGAGGGTTAATGCACACATAGGCTACATGTTAAATAAATAAATGAATGAATAAATAAATAAATAAATAAATCTTGATTGCTAAATAGGCTGTGCACCATTAGGCTGACTATATGAGCCAAAACTGAATTTCGAGCTGGTGTGTTAAGAAAGATAATTTCTGTGTATTCAGTGCATGTATTCTGCTCATCAGGCCATAACAGTTTGTAATCTTGATGCTGCTGAATGTAGGCCTAGTATCTGCACTACTGCATGCATAATACCACCGGTCTACTGATCAGGGGGATTTCAGAATTATTATTTTACTAAAATGAGTTATAATAATATTTTTTTCCCTTTAACATGTATTTTAAGAGCATCTCTAAATTATGCACCATTTATCACCTGCAATTCCATCGTGTAACCACTAGATGGCTGTATAGCCCTATATATAAACATATCTATGCTGTGTATTCCCTGGTTGCTGGATTTTTATTCAGACATAATTAGTTACTTTTTGTCAAAGTCGAGTTCATGTTGATTTAGTATCAGTTTTTCATTACAGTCAAATCTGGACACAGAGAAAGTATTTTGTTAGTCATACTAGCTACATATAATAGCTTGATCAGTCACACGGAAGTAATCAGAATCAATATTGACAGTGCAAGACAATATTTCAAAATATATAACTGAGTGTTAAATACCATGAACAGAGACATGATGTGAAAAACACTGCATCAGAATGGTATTATTACATAACGAATGGGTATTAAATGTTTTGATTGTAAAGTTTAACATCAGCTCAGTGGTGTAACAGATTATATAATGTAGGCCTATAAAATTTCAATCCAATAACATTAACACCAGCTCGAAATTCAATATGAATGTCATTCAGCCTGGTGCACAGCTTATTACGAAATCATGATTTATTTATTTATTTGTTCATTTATTTATTTAACATGTATGTGTGCATTAAAAGTACCATTTCGGCAATGAGAACATTTCTGAGCCAAATAAAGATAAAGATGTGTTCTGGTGACTGGCGTGTTTATTGAACCAATCAGATCAGAGTAAAACGAGAGTCAGCGAGAAGCTCATCTGATTGGCTACATGATGAAGGTGGACCCGCCCTCCTCTTTGCGCTTGCAAAACTCAGTGAGTGAGAGAATCTGCCAAAACTGGAAGCACAGGAAAAAGAAAGACGCAACCGTACAAATCGGGTTATTTCGGGAACTTTTTTCCCCATGCACACAAGAAGTCATTTAGACATTAGCAACAGTTTATTTTTTTACACAAAGTTTGATTTTACGCAATTCATCTGTTTTGCAGTTCCTGCCTCTGTTGTTTTCGCTTGTAAATTGCTGTTCACAGGCCTGCAATGCTTTTGGCCGCATTTGTGCGCAAAAATCGTGCCAAAAGTGTAAGTGCGGAAAAATGAAAGTCTGAAGAATACAGATCTTATTTATTTTGCGTTAGCATGAAGCTGCAGCTTCAAAATACATGAATTACACTTACGAATAACAGTTAAATGCTGCAAATATTTTTTTCTTACACTTGAAGGGCGATTTACACCTTTACAAATTTTCTCTTGCGCATGTACTCTTATGTACTCTTTCACAAATCTTACCCTGCGCATTAGAGATGCGCGGTTGGCGGTTACAGCCGCGGACTCCGCGGATAAACCGCGGAGCGGGCGGATGACGTGACTAAAAAAATATTTTAATTAAATTCGGGCGGGTGGCGGGCGGTTGAACCAAATTATGTGCCAAAATGCGTTTTCTATTAGGCTACAATGAAAATATTGTACAGTATAGCCTATCAGATAAGGTCAGTGTGAAGAGGTTCAGTGTGTGTGTGGAAGGAAGAAGACAGGGTCGGCGTGACTGGGACTCGCGTTTATTCAGAAAAACAAAAAGAAAGGAGGCGCACAGTAGCGCATTCGCCGCCATAAACAAAACACGCGATCCAACACTTGCTTCTCAGTCTCGGTTGCAGTAGCCGCGTGCGAAGTCCCAGTCCAACTCTCTCTCTCGCTCTCTCATTCCCGCCGGTTATATGCGGTCTCTCCACGCCCCAATAGTTGCAATCAGACACAGGTGTTCACCATCTGCACTTGACCTACTTACTCACCGCGCGGCTCCGTCCTTTCTCTCCCGCTACAGACTTCGCAAAATCACGCCCCCCTCGCCACAGTCAGGTTTGCCGAAGTGCGTTTAATTTATTTATTTTTGTCCCTGCGTGCCGATCGGAGACGGAGTTCACTGCTGATATTCTGAGAGCTTTCTAGTCTCGCGGCTGTCATCAGCAGCGCCTTGTATCGCCCAATCAGCAGATGGCGGGCGGGTGCGGTTTTGAAAATTGGTCAAAAACGTTGGTGCGGATGGATGGCGGACGGATGATGAGTTTTGTGATGCGGTTGCGGATGAAATAATAGCCCATCCGCGCATCTCTACTGCGCATGCGATTCTTTATGTCATCATTTTATCTTCATAGACTGACCTCTTCAGTCAAGTCCGAAGCAAGACAGTCACACGCAAGTGATGCAACCCATAGTAACGCGTTATGGCAACGACACCTCAGACTGACAGAAACTTAAAAATATACGAGTGCGCCGCAAGAGAGAGAGAGAGAGAGAGAGAGAGAGAGAGAGAGTGAGAGAGAGAGAGAGAGGGAGCGCTTCAGAACTCCTGACCTGATATTTAGATACACTATTCAATAAATATATTTGTTTGACAGGGAAGCTGTGCGCAAACAGGAATATATATTATTTTTCAAAAATAAAAAAAAAGCACTCCAGAAAAAAGGGCACTTTCTCTCCAGGAATAAAAAGGGCAGGTGCTCAAGCCCCTTTTAATGTCTATGTGTGCACGTGCCTGACCATGCTAAATATTCTCTCTGTCCTGGTTTACGTTTACTGGTTGTCCTTGTATAACTGTCTATAATTTCAGTCATGAAAGAATTACAGTTTTCATCTATATTCTTATATTTAATAATTCCACTCTATTTCTTTAATTGCGTTTTCGAAATTATCTAACTGACTTTTAGGTATTTTGTACTTTTCTACCTTCTTGTCAAATGTTAATTTAAATCTAAATGAAAGCCAGGATTCAATAATCTGCTGAAAATCAAAATTATACTCACTATACTTTTTAACTTCTTCCTTTGTACTTCGTCATTCCAATTTATGTTAAAATCTTCTAATAAAATAATCTCATTATTTGTATCACACTCTTTGATAAGAGCGTTTAATTTTTCATAAAATACAGTCTTTGAAGATGGTGGTCTATATATTCAAATTACAATAAATGACATTTGATCAGACAATATAGTTTAAAACCAATACATTCTAAGTCGTTTTCACAAGACCACCATTTGCTTACATCTTATACTATTTCTTAAAATAAAATAGCACCCCTCCACCCCTACTGTCAATCTCATCTATAAATTTTACAACCATTAACATTTCATGAAACCATGTTTCTGATCCAAATCCAAATTTGATTCATATACCATGATGCTTTACAATTGCCGGATATATCTTGCATGTTGATTTATTTAATGGTGTAAGATTAATCATTCGCACATGGTTCGCTATAGTCAAGTCAAGTCAAGTCACATTTATTTATATAGTGCTTTTAACAATACAGATTGTTTCAAAGCAGCTTTACAGAGATACATTTACATTTATTCATTTAGCTGACGCTTTTATCCAAAGCGACTTACAATTGCTATGTATGTCAGAGGTCGCACGCCTCTGGAGCAACTAGGGGTTCAGTGTCTTGCTCAGGGACACATTGGTGTCTCACAGTGGATTCGAACCCGGGTCTCTCACACCAAAGGCATGTGTCTTATCCACTGCGCCATCACCACCCCAGATAACATGAAAATAATGCAAAAAAGTTTGTTTCCAGGAGAAAATAGTGTCACAGTCCAGCTTAAGTAAGTTCAGTGATGTTTCATTTTTGTTTTAAAAAAAGTTATTAATTTAGTTCATTTATATATATATATAGCCACTCTGGAGTAAACCGTGATGTCATCGTCCAGCTCAGTTCAGTTCTTGTATAATAGTGTCAATGCAGGCAGATCAATATTATTGTTGAATATTAAATTAAATGTTAAATTTAATGTCCCCAACTAAGCAAGCCAAGTGGCAAGGAACCAAAACTCTATCAGAGACAGAATGTAGGGAAAAACTTTGGGAGAACCCAGTTTCAGTCGCTCAGTTCTCCTCTGACCAACGAACGAAGAGTGTATGATTATGATTCAGGCAGCATTACAGGTCAGAGGTCAGATTGGTTTGGAACAATCAGAATATTATCCAGTTCCATCTGGTTGAAGATCAGAGTCATCACGCCAGTATGGTGACAGGTGTGTTGAGGATCAGTGCCGATGGCTGTCGTGTCGACGAGGCCTTCACAGGGAGAGTCTAGTTGACACAATCTCTGCTGACACTTCAGGGATGCGTTGTGGGCGTGTCTAGGCGCAGGTCCTATAGTAGATGGAACGTCTTTGAAGAGACAGCTGTTTGTGATGTAGCTATACTGGTATCGAATCAATTAGAGACTCACCCAGTCGGCCAGCGTCTACAGTAAGCAAATCGCTGTTAACGAAATGTTCATATCCGAATGCAATATCCTCCATAAATGAATGTTGACACACACTCCCCGCAAATGACAAATGATGATGTCAATCTAGGCCCGTCACACCTGGCCGGGATTAAGATGCACTTCCCCCAAGCAGAAGTAACAAGCAGGTATCCAGAAATTTCCTCAACAGTTTGATCGTCTTATTTTTTGATGTAACATTTGGAATAATCGCCTTCCCATTATTAACCCCCTGGGGTCGGCGGTCGCGCCGGCGCGATTGTCTCGCTTTTTTTTCTTATCAGTGCAAAAGAGACTCAAATAACTGTCAATTTTTGTCATACAGGCAAGTGTTATACATCATTCAAAACTGTTACATGTCTTCTTTTATTTGTGTACACTCATAATAAAAACTGAATGTTGTGTTTTTCGTAAAATAAAGAAAATAAACATGATGCGCATTCTGTCGTCTCTCTCAATGTAAAGTTCATTCTGAAACGCGACAGAAAATGATCTGTAACTCAGCGAATACTTGCCACCAACACGTGAGCCAAACATGAAGCCTAATGCTAAATGTATATACATGTACGACACAAGAATGTTTTTATGTTCGATAATTAAGCATAGCACGTAGGCTAGTAGGCTAGAATAAATGTTTATTCTAATATGGTGAATAATATAATGTATAGACCAGTGTTTACTGTTAATAACTGTGTTTGTGGATATCTGCTCAGACGTAGATATGTATAATGTAACAATAATGTTTCATAGTTTGGAGCGGCTCGATCGCTTCAGTCAACGTTCTATGCATGCGCTGAGTTTGAGTCAGTCGCGCTGTGCGTTTGAAAAGCAAAACACGCCAAACATTAGGCTTCATGTTTTTACTCCAATCTCATTTCATAACGAATGGAAACGTTTGAAGTAACATATGATAATCCATATTTTTTTCTCTAGTGTAGTGTTACTGAAGTGTTTCTTTTTAACGATTTATAGGCAGCCTGCTATCTAGGCTATTGTTATTAATTTATGCAGCTCTACACATGTATGCCTACAAGGCACAACAAACTTGGTGTTCATATATAAGTATATGTATTTAGTAAATTTCATAATTTTAACCAGAAAAATCTAAAATGTATTCCCAAAATCGTGCAGCCCTATAGTTTTTTTGTTTTTTTGTTTTACAGGGACCAGATGCCACTGATGAGTCCTGCTGACTTCAACATTCACATAAGTCTCTGTACAACAACATGGTATTTTCAATTTTCAAAAGTCTTGTGAAGAAATAATCAGTATGGGTTGCATGACCTTATTTCAGTGACATATTATTTCATGTTTTTTTCACAAACCACGAATAAACGCCATTATCTCAAAACTACAAACCTTTACATACATGCTGCTGACATATTATTGTAGCAGAGTTTGTGCTGAATACAGTGTAATCAGACTTTAGCCATGAAAATGTCACAAGTAACAGAAATAAGCACAAATGTCAGAGCATGTCAGAACACCTCCAGGACCCAGAAAACACCTCAGACCCCAGAGGGTTAAGGACCAGGGTTCTAAATTAACTTTTTTGATCACCAGCCAATGTGGCTGGTAACTTTCTAAAGTTACCAGCCAATCAGAATTTCCACTAGCCAAATTTTTTCCGGTGAAAATAAGAGAAATTATGAGTGCCACTGAATGCATTTGATCATTTTATTAACATTGTTGGCATGAAAAACACATATAAAGTACAATACAACACAGAAAGTGCAAACATTTAATTTCAAGTTTGGGATCTATCTATCTATCTATCTATCTATCTATCTATCTATTAGGGATGTGCACGAATATTCGAATTTTCGATCTGTAATTATTATTCAAAAAATAAAATACTATTCAAATTTTTTTTTTCTTTCTTTTTTTTCGCAGTTATAATTAAATGTACTGAGTGGAGCGTGTTTAACAAGTGGATTGTATTTGATCACATAATGTCGTTGTCTGCCTCACAAAGTTTGGAATTACTTAGATGAAAATGATAGCCTATTACAAAATGGAATTACTTTTAATCAATTATTAATTAAACTGAGTTATCATAATATCACCACCACAATATATATGAGAAATGAGAAATCACATGAAATCCAAAGAAACACCAGTCGACTGAGGAAGCAGCTGTCCATCACTGCATTAACGACTGCAGGTCAGCAGCTGTACCCCGAGGGAATCATGATCCGAGATGATATCTTCTGGTAGCAAAATGATTTTGAGACATATGCTTCCTTTAAATTTCGTTGAGGGAGTCAGGTTTAAGAACAGAAAATGCAAAGTGCTGTTACTTCACTTTGCACACACACACGTGTCTCTGCAACGTCTGTGTCAGCGCAGCGCGTTTTCTCACTCGAGCATGTGGATATTATTGTTTTTCTCAACATGAACGTGAAACAATATAAACACGATAATCATGCTTACTCGAGTATGTACGTTCTGTACGATAACTGCGCAGTCTGCTTTTTTTAGCGTTTTTTCCCCGTTCGCGCTGCTTGAGCTTAAATGCTTTTGCTGTTTATATTTTTTGTTTACACATTGTTTAATGTTTTCAACTAAAAGAAAACCTTAAGATATATAGTAAGCTTGTTGTGTATATTGCCTAATGTATAAGCTTGTTCAGAAATAATGACAAAAACCTTAAACTTAAAAAAATAACGTATCTCTCGTTAAACGACATTTAAATTTAAACCCAGAAGTCTGTCCCAACCACCGCCGCATTTAGTTTAATCTTAACTTTTTACTTTACTTTACTAGCTAACTCCCTCCTCTTTCAGTCTATGCTCCCTGCTCTGGCTCCGTTCGTTCTTCATCTTCCTTGTGTTTTCTGGTGGACGCTCCGTTCGTTTCCATGATCATTTCTCGCGCTGGTTTCACTGCAAACTGTGCGCAGCCAATGGGCGTATGAAACGTCATCACGTAGCATTACGGCACAGTGTTCATGGGAAATGCAGGAAGTACTGCCAGGGGATAATGACCGAGAACAGAGCCTTATGCATCACCGGCCAAACTGGCTAGTAAGTTTTTATTAACACCCGCCAAAATGAATTTTAACCCACATTTGGCGGGTTGGCAGGTGTTAATTTAGAACCCTGTTAAGAACATTTCAATATGATGCAAATTGTCCAACAGACAAAGATATGCCAGTATATCCACAGTACGAAGGGAACACTAACGTTAGATGATTTCATGGACTTATTTCATGAATGGACTTAATCAAAATGCTCTAGACATCATAAAACCTTCCCCCTCTCCCCTGTTGTCATTGGCCCTCAAACCAGTTCTCTTCAAAGACCTTATCACCTCTGTCCCCTGAACAATCTCAGCAAGAGACTGTATCTGCAACCCTCAAAGACAGCACAGGAGACCAGACGGCACAAGCCATTTGGTCAAATACTATAGAGATAAACTTCCAATACACAAGGACACTTACTCAATTCATACACACAAACTTTCCCAAATGTTTATAGTATTTCTCCTGTGTTTTAAGCATCTCCCTATGTTTTATTAGCCTAGTTATGATTCTTTAGTTATGTTAGAGTTAAAATCAACTTAAAATGTTGATATCCAAAGATGATATATCACTTCTTTAATGTCTTCAAATCCCCTCTTTCTTGGTATCAAAAAAATCCTCTTTTGATTTTATAATCAATGGTGTACAACATGTTATGATAAATTGCATCATAAATATTTTTATCATACGTTTGTGTAAAGACTGCACAAATTCTCCATGCAACCATGAACATGCAAATGGGGATGTGTCACGGTTCATGAATTCATTGTTTCCTTCTCGCCTTGTGTTTATGTTGTTATGTGAGTGTGGGTGTGTAAGTGGGCGTGACTGTCCATCATTGCCTGATCAGTGACACAGCTGATCTCACTCACGACGCCAGCTGCAGTTAATCTCCTCACCTTTAAATACTCACCGTTTTCTCATCTCCTCTGTCAGATCGTTGTTTGATGTCCTCCGTGCTGTGTGTCTGGTCCTGTTCGGCGTTTCTCTGTCTCGTGCTTCTTGTTCCTGGTCGTTGTTTTCCTGTGGATATCATTCTGTGTCTGGATCCGTTACCACTTTCACCATCGCACCTCATCTCATCTGTTCCGGTTTGACCATCAAAGTCCCTGCGCCACCTGCCTTCGTCTGATTTCGGGACTTCCTATTTTTACCTTAAATAAAGAGTTTTACTTGCTTTTGCTTCCTGTCTTCTGTCATGACAGAACGATCTGACCCAGCAATGGAAGCAGCGAGTAATCCATCAGCATCGCTGGAGGATTTTATCCATGGCAGCATCCGTCGAATGGATTCTCAGGAGCAGAATCTCAACGATACGGGCCGTGCAGGTGTCCGAGCTCACCCAGCAATTCCAACTCCTGCGAGTTTCCACTGCGCCGCCCACGCTGGCCGTTCCCCCCACACCACCAGAGAGTCCCTCCCAGTCGGAGCCCCGCCTACCAGTTCCTGAGCCATACTCCGGTAAACCCAGTTATTGCAGGGCTTTTCTAACACGATGTTCCATGCATTATTCTCTCCAACCCAGGACCTTCAACAGTGAGCGAGCCAAGGTCGCCTTTGTCCTGACGCTGCTGACTGGGAGAGCGGCACTATGGGGAACGGCGGTGTGGGAGAACCAAGATCCATCTGTGCCTCGTTCCAGACACTCTCCGCTGAGATGAAACGAGTATTCGATCGGGCCGTCGCCGGGAGAGAGGCGGCTAGAATACTTGCGGACCTTCGTCAGGGAGAGAGATCGGTGTCTGACTTTTCCATCGAGTTCAGAACCTTAGCGGCAGAGTGTCAATGGAACGAGGAGGCGCAGTGGGACATGTTCCTGCATGGGCTGGCTGACCGCGTCCAGAGAGAAATCTACGCCCTGGATCTTCCTACGTCGCTTAACGGACTGATTGAGCTGGCCTTGAGAGTCGACGCTCGACTGTCCCGAGTGGAGCGACGGGTCTTGCCCAACCGCATCCCTGGTAGAGCTGAAGGTCCACGGTTCAGCGGCGGGGACGCGGTCAGTCCCGTCTACGATCACGAACCCATGCAGGTAGGGCGAGCTTGGCTTTCCCAGGAGGAGAAGGAAAGGCGGAGATCCCAGGGTCTCTGCCTCTACTGCGGCGGGGCTGGCCACTATGCTTACAACTGTCCGGTAAAAGGCCAAGCCCAATAGTAAGTATGAGGCTACTATCGGGTGGGATCTCCGCCGAGAAGACCTCATCCACATCTACGCTCCTCCCGGTAAGACTGAGATGGTCAATCAACACCCACGACTGTCAAGCACTTCTGGACTCCAGGGCTGAAGGTAATTTCATAGACATTTGCGCACAAACTTCAGGTTCCTCTCAAGCCCCTCACACACAAAATTGCTGTACACGCCCTCAATGGTCAAGAACTCCCCACTATTTCATTCACCACTGGAGATATCACCCTCATCACGTCAGGCAACCACTCCGAGACTATTTTTTTTTACATACTGGACTCACCTCTTGCACCCATCGTTCTCGGACACCCCTGGCTCATCCGTCACAACCCTAGAGTGGACTGGCAACAGAGATCTGTCTTGGAGTAGAGCAAGGAATGTCATGAGTCTTGTCTTGTGTCTGCATGTCCGTCTGTTTCTGTCTCTGTGTTTCAGGAGGAAGCAGTGGATTTGTCTAACGTGCCCGCGGAGTACCTCGGCCTGAAGGAGGTGTTCAGTAAGTCTCGTGCTGCTTCTCTTCCTCCGCATCGTCCCTATGACTGTGCCATAGATTTACTGCCAGGTAAGTCTCCGCCTAAGGGCAAGTTATATTCGCTTTCTGTTCCAGAAAGGGAGGCTATGGAGAAATATATTTCTGATTCTCTAGCAACCAAGTTCATCCGCCCTTCCTCTTCTCCAGCGGGGGCGGGGTTCTTTTTTGTGGGGAAGAAGGACGGTTCTCTGCGACCTTGTATCGTTTACCGGGGGCTGAACAGCATCACGGTAAAGAATACTTATCCTTTGCCGTTGATGTCTTCAGCCTTCGAGAGGTTGCAGGGAGCGTCAATCTTCACGAAACTGGATTTACATAATGCTTATCATTTGGTTCGCATTAGGGAGGGGGATGAATGGAAGACTGCGTTTAACACCCCCAGGGGGCATTTTGAATATTTGGTCATGCCTTTCGGGTTGTCCAACTCCCCAGTGGTCTTCCAGGCCCTCATCAATGATGTGCTGCGAGATATGGTAGATCAGTTCATATATGTCTACCTGGATGACATATAGATTTTTTCTTCTTCTCTTCAGGAACATGTGCAGCACGCCCGGCGAGTGCTTCAGAGGTTGCTAGAGAATGGGCTTTTTGTCAAGGCGGAGAAATGCGCTTTTCATGCACAGTCTGTTCCTTTCCTAGGGTACATCATTTCGTCTGAGGGAGTTCGTATGGATCCTGAGAAGGTTAAGGCTGTGGTAGAGTGGCCAAGTCCAGATTCCCGTAAGGCCCTACAGAGGTTTCTGGGGTTCGCCAACTTCTACCGGCATTTTATTCGCAACTTCAGCCAACTAGCCGCACCTCTTGACCTCCCCCAGGACTACGTTCAGGTGGTCGGACACAGCCGAGGCTGTGTTTACCAAACTGAAGGGCCGCTTTGTTTCAGCCCCCATCCTTATAGCCCCTGATCCTTCACGTCAGTTCGTGGTGGAGGTCGAGGCATCAGAGGTGGGGGTAGGCGCAGTGCTATCCCAAAGCTCTTCTGCAGACGACAAGATGCATCCCTGCGCGTTTTTGTCTCATCATTTATCCCCAGCCGAACGTAATTACGACATTGGTAACCGGGAGTTGTTGGCAGTCAAGTTAGCGTTGGAGGAATGGCGTCACTGGTTAGAGGGGTCGGGGGTACCTTTTATCGGCTGGACTGATCACAAAAACCTGGAATATATCAGAACTGCCAAAAGACTGAACTCCAGGCAGGCTCGGTGGGCACTTTTTTTCGGTCGTTTTGATTTTTCTCTCTCGTACCGCCCGGGTTCCAAAAACATCAAACCCAACTCATTTTTGACCATTCCGAACGCCCGTCTACTCCCGAGTGCATTTTACCCGAGACCCTATTTGTCTCCACACTCACATGGGAGGTCGAATCGAAGGTCAAGACGGCCTTAGAAGGGGTAACGCCTCCGCCCGGTTGCCCACCGAATCGTTTATTTGTGCCAGAGGGATTACGGTCTGACGTCATTCAGTGGGGCCATTGTTCCAACGTGGCTTGTCATCCAGGAGTCAATCGCACTAGCTTTTTGGTCAAGCAACGATTCTGGTGGCCACTTATGGCTCATGACATTCACAGTTTTGTTTTGGCTTGCTCGGTTTGTGCCACTGGTAAGACTTCCAATCGACCCCCAGATGGGTTACTTCAACCGCTGCCTGTCCCTTCGAGACCCTGGTCCCACATCGCACTAGATTTTATTACCGCCCTCCCGCCCTCCCAGGGTAACACGGTCGTTTTGACTGTGGTGGACCGGTTCTCGAAGGCGGCTCATTTTATTCCCTTACCCAAATTACCCTCAGCTAAGGAGACAGCGTTGACAGTCGTAGATCACGTCTTTCGCTTACATGATCTCCCGGTAGACGTGGTCTCCGACAGGGGACCCCAGTTTGTGTCCAAATTTTGGCGAGAGTTTTGTAAATTTCTGGGAGCGACTGTCAGTCTGTCCTCAGGGTTTCATCCCCAGAGCAATGGCCAAACCGAGAGAGCCAACCAAGATTTGGAGAGAGTGTTGCGATGTTTGGTTTCCAAGAATCCTTCCTCATGGAGCCAACAACTGTTTATGGTGGAGTATGCCCACAATGCGCTACCAGTGTCGTCCACGGGCCTATCTCCGTTTGAGTGTAGTTAAGGTTACCAGCCACCAATTTTTCCCAGTCTGGAATCCGAGGTCGCGGTCCCCTCCACTCATGCCTTCGTCCAGAGGTGTCACCGCACTTGGACTAGAGCCCGTGAGACTCTACTCCAGGTGGGGGCACGCACCAAGGCTAAAGCCGATCGCCACCAGTCTAAGCCTCCCGTATACGTCGTTGGTCAAAAAGTGTGGCTTTCAACCAAGAACATTCCTCTCCGCTCCGTTTCTAATAAACTTGCTCCCAAATTCATTGGCCCGTTCACTGTCACCAAGATCATTAGTCCGGTGGCAGTCCGCCTCAACCTGCCTACGGCGTACAGGAGGATTCATCCCGTCTTTCACGTATCCAAAATTAATTAAATAAATAAATAAATACTCACCGTTTTCTCATCTCCTTTGTCAGATCATTGTTTGATGTCCTCCGTGCTGTGTGTCTGGTCCTGTTCCTGTTTGGCGTTTCTCAGTCTCGTGCTTCTTGTTCCTGGTCATTGTTTTCCTGTGGATATCGTTCTGTGTCTGAATCTGTCACTACTTTCACCATCGCACCTCATCTCATCTGTTCCGGTTTGACCATCAAAGTCCCTGCGCCACCTGCCTTCATCTGATTTCGGGACTTCCTATATTTACCTTAAATAAAGAGTTTTACTTGCTTTTGCTTCCTGTCTTCTGTCATGACAATAAGATGGAACAAGGACTTTCTCCCGGTCATCTTTGATTGGTCACCTCACCAAATAGGTGTGAACTGATAGGACCTTTAAGAGTGTCTGATTAGATCAGATCTTCGCTCAATCTCTTTGAGACAACATTTTCCTGTCTCCTTCCGGCAACTTCATCTTTAAGTTAACTTCGTTGGATTCAACGTGGACTACCCCAAGAACCCAAACGAATGCTTCAGCACACTCCTGGCAAAATCATCAAGAATCTCAAGAATCTCCTGCATCTGGACTTGTTCAGCAACCGAAGTCAATGCAAGTACCCGTTTGCAGCCTTTAGGTGCGTTCTAAGTTATTGTGCCCCTTTAAGTTGACCCTGATTCTCTGATGTTTCTCATAGGTTGTGGTTAACTGATTGTAATCTTGCCATTTTCTTTTCTTCTCTCTCTCTTTCTTCACTTTTCTTCACTTTCTTGATTCTGTATACAATCTTTGCTTAGTTTACTTGTGTGTGTAGCCTAACGTAGTTTTGTTTATTGAACCATTATATCCACGCTTTATTGTCTCTGTGTTTGTCACTCACAAAAATATCGAAGTCACTTAAACATCTTGATCTAGCGATACCTATGCTATTACCCTGCTAGTACTTTATTTACTTTAGTTGGAAAAGGTTATTCTTTCTTGGCAAGGAAGATAATTTATTTCCTAGAATTAATAATTGACTAGTGCAAAGTGCCCGTGCAAAATCAGTTTTTGTGTGTGTTTTTAGTAATTGTTGGTTTGGTGTGTTTGAGTGCTCATTGTTACAATTACACAGCAAAAGTCCAGTGACATTTTTATTTGTGCATGGTAGAAAGCAAATACTGATACTGACATAATGACATACAATAAATATGGAAAATTGAACTACACAATTCAGGGAGCAGGCTACACAGTGAACTCCGAGAAAACGCTACGCTTGAGCAAACAGTTTGTGAATAGGCTACTACAAATGATGGCCGTGAAATAAACTGTGAACGCATTGAAACGTGTGAAAACTGTTGCAGGACGTAGGTAAGCGGATGTTGATTGGCTGGATTAAATGAACCTGCACCTCCCGAACTTGTGCTATGAACTCTTTATGGATTTATTTCACAAGTTCTTTAAATAGAACAGGAAATAAACATATTTGGCCCGCTGTCCTTGGTGGAGGGCCGGAGCTTGAGACTTGACCCGAAAACCAAAGTACCCCCAAAGAGATGCATGGATACAGAGACAGGAAGCTGGGATAAGATGATTGGAGTGAAGATTATTGTGTTCTTTAGCATTTATGGGAAAGACTGGGTAGGAGCCTCACCTTTCAACTAGGAGGGCTTGCACTGCGATCCCAAGGGAGCTAACTGAAATTTGGATGGGCGAGCTCAGCAGACGACCGAACGGGGACACTTACTACATTCGGATGGGAGAGTTCTCTCTGTGCTTCGAAGGGGAGAGCTCACAACACACATAAACATAGGAAGGCTCATGCAGCACTTAAGAGGGGGAGCCCCCACTGCGATGCAAACAGGAGAGCCCGGGGTGCGAAATATACAGGCATGCCCTTACTTCGATTTGGACGGGAGAGCTCTCTCTCCTCTTCAAAGAGAGCTCACAATACAAATACATGTGGAAAGGCTCACACAGCTCTTGACAAGGGAAGCCCTCGCTACGACAGGAAAACGGGAGTGTCAGCACAGCATCTAAATAATGAATTGGAGGGTTGTATGAGCACTATTTTGATTATTAAATTAATTGAATGATGTGGAATGTGTTGTTTGAATTTATAATTAGCCTATAGGTATGGCATTTGGTTAAAGAATCACAAAGCTAGAGCAAGCGTAGAAGGATAAAGCAGGTAAGTACTGAGTACTGAGCAATTGGGAGGGTGAAATCACAGGTGGCACCTATAAGTGAATTAATTGATTAAATGAAACAGTTCTTTTGATATGAAACAATTGGATCTGATGTAGCTTTTGGAAGACTTCAAAAGAACAACAACCACTGCTGGATCTGATGTTATGAAAGACGTTTTTGAGTGGTGGTGTTTGCTGGTCCTATGTGAAAGGAGTGGCTGCAATATTGGGTTGCTGGATTGGATGAGGGCTAGTTTGAGGTGTTTTTGAAACAAGAATAAAATAGCTGTATAAAGTCTGGGGGTTCTTTATTGCAGGGGAAGGTTTGGCAAAAATGAGTTCATGGAACCAGCTTGGGCACCTTAGGAGAGATTTAATAATTTAAAACATTTCCAGACTGTCCAGTAGGATTGGAGGGTCATCGGAGCCCTGAGGGGATACAGCTCGAACAGTGTAGATGAGGTTGCGGACTGTAGGATATTTAGGCCATTTTGGTAAAATCCCCCGAAGCCAGTGGAGTGGGCCACGTCAGTGTACAATTCGATAATGTCTGAGAGGGAAAGACAGCCATCATAGAAAAAGGTAAGGCCGTTGCTTGAGAAAAGTTATCTAAATGTTTCATTTGTTGCAGCAAGGCAGGATTAGGAGCACAGGAGCAGAAGAAGGGAGAGAAAGGAGGTGTGAGATTAAAGGGCAACTTTGGGTAATTATGTGCATGGCGAATTTTAAATGACAGAGAGGAGAGTGGAAAAAACTTCAAAAACTTTTTGGATGATGCGAAGGTGGGCAGCTGGGATTGCATTGTGGGGGCAATGATTCAAAAATCGTCAAGCAGATGAGATTGCGTGATTATTAAATAGGATCCAGCAGATCGCTTTAGACAGCGTGTCAAATATTTTGGGGCTACTTTTGCAGCCAAAAGTTAATTGCACAACTAAATAGAATTTGTCATGCCATCACACTCCGAAGAGATGGCTGAAATCTGAGTGGATGGACATTACTTTGAACGGTGAAGTGATGTCAGTTTTGGCGAGCCAAGCACCTCGACCAATGCTTTTGATCATTGTTATAGCTTGGTCAACATTATGGTAATGAAGAGAATATTCTTTGAGTGGAATGAGGCTGTTAATGCTGAGAAAGGTGGATTCATGAGGGGCTGAGAGATCAATTATAATGTGCTTTTTTCCCAGAGAATTTCCTGGTTGCCACTCCAATGGGGCTGATGCGAAACATTTGGAAAGGGGGTAATAATCATAAAGCCTGATTCAACTTCATTTCATAAGAGATTGTCTACTATTTCAGATTTGGAAATTGCAGTTTGTAGGTTATTGCAAATAATGCTTGAGGAGGGCAGGCGCTCTAGTCCGGGGCATAAAACAATATTTGAGACAAGACAGGAAATAGGGTTTGATAATTTCACAGCAAGATGAGAAATAAAGACAGGAGTGGAAAGATTTTTTTAAGATCTTAACTTCTGTCATTTTTCAAAACAGGACATATGGAGTAATTACAGACATGGAGAAAGAGACAGCACTTCCTAGTAGACTTCCCATCATTGAAGTTATCCTGTCTGCCTGAAGAGAAATGAACTACTCTGCCCCTGACATCGTGGTTATTTCAGGGATTAAAAATAATGGCAGGTCAAAGGTCATGCTTGTGGATTTTGTCTGACTAGAATCTGGATATACCAGGATTACTGGATTGAGGATAGGATGTTGTTGCTTGCTCGACTGATCTGCACACAGGAGATGTTGCAGCAGTCGAGGAAAACTCTGTTGTGCAGATCGGTGTCCAGAGGGCCCCAGTAAGGTCACTGATTCCACTGGGCCACACGGACAGTGCATTTGGCAGAGAACAGTTTGTAGTATGTATGGACTGCCAGTGTAGGACAGTGTGAGCTCTGTGATTAATTACATGCAATCATTTAGCTCTCATGCCTATGGAGAAACGCTGAACATATTATTTCAGTATAACGCCTGAAAGCATTGCAGATTTCTGCTAGGGATAACACGTGCGAGAAACAAGATGTTGGGTTCCTTAGAGTGACTGAAATATCTCTGCAATCTGGCAGTTAGACTCGCTGGGCGGAAATAGGGATAGCTTAAAACGTCCTCTTATTATATATAATTTAAAAAAAAAACATTAACTAAGCTCGAAAAACAGCTTGTTTGGATATTGTAAGATCTGTGACATCACACAAGCAAACACATTTGCACATTATCGCCTCTAGAGCAAGACATCGATGAATAATAATAAATCATCACACGACAGAATCCCCTCCCTCTGGCGTCCAGTGGTCCAGAACAGAACCAAACAGCCAATCCAAAGTGTATGTTAATTGTCATATTTGATAGTTTTTAATAGTATTACGCAAAATACAGAGCTGACAGAACACAAATGAGAGAAGAAATAGAATGTACATGAGATAATAGAAATGGTACAGATGATGCAGCATGTAAGATTCAAACACCCAACCTTTAGACTAGAAACCCAGTTACTTAACAGTGCTGTCAAGGAGATCTTCCAAAGTGAGAATGTACACACAAAAGCAATAGATACCATGCTAAAACAATAACTAACATAGAAGCTCACACAGTTTACTGTTAACCTGATAGCTGAAGAGCCACATTTAGGGCCCTATAAAATCCGTTTTATTTTTTTCCAAATTCCGTTTTATTTTTCCCCAAATTCCGTTTTTTCCATTTTAATTTTTTCAAATTCCGTTTTTTCCGTTTTAATTTTGGGGAATTCAGTTTTTTTTACCCTTTACTGTTATTTTAGTGGTAAAAAGACTGTGCTTTTAATGTTAATGATTAAAATGTACACAAATAAAACAGGAATGACCTTAAATGTATTGAGGTAACAAACATCATTTACTTTTCAGGACAAATACTGCATGATACAAACACTGCACTCAAAGTACTTCAGGTAACAACAAAATATTAATGGTTATGAGCTTTAAATTGTCCAGTAAAATAAATTATATTAGTTTATACATAAGTTTAAATAAAAGTCACACTCAGTCTCTCTCTCGCGCACTGTAAAGCGCGCTCTCAGACACACTCGGTCTCTCTCGCGCACTATCGAGTGCACTCTCGGACACACTCGGTCTCTCTCGCGCACTATCGAGTGCACTCTCGGACACACTCTGTCTCTCGCGCACACTATCGAGCGCGCTCTCGGACACACTCGGTCTCTCGCTCGCGCACTATCGAGTGCGCTCTCGGACACACTCGGTCTCACTCCCGCAGTGTCGCTGGCGGAGTTCGCTTCGCTTTTGTCCAGTCCGGAGCGCCTCGGTGTGCACGGAGGGAAGGGGTTGTGTGTGTGTGTATGTGTGAGAGACGCGTGAGTGACAGAGACGGAGGGAGAGCAGGGAAAGGAAATGCAACTGAAAGAATACGCTGCGTGTTTTAAATAGCGTTAAAAAAATGAATAAGGAAACGCAATATGTGGCGGCCGGTGTTGATTCTGTGGCGCACCGCAACGAATTAGTCTATGTGTGGGAAACACTGCATAAAAGTCACATGGGAACTGCTCGGCTCGGTACTGAGGGCTTAGCATCAAGTTTCTTAACTTTTTCGCTGACGAAAGCAGAGCCGTGGAGAGCCGCTTCGCCATGCTTTCATTGTTTTGAAGGGAGAGAGGCAGCTGAAATGACGGGAGGGGTTGTGTCGCCCAGATTTGCATCCCCGGTCTGCATTTTCCCCAGACATACGTGCTTCTCCCACACAAAAACATAATTTCATTACAAATATGTAAAATTCCGCGAAATTACGCATTAACACTAGATTCCACGTTAATTTGCCAATTCCGCGATTCCGTCCGCGATTCCGTGATCGTGGAAATTATAGGGCCCTACACATTAGACGGAAAGTCCAATGGTTAAGCTAAAGTTGCGTTTGATTGAACAATTGGGAAGCCTCTCATCTAATTTTTGGTTGACATTGTTTTCTCTGTTAACTTTTGAAAGACAGAAATCAAAAGTCTGCTCTTGTCACGGTGTGGGTTTTGTGTTTTGTTCTTGTTCTTGTCTGTCATGTGTTTCCCTGTCTTTTCATGTTCAGCTGTTCCCCGTTTTGTTGATTAGTCTTCCCATGTGTTTCTGATTAGCCACGCCCCCTTGTTTAGCTTGTTTGTTTGTGTATTTATACCTCCGTGTTTCAGTTGTGTGGTGTCGGTCGTGTTTCCTGTAGCTGTTCCGTGTCCGGTCCCGAGTTCTTTATTCTGTATTTCACAGTGGATTACCTGTTTGTTTAATTAAAGTGCTTGCGTTTGAATTCACTCTCCGATTCATCCTTGCTGCATCGTAACGAACGACCGACCGAAGATGAATTCAGCAGCACGGATCTCACCTGATCTTCCCAGCATGAGCCGGGAATTCGCGGGTCAGATCGCGGCCTTGGCCCTGGATAGCCCCAATCTGTTACAGTTCACGTGGGGGTTTATTCCTCTCGCTGCTTCCTGCTCCCTCGGAGACGAGGCAATGAAGTTGTGTTACCGGCTGGGGGCTAAGGAGGTCAATCCGAGGGAGCTTCCCAATATCTCCGGTCTGGACTGGAGAGAGGCACTCTCCCGATGTCTGGAGAGCTTCATCCCACGGTACGCCAGGTCTGATCTCCACGCCCAGCTGGATTTTCATGCCAGCTTGATTTCCACGTCACGTCTGCACAGCCAGAGACTGTCCACGTCACGTCTGCACAGCCAGAGACTGTCCACGTCACGTCTGCACAGTCAGAGCTTCACGTCAGCCACGTCCAGCCAGAGCTTCACGTCAGCCACGTCCAGCCAGAGCTTCACGTCAGCCACGTCCAGCCAGAGCTTCACGTCAGCCACGTCCAGCCAGAGCTTCACGTCAGCCACGCCCAGCCAGAGCTTCACGTCAGCCACGTCCAGCCAGAGCTTCACGTCAGCCACGTCCAGCCAGAGCTTCACGTCAGCCACCTCCAGCCAGAGCTTCACGTCAGCCACGTCCAGCCAGAGCTTCACGTCAGCCACATCCAGCCAGAGCTTCACGTCAGCCACGTCCAGCTAGAGCTTCACCACGACATGTCTGAGCTTCATTCCGAGCCAGAGACGCTTCACGTCACTTCTGCCGAGCCAGAGACGCTTCACGTCACTTCCTCCGAGCCAGTGTCTACGGACAAGACGGCCGAACCAGAGACTGTTCACATCACTTCTGCTGATCCAGAGACTGTTCATGTCACTTCCTCCGAGCCAGTGTCTACGGACAAGATGGCCGCCTCCGAGCCAGTGTCTACGGACAAGATGGCCGCCTCCGAGCCAGTGTCTACGGACAAGATGGCCGCCTCCGAGCCAGAGTCTGTTCCTGTTCCCGAGCCAGAGTGTGTGTTGTCTGTTCGTGAGCCCGAGCCAGGGTGTGTGCTGTCTGTTCCCGAGCCAGTGTGTGTGTTGTCTGTTTCCGAGCCAGTGTGTGTGTTGTCTGTTCCCGAGCCAGTGTGTGTGTTGTCTGTTCCTGAGCCAGTGAGTGTGTTGTCTGTTCCCGAGCCAGTGAGTGTGTTGTCTGTTCCCGAGCCAGTGAGTGTGTTGTCTGTTCCCGAGCCAGTGTGTGTGTTGTCTGTTCCTGAGCCGGTGTCTGTTGTTCCTGAGCCGGTGTCTGCTGTTCCTGAGCCGGTGTCTGCTGTTCCTGAGCCGGTGTCTGCTGTTCCTGAGCCGGTGTCTACTGTTCCTGAGCCGGTGTCTGCTGTTCCTGAGCCGGTGTCTGCTGTTCTTGAGCCGGTGTCTGCTGTTCCTGAGCCGGTGTCTTCACCGCCGTGGCTGCCCGAAGGGTCTTCACCGCCGTGGCCGCCCGAGGGGTCTTCACCACCGTGGCCGCCCGAGGGGTCTTCACCGCCGTGGCCGCCCGAGGGGTCTTCACCGCCGTGGCCGCCCGAGGGGTCGTCTATGCCCTGGCCGCCTGAGTGGTCGTCTCCGTCCTGGCCGCCTGAGTGGTTGTCTCCGTCCTGGTCGCCTGCTCCGTCCTGGTCGCCTGTTCCGTCATGGCCGCCTGCACAACCTGCCCGCCTGCACAGCCTGCTCCACCCACGGTCCAGATCCGCCCTCACTCCACGACCCAAGTCGTTCCCCTGCACGAACCTGGCCCTCCGTCCCTCCCCCAAGACTGCCTCCACTTCACCACCCTCCTGAACTTTAGTGTTTTTGTTTCGAGGGGCGTCGGGAGCCGCCCATGGGGGGGGGATAGGGTTATAATGAATAGGGTTGGATACCGAAACGAGGTGCCAATAGGGAACCGGTTCCGACGTAAACGGTAGTAACAAGACCGAATAAGAACGAAAATTTTGGTGCCTGATTTCGGTGCCTGACTCTCTGTCTTACATGCGCTTCATGAGGCACACACGCAAGGTCTCTCGCTCTCTCCCTCTCCGCCGTGCGCGCGCTACACGGTTCGGAGCACAGTCTCTTCTGTCTCGCATGCGCGCTCTTGCTCGCTCTAGATTCCGGGAGATTTTTACTAATTTGCGGGCATCATGGAGCCGCTATCAATATGCGGGAGACTCCCGGAACTTCCGGGAGACTTGGGATGTCTGCTGATAGCGAGGAGATTAATGAAGATGCCGAAGACAAAACGCTCCAAGGTTTGGCTGCATTTCACGTGTAAAATTACGCGTCAGGTGTGCCGATTGTCTGAAGCCCATATAGAATCACGCCAATTCATTGGCTGATGGCGCGGGCGCTGCCTCGACACTCTTACGTCGTCATATTATATTGGTGCGCGGGTCATCTGCTCCTCAGATTTCTCTGCCGAAAAAGGAAGCTTGTCGGCAGCGAACGCAGCGTCTCGTTCCCTATTCAGAGAACATAGGTTACACCAGTAACCAGAGACATTCTCTTTCATAGGTTCACTCAACGCTGCGTAACTAAGACGCAGTGGGAACGAAATACCAAACTCGCCAAGCTAAGAGCTGCCGTAACTAGTACAACGACCAGATAACTTACATGACTGGATCAAGCAGACAAAACATGGGAACCTGGAGCCATGTCGAGATTATATTACCCTGGTAGTAATCTCTATTAATCTCCAGTATTATTACATTGTTTGATACAATATTGTTTTATTTGATATTGTTGTGTAAATGTGAATTTTTATTTTATATTGGTTTATTTATTATTACCATATGTTACTTGTATTTATATTGTTTAAAGATTTAAGTTAATATTGTGTCCAGTTTGGCCCTGTAAATAAAAGGGTATTATTTTTTGACAAAGTGTGTGTGGTTTCATTTTCTTTAGTACCGGTTCAAGAATCGTTTAAGCACCGGAACCGTTTAAAAAATACAGAGTAGGTACTGGTATCAGATAAAACCCAACCGATACCCAACCTTTCTAATGAACACTGGTGCCAATGTTGGTGAGAAATGGACAACATTTGAAGTATCAGCAAAAAACGAAAAACAGTACATTTTTGCACTTAAAAATTTACAACCAATAATAAATTAATACATTATGAACTGTGTAAAAAATTAAACAATCCCTCCAACCTAAAACAATCAATAAATAAGTGATTAACCGTTTCTTCTAAGCCACAAAATAAACACTCTGTCCCCACTGCTGGATTTAGGTGTGCCACGTGTCTGTTTGTAGCTATAGCCCCGAACATTAATCTCCACTGCAAGTCTGCGGTACGCTTTTCAACAGGCGACTTGTATAGAGACCTCCAACATGCCTTAAAATTTGTCCCAAACACTTCTGACCACCTCCAAGCCTTCACTCCTCTTAGCACAGTCTGATGAGTAACTTTTACACACGTTACATAGAGTTCTTTCTTCTTAATATCTTGAAAACTCCCCAACTTGGGGTACTCAAATGTTAAAATCGAATGTCCAGTTTCCTCCATCTCCTCTTGCACAGCAGCAGATACTGTGAGGGGTGGAAATGTATAGTGCCCATTCCAGTCGTGTGGCAGTGCCTCTCTGCAGGCTCCAGGTAGAGCTGCCCACACCTCCTCCATTATTCGTCTCAGAAGTCGAAGAGATCTCAACCCGTAACACTCTGCAGAGACTCAGCTGTTTTCCAGTCATCACCACTTCTCAGATCCCCCAACTTGACATACCCAGCCTTCACAAAACAGCTCTCCACAGACTTAGAGGACAAAATCCTTGTTCTTATTAATGGATTATGGAACAGTGGTTCTCCCATTATCCAGTCCTCAGGTTGTAAAATATCTCTGTGTATAATAAATGTCTTTTTCCAAGCTGTTATCATTGACTTATAAAAAGGTGTCAAGTCTTTCAAATCCACTTCATCACTTTGCAGTAAAAAAAGCTGTTTATCATACAATAATCCAGATGTTTTCCGCAGAAGAGCACAAGCAACATTAATCCACCCAACATTCTCCTCGTACAACAGTCTCTGGGCTGCTTGCAATCGAAAAGCATTTATGCGGCTTCGTACATCTATTAGGCTTTGCCCTCCTTCAATCACTGGTAGATAAAGTGCAGGCCGAGGAATCCATTTTTGACCAGACCAGAAAAAATCCACCAACTTCCTCTGAATCTCCTTAATGCTGTCATCTGGTGGCTCCAGCACATTCAGTTTGTGCCATAACATAGAGGCAGTCAGGTTGTTCGTAATTAGGACTCTACCTCTATATGATAGTTCGGGTAATAGCCAGTTCCACTTAGACAACTTAGCAACAACCTTTCCAAGCAGTCCCTCCCAGTTCTTTTCTTTATACTTATCAGTGCCCAGATACACCCCCAAAACTTTAAAACCTTCCTTTCCCCATTTCAGTCCTTCAGGAAGCTTAGGTGGCCCCGTATCAACCCAAGACCCCACAGCAAAACCTTCACACTTTGCCCAGTTTACCTTGGCTGAAGAAGACTTTTCATAAAGGTTTAAATTTTTACAAAGTATCCGAATATCATTTTGACCAGAAATAAAAATATTTACATCATCTGCATAAGCAGACACAGAATACCTTAGCCCTGAATTATCTCCTGGTATCATTATACCTTGTAACTCATTTCTTAGTTTACACAGTAAGGGTTCTATGGCTAAACTATAAAGTTGTCCTGATAGAGGACATCCCTGCCTAATTCCTCTTTTAACAGGGATTGGACAACTCAGGCCACCTCCTATCTTAAGCATAACTGAAGCATCTTCATAAAGCATTTTTATCCAAGAAATAATATTCTCCCCAAATCCAAAGGTTTTTAACACAGTAAAAAGGTATTCATGACCTACCCGGTCAAAAGCTTTCTCTTGGTCAATAGATAAAAAACCCACATCAAGATTATTTATAATAGACAAATCAATCACATCTCTCATAAGAAACAAATTATCCATTATTGTCCGCCCAGGAATACAATAAGTTTGTTCACTTTCCACCACAACATGCAAAACATTTTTTAGTCTGTTAGCTAAACATTTAGACAATATTTTATAGTCTAGACACATTAAAGACACTGGTCGCCAATTCTTCAACAGCCTAGATCTCCATTTTTCGGCAGAAGTGATAACACAGCTCTTTGACAGCTTTTTGGTAGACAACCTCTTTTAAAACATTCACAAAATACATTGTACAAGTCATCTCCTAAAACACCCCAAAAGGCTTTATAAAACTCCGCTGGTAAACCATCAATTCCTGGTGACTTTCCTGTAGAGAGCTGTTTAACCGCCTTTGAAAGTTCATCAAACGAAATCATTACGTCCAATGAATTTTTATCCTCAGGCTTTAATTTAGGAAGATCTCTTAAGAAATGGTCCATAGATCCAACATCACAGTCCAAGTTACCAAACAGTTCTTTATAAAATTCAATGCCCATTGTTCTCATTTCCGTTGGATCCGAAGTGATAGTTCCATTTTGTCTTTTAAGATGAAGCATACATTTCTTTTGTGCTTCCTTCCTTTCAAGTCCAAAAAAATAAGCAGTTGGAGCATCCATTTCTTTAATTGAAGAGATTCTAGCTCGAACAAGTGCACCTTTAACTCTTTGTTCCAACAATGACTGCAACTCCATTTTTTTCTTTTTTAAAATATTCACTGAACCATCATCATCAACATCAATCATTCTTATTTCCATTTCATTAATCTCAATCTCCAAAATTTTCACATTTCTCTTCACTATAGCAGTAGCATTATAAGAAAATTGTTGACAAAAAACTTTAATCTGTGCTTTATCCACATTGAGTCAGATTTTCAAAATTACTTTTCCTCTGTCTCCAAATTTCCCAAAAACTACAGAATTTCTCAAAAAAATCTGTATCCTGTAATAATTTTACATTAAAATGCCAATAAAATTTAGGTCTTGAAATTTTCACAACATTGTAATCTAAAGTAACCATATGATGGTCTGAAAATCCACTCGGTAATATATTAGTGTTAGCTACTCTATTTACTTCTGATTTACTTATATATAACCTATCCAATCTCGCTCCTGTCACAACAGAATCTAATATCTTAATCCAGGTATATTGCTTCACCAAATTGTTTCTACTTCTCCACACATCCACCAACTTTAAATTATTTGTGATATCAAGTAGAAGTTTACTAGATTTCGAGTGAGGCTCATCCCCATTCCTATCCAATAAGAAATGTGTTGTGCAATTCCAATCACCTCCTATTACAACACATGTATTGCCATCATCATGTTGTTTTATTGCATCATATAACTTTTGATATGTTATTTCACGCTGCCATCCTATATTTGGAGCATACACATTAACAAAAAGGAATTTAACACTTTTAATTTCAGCTATAACTAATAACACTCTACCCTTTTCTATCTCTATTGTTGTCACAATTTTTTGACGCCATTGGGATTCAAATTGCTGCACACGTCTGGTCTATGACCGACAGTCACTCCTGAACATTCGTACCTCTTTTATGGATATTCACAAGCAGGATGTAGTGCACGCTTTTAATCAAACACACAGAAGCACCACTACGCATACACTGGAATGTATTCGCCAGTGGCCTCTTATCACTTCACGGAGAAAACGCAGGAGGAAACGCGGGAGTCGGGGTGGACGCATCATCAGACTGAAAGCAATCGAAAGACTCAGGATCGATCTAAATCCGAATCATATGGAGTGTTATGGCGGATATGTTGCCTGGCGACCGCGAGCGCTGGCTCATCGGTGGCTTCAATCTATCATTCCCCTGCGTCCTTCCCCTGTACATTTGGATGGCTTACCTCGGATTGGCCTCTGTCATCGGCAAAACGGCGTGACTCCTGGAAATCTACGTTCTTTGAGGAAAGCTGGAGTTTTCCCCGATGTGATTCATCCGCTTAAAATGGCTCTGATCAACGCTCGATCCTTGGTGAACAAAACCTTCCTGCTCAATGACTTCTTCTCCTCTCATAGTTTGGATTTTATGTTCATCACTGAATCCTGGACTAAGGTTGGTGATCTAACCCCTTTTTCGGAACTAGTTCCAACTGACTGTACCTTTTTTAACTCCCCCCGTCCAAACAGACGAGGGGGGGGGATAGTGACTATTTTTAAAAACTCATTCTCTGTGCGATGCCGGTCGGTTCCTTTCAGTGCATTTTCTAGTTTCGAAGCTCAGCTACTTCATTTAGACTGGAATGGCCCTATTTTATTAGGGGTGATTTACCGTCCTCCACACTCACTCCAGGACTTCATTCAGCAATTCACAGAATTCATTGGTAATATCACCACAACCTATGACCGTTTTTTATTGGTGGGTGATTTTAATATCCACGTTTGTTGTCAATCTAACACCCTATCAAAGGATTTCCTCAGGCTCATTGAATCTTTTAACCTAGTCCAGTGGATAAATGATTCCACTCACATTCAGGGTCACATTTTGGACCTTGTTCTTTCATATGGGATGGTAATCAGTGATGTTGTTATATCTGATTTTATGCTTTCGGACCATAAGCCAATATTATTTTCTACATCTCTTCCTTGCATTTCTCATTCCACTAGTGCAGATGTAAGACTGTCTAGGTCCTATTCCCCTCATTTTGGCTCAAATTTTAACGAGCACTTTATGAATTCCTCCTCACATGTGTTTCTGGACTCACCACTATTGGACTTAGATGCCGACCAGCATCTCAGTTAAACTCTTCTTGGCTAAATGCCCTAAATGAAACTGCTCCGCTTAAGCCCTACAAACCTATACCTAATTATGAACCATGGCTCAACGTGGATATTCGGCGACTAAGACAAGCTAGCAGAAAGGCTGAGCACAAATGGAAGAAGGACAAGCTACATATTTCACTTCAGTTATTTAAAGTCAGCTTGTCGACCTACCAGAATGCTGTAAAGTCGGCTAAAGCTACGTACTTCTCTGACATGATTATGGCAAACCACTCTAGACCAAAGGTTTTATTTTCTGTTATAAACTCTGTTTTAAATCCTCCGGTAAATACAATGTCTGGTGCTTCGGATGAGCTATGTGAAAGCTTCTTGAGATATTTTATTGACAAAATATCTAACTTGAGATGCAATGCCAGCCGCTTTCACACTGAACACTCTTGTCAGTTGTTACCTTCTGTTACCTGGGATGCTTTTGAGCCCATCACTCTGAATCTCCTCAAAGAAACTATAGCCAATATGAAACCTTCGTACTGCTCTCTTGACATAATTTCTCCTAAGTTTCTTAAATTAATTGTTGATTCAGTAGGGCCAGGATTGGTGTCCTTTGTTAATAAGTGCCTCCTCACCGGCTCCATCCCTGCTGCCCTTAAGGAGGCCACTGTCACTCCGTTACTCAAGAAGCCTTCACTGGATCCTGCCGTGCTAAATAACTTCCGTCCAATCTCTGTATTGCCTTTTGTCTCGAAGGTGTTAGAAAAAGTTGTTCTTGACCAACTCCAGCTCTTTCTAAAATGCAATGATATTTCTGAAAAATTTCAATCTGGTTTTAAGTCTGCTCACAGTACTGAATCTGCCCTGTTGAGAGTTTTAAATGACATCTATCTTTCCACGGACACTGGTGACTCTGTGGCTCTTGTTCTTCTGGATCTATCAGCAGCTTTTGATACTGTCGACCACTCTATCCTGATATCCAGACTAGAGTATGATGTGGGGCTAAAAGGTATCGTCCTCCAGTGGTTCCAGTCTTATCTCTCGGGTCGAACTTTCAGAGTAAAGTTAGGAAATTGCTCCTCTTCTGTTGCACATCTAACCTGTGGTCTTCCGCAAGGATCTATCTTAACGCCTTCTCTATTTTCTCTCTACATGTTACCACTGGGCACCATTCTAAGAAGACATGGGGTATCTTTCCACTGTTATGCAGATGACACTCAAATATATGTTCCAATCAAGAGAAATGATCCCTCTGCTCTTTCATCATTACTAGGTTGTCTAGACCAGGGGTGTCCAAACTCGGTCCTGGAGGGCTACTGTCCTGCAGAGTTTAGTTCCAACTTGCCTCAACACACCTGCTTGTAAGTTTTTAGCATGCCTAATGACCTTCAACAGCTAATCAAGACCTTGATTAGCTGTTTCAGGTGTGTTTAATTGGGGTTGGAGCTAAACTCTGCAGGACAGTGGCCCTCCAGGACCGAGTTTGGACACCCCTGGTCTAGACGAAGTAAAATTTTGGCTGGACCAAAATTTTTTATTTTTAAATGAAAACAAAACAGAGATCATTGTTTTTGGGTCCACTGTTAATCCCCAGGCTGCCACCTTCGACCTAGGCAGACTATCGGCTGTACTGGCCTCACTAAACGTATGCGTATTTAGCTATCCAGCGCGTATAAACAGCCAGGTGAGGTGAACAAAGAAATGAGATGATGCTTTATCCTGAGGTCCTTTTTCTCCTCTCTTTTATTTTACACACAGCAGTGCAAAAACAAGCTGTAAAACTGTAAACACAAATAAAAGTATCTATTAACTCAAATTGTCTTCTTCAATCATTTCCAAAACCAAATGCAACACATACATCGTTTTCTACTAAGCATGAGCCGCCATTACACGAGAAACAGAGGAATCTACACTTCGTGGCAACACGTTAATTTTCTTCTTACACATCTTAAGAAAACGACTAATATAAAACACCTAATATTACACACAGTGCTACTCACCGGCATTGCCCCCGAGGGAAACACAACTGAGCGGGGTTTGAAGAAACTTGACAGCAGAATTTACACAACACGGAGTACCACTCGCTCTGGAAAAGTCGTGTACTAACTAAACACTAATCTCGTTCCAAACAAGAATACAAACGAGAATACAACAGGAAATAGAAACAGTACACCAAACCTGTCGTTACCACAAGTGTTCGGTAGATGGCGTTAACGCACTGCAAATAACTAAAGAAACACAAAATGAATGAATGATCATTAAGACCAACACACTCCCTGCCTGGTATCTTAAGGATACCACATCTATTACCTTTTAAATGCATACACTTTACCTAAACACAAGTAACATTCTGTTTAGGGGAGAAAAGTAAGACAAGTTCAGTTACTGGTCTTTTGAACACTTTAGGAGTGCCGTGGCGAATTACTCTGATATCTACAGTCCTGACAACATTATCTCTGCTGGGAAAAGTTTTGATGACCACTGCCGTTGGCCAGTGGTTCCTTGGCACTGCATTGTCTTTAATCAAGATGACGTCTCCTTCCCGCAAGTTAGGCCTTTTGTCCTGCCACTTGGCACGACTTTGCAGAGTGCTCAGGTATTCACGTTGCCATTTGTGCCAAAATGTCTCTGCGAGATGTTGTACCAGCTTCCATTGGTGACGGATGATCTCTGCCTGACCAAAGTCAGGCGGAGGGGACAACGGGGCTCCTGTCTTTTGTGTCAGAAGCATGGAGGGGGTGTGTATGAGAGGGTTCTCAGGGTCAGTTGACACAGGCAGCAGGGGCCTCGCATTCATAATTGCACAAACCTCTGCCACGAGGACCTCGTGCGTCAATGAAGAGAAGCGTTGCTGCAGGAACATGGAGTCTAGGATGCGACGGGCCACCCCGATAAGTCGCTCCCAGGCCCCTCCCATATGGGAGGCGTGTGGGGGGTTGAAAATCCATGTGCATTGTTGGTCTTTGTAGGTAACGTTGCATGTCTGCGTCATCTTCCAGATTCAGTTCTTTTGAAGCACCAGTAAAGTTAGTGCCTCTGTCAGACCTCATCTGTGCGGCAGGGCCTCTGATGGAGAAAAATCTCCGTAGAGCATTTATGAAACTAGATGCACTCAGTGTCTCTATCACTTCAATGTGTACAGCACGCACACACAGACAGGTGAACATTACTGCCCACCTTTTGCTGTTTGCTTGTCCACCTCTCGTCCGACGGCTGATAACCTCCCATGGGCCAAACACGTCCAAGCCGACGTACGTGAACGGTGGGGCAGCTTGTAGCCGGTCTGCAGGCAGATCTGCCATCAGCTGATGCTCTTGCTTGCCACGCAGTCTCCTGCAGGTGACACATTGGGACAGAGTGCCTCTGATACATCTCTTTCCGCCCACCAGCCACAGTCCAGCGTCCCTGATGGCCCCCTCTGTGAAGTGTCTGCCCTGGTGTTTTACCTGCTCGTGATGGTGGCGCACAAGGAGAGTCGTTAGGTGGTGCTGAACTGGGATGATGAGGGGATTGGAGCAGGTTTATCTCAAGGCCAGACTGAGTGATGCGTCCGCCCACTCTGAGAAGTCCAAAACTGTCAACCACTGGGCACAACTTTGCAATGCTGCTCTGTTTTGGAATGTCTGACTTACTCTGAATGTTACTGAATTCACTAGGATATCTTTCTTGCTGCATGTTCTTGATCAGTAGTTTCTTTGCTTTTTCCAGGTTCTCTGGCGTGATTGCTTTCTTACAGGTATGCCACCCTCTGCATGTGTTGTCTTTGTCAGTTTGTCTGAAACACTGGGCTATGTGAATCAAGACCGCAAGTGCTCTTAACACAGAAGTCCACTTTGAGAAGCGCTCGAAGCGTTCAGTTCCTAAGCTGGGCTGTGTGATTTCAGTTCTACCAGAAAGACTCGGGAGATAAATTGAAAGGCTGTATACATTTATTGACAGCTCAGCAAGCATAAATTTATGAGTTCTTTGGCGTAGGCCCCGTCCTTAGCGAGCAAAGCGAGGTTAGCCGAATCTGCATGTCCCGCCTGAGATGAAGGTGGGGGCGCAGCCGACCCCCTGGAGGTAAGGAAGGGACCATCCTGGTGGTGGTGATGGGGAGGATGGAGGGGAAGGTACCATCTTGGTGGTGGTTGGGGAGGATGGAGGTGAATGGCAGCGTCAGCATCTGCGGACTCAGACAAGTGTAAGTACCAATCTTTTATACTGTGGCTGTTAACACCTAGGGGTGGTGATGGCGCAGTGGATAAGACACATGCCTTTGGTGTGAGAGACCCGGGTTCGAATCCACTGTGAGACACCAATGTGTCCCTGAGCACGACACTTAACCCCTAATTGCTCCAGAGGCGTGCGACCTCTGAAATATAGCAATTGTAAGTCGCTTTGGATAAAAGCGTCAGCTAAATGAATAAATGTAAAATGTAACACCTGATTGGATAGGGATTAGGGGTGTAAATATTAATCGATTCGCATCGATTATACAGCCGACGATTCGATGCAACGATGCGTCCGCAAGAGTATCGATTAATGTGTTTGTTTTGCCGCCTGTCTATTTTCAGCATCCGCTCATATGCGTACAAACGATTGTTGTTATGCACTGGGCTAACGTTAGTTAGTCACCGAACTAAACTGCCAGTGTGAATGCACCCTCAGTCACTTAGTCGGCGAATTCCAAGCTAGCAGTTACTAACGTAAACAAACAGGCGCTAACGTGTACAAAAGGCTACTTCAACAGCTTACTTGAAAAGTCTAGGGTGCTTTCACACCAACTCGGAACGGGCACGGTTCGCATGAAAAATCGCTAATTATGTAAACGCTGCCTGTCATGCGGACCCGGGTGGGCACTGGGGTACCAAACCCGAGACTGCCTGGAGGAGGTGCGCTGAGTTCGGTTGCACTCGAACCGTGCCGCGGCTCGCGTGAATGTGAAAGCATCACGGACTCGGGTGCGGACTTGTTCAGAAAGTAAGTGACCTGCGCATGCTTTATAGCTGATTATGATGTATTTAGTTAAATAAAACACATGTAAGGGATGAAAGTGTTGATAATTTACCTTGGATAAGAGCGAGAGTGAGTCTGCAGTGTCTTCGCACACACATAGCGCGTGGACTCAGGGCAACAAATTAATGGAAATCCACTGTCTCCTGCGTTTGCAAAAAGCCAAATGCGACACACACAGTAAACCGGTGTTGTTCACTCAGCTGTGCATAATAGCACCAAATAAAAAAAAAAAAAACACAATATATTGACCCGCGTTCTGTTTTCTATCATGCGTCGTGCACGTTTGCGATGACGTAAGATGCACGGAAACGCACCAGGATTCGATAGAATCAAGTTTTGAACTGTATGCAGTAACTGTTATATTTGCTGTTCTATTTGCAGTGCATTGAGCACAACATACACATTATGTGAATAGAATACTGTTCCTGTATTCTCAATAAAAGGCAAATTATAAACATTTTTGTTGATTTATTTGAAACTTAATAGATATCATGTAAAAATATCGATTATTGAATCGTATCGAATCGAATCGTATCGCGGGGAATTCTGAAGTATCGAAAATAATCGAATCGTTGGCTTAAGAAATCGGTATCGTATCGAATCGTCATGTAGGCTCCGATTTACACCCCTAATAGGGATGAGGTAATACATGACGCGCTGATTGAGTCTTCCTGACAGAACTTAAGCTAAAGCTTCCATTGACTAGTGTTGCGACCTGAGGTCTGATCTCAGAGTCTAATTCTGGGTCAACTAGATCAAACAGTGACTGATGATCAGCTGGAGGCTTATCAGACAAGAAGGCGGGTCCGGTCAGCCAGTTGATGTCTCTCAATGATGCAGCAGCAACGGATCTGGAGCCATGATCGGCCGGGTTGAGCTCTGAGGAGACATACTTCCACTGTTGGGGTGACGTTGCTTGTCTGATGCATTGGACCCTGTTGCTTACATAAACATAAAATCTTCTCTGCTCATTGTTAATATAACCTAACACAACTTTGCTGTCAGAATAGAAAGTGACAGAGTTCATGAGTGAGTCCATGCTACTCACAACAGTCTCAGCTATCTCAACCGCAAGGACTGCAGCACAGAGTTCGAGTCTGGGGATTGTAGTCTCCTTCACTGGTGCCAGCTTTGCTTTGCCAAACACGAATCCGACTTCGGAGCGTCCATGTTCATCGGTCACCTTCAAGTAGGCCACCGCTGCGATTGCTTTGGTTGAAGCATCCGCAAACACACACAACTCTCTCGTGCTTGCTGCAGAGGTGGAAAGAGATGTGTAGCAGTGGGGGATCTGTATGTCTTGAAGGCATTGGAGGGAGGACTTCCATCTCACCCACTCTGTTTGGAGGTGTCCAGGTAATGGCGCGTCCCACTCACCGTTTTCTATGGTCAGCTCTCTCAGCAACGATCTCCCCTGTATAGTGACAGGTGAGAGAAAGCCGAGCGGATCGAAGATGCTGTTTATGGTTGAGAGCACGCCTCTGCGTGTGAAAGGCTTGTCGTCTCGCTGTACTTGAAAGGTGAACGTGTCTGTGACTATGTTCCAGCTGATACCCAGGCTACGCTGCACAGGGACGTTATCCGTGGCAAAGTCCAGGTCTTTAATGCTGTTTGCAAGGTCTTCAGGGGGGAATTCGGCCACAACAGCAGCACTGTTTGACGTGATCTTGTGCAACCGGAGGCTGTTGTGGGAGAGCATCTCCTGTGCCCTCTTCACCAAGTTGATGGCCTCGGACTCTGTTGCAAACGACTTCAGAGCATCGTCAACATAAAAGTCTCTCTCGATGAACGCTCTGACATCAGAACCGAATTCAGATACTGCTTCTTTCGCTGCTCTCCTGAGGCAGTAGATTGCTACAACAGGAGACGGTGTGTTGCCAAACACATGCACACGCATTCTGTAGTCTACAACATCACTGTTCCATTTGTTGTCGCGGAACCATAGAAACCTCAGGTAGTCTCTGTGCTCCTCCTTGACTACAAAACAGTAAAACATGTGTTGAATATCTGCGGTCACAGCAATTTTCTCTTTTCTAAACCTGATGAGAACGCCTAACAGGTCATTGTTCTGATCTGGGCCTTTAAGCAGGACACTGTTCAGTGAAACCCCTTCATACTGAGCACTTGAATCGAACACTATTCGAATCTGATCGGGTTTCTTGGGATGGTAGATGCCAAAAGATGGCAAATACCAGCTTTCTTGTCCTTCTTGGAGGATGGGGGCAATCTCAGCATGTTGACTGTCAATCATCTTTTGCATGAACTGCATGTAATGTTCTTTCATGGCAGGTTTCTTCTCTAGTGTGTGGCAGACTGACTTGAGTCTTTTCATGGCATAGTCTCTGTTGTTTGGCAGACGTTCTCTCTGGGTCCGAAAAGGTAGGGGTGCGACCCAGTTTTGAGTGCTATCTTGACATACCTCAGTATCCATGATCCTCAGGAAGTTAAGATCATCGATGGACGGAGCAGGTTGGTGATCTTTGTCGGTGCAGTGGAAGACGGAGGACTTCAGGTCATCCCCGTGCAGCAGAGAAGCAGTGTGAACGGCGGCTTGCTGAGATAGAGGATCATGACGGACTGAGTGGCTGTATGGAGGGTCTTTCACATGCAGGTGGCTGGAACAGGGTGTGAGGTAGCTGGGGCGGCCATCTCCCAAGATACATGTTTTGAGAGAAGTGACTGAGGAGGGGCGGTGTGCTGTGCCGAGGCACACATCGCCGATCACCACCCAGCCTAGGTCTAGCTTTTGAGCGAATGGGGCATTGTCGGGGCCGTTGATCTGTTTTCTGATCTTGTGTATACTCAAAATGTCTCTCTCTAGTAACAGCAGTATCTGGGCACTGGAGTCTAATGGAGGAATCTCACTGGCTAAGCACCTCAGATGAGGGTGATGTAAAACTGCACTGGGAGTTGGGATTTCAGACCTGTTGTCCGGAAGTTCATTGCATTCAATGAGGACGGGAAGAGGGACGCAAGTCTTTTCGTCCAGTGACTCCAGCATGTAGCCACAAGCTCTCCTTCCAGAAGTCTCTATGCTGCCCGCACACGTCTTGAGCGTGTACGAAGATGGAGTGCTATTGTCGCTGAATATCTCAAAGAATTCTGTACGTGCAAGGGATTTATTACTTTGCTCATCAATGATAGCATACACTCTAGTTGTTGCTTCTCTCTGGCCTTGTGGATAGACACTAACTAAGCATATTTTGGAGCAACCTCTAGCACTCATACCCTCACCGCATACCTCAGTGCACTTGGAGGAGACCGTCTCTGGAGGCTGCTGATTCTCACTGCCCTCCCTGCCGTTCTCTAACGTAGCTGGGGGTGGCTTTGCTTTCCATGGTGATGGACCTGGATGGAGGGCTTCGACGTGTTTGATGCTCTGACATTCTTCACATGTTATGGTTTTGTCACAGTTCTTTGCAATATGTGTGGTTGAAGCACAACAGCGGTAGCAGATGGAATTGTCTTTGAGATATTGTTTACGGTCAGCTAGCAATTTGTCTCTAAAGCTCCTACATGCTCCTAATGAATGGGGCTTTTTGTGGATTGGGCATTGCTTGGTGAGATCTAGAGAGTCAGCTTCAGGCTCACTTTTCTGGCTGTACTCTGCGACTTGAGTCTTGTGAACTGCAACCGAGTGGTTGACTCTACTCTGGATGCTTTTGGGTTTGTCTCTATTTGTGGAAGGCAGATGTGGCATGGTGACTCTGAAACTGGGATCGTTTCTTGCTTTAGCTTGGTTCTGGATGAAGTCGACGAATACGCCGAATGGGGGAAAGGAAATCTGATGCTGTTGCTTTATCTGAGAGCCGTAGGACATCCACTTCTCTTGTAGATTATACGGGAGCTTTTCTATGATTGGGGCTACTCCTCTAGCAGTGTCAAGCAAGTCGGCTAAGTCGCGTAGCTTGGCTGGCTCTTTGTTGGAGATTCTCGGGAAGCTTTCCAGTCTGGCAAATAGCGCCCCTTCAATAGCTTCGGGGGTACCATAGCACTCTTCAATGCGCTGCCAGATAGCTCGGAGGCCACCCTGCGGGTCTCTGATGTAGGCTGCTCTGAGCCTGCGTGCTTGTTCGGACGACTCTTTGCCGAGCCATTTAATCAGAAGGTCAGTCTCTTCTGCTACTGACAAGCCTATATTGTCTATGACATTGCAGAATGAAGCTTTCCACGCCCAGTAATTCTCTGCCTTATCGTCGAACTTCATCAGCCCTGTGGAGACGATCTGGTTTCTAGCGATGAACTTCGCCAGGTCAGCAGTCGGGGAGCTGTGTCCATCTTGAGCAGACGTGTGACGAGGCGAGGAAGGGCATGGAGCAGGACTGGGTAGCCCATGGTCTTCTCCTCTCTGCCATGCTTGGTTGCTGGCTTGGTGTGGGCTGTAATACGTACTAACAGGTAACATGGATGGCTGCTGTGGCTGTAGTGGTACCTGTGACGGTGGTGGCAGCCGTCTTAGGGCTGGTATCGGTCTCCGGGACTCTGCTGGTGGGTGTGTCGGTAGCTCTGCAGGCGATGTTGCTGGATGCTGTACTGTAGGTCTTATGGCTGGCTGCGTTGGAGGACGTGCAGGTGGAAGCGGGTGGCTGTGCAGGCTGGGCGGAGTATTATAGCTTTCTTGTTTTATATCTCTCTGCGGTGGCACGCTGTTTGCAGTGAAATACCTTTGGATCAGTTCTGACTCCGGTTCCCCGAGGCTGTTGTCATCCTCTAATTCTGCTTGAAGAACTGCTGCTTCAGCTATTGCAGCCTCCATTTCTTTTCTACACCGCAATGCCTCCAATTCAGCCTCTGCTTTGGCAGTTCGTAGTTCTGCTTCAGCTTTCTGAAGTTTCAGTGCCATTTCCTTTTCAGAATAGGCTGCTTTGGTTCTTGCTGCTTGAGCTCTGGCTTTAGCGGTTGCTAGCGCAGTGCTCCTTCGTGAGCTGCATGTTGATCCGTGTTGAGATGGTGCACGAACAGAGCTTGTTGCAAATAGCTCTGATCTCGCCTCCCAGTCACCAGCTTCTGCTTCAGTCACACCAGTGGGAATTTGCATTTTGGTCGGAGAATCCATGTCTTATGGAGCAGGGGAATCGGCAAGTCACATGCAGGCTTGATGAGAGCAGGTTAATGGAGGGGAGGGGGGGGGGGGGAGAGGGGGAGGGGGAGGGGAGAGAGGGGGGGGGGGGAGCTTGTGATTTGAGTGTTAAGAGTTTTGAGACTGTTTGTTTGTTTGATTTGTGAACCGTTTGTATCTGAATATCCCCATTGGTATATTTGACCCTTTGCCTGTTCACCGACACTGATTTGGACTGCCTTTTTCAGTTTGTTTACCTGATTGTACATATATTGTAAATACTGATTTTTGGGAAAGTAGGGAGCTTGACGCCATTCTCTTTTTTTTATTGTAAACTGTTTGATCTCTGTTGTTTGGTTAGGGAGTTAGGTTTGCAGATTGTATTTTCATTTTCTCTTCTTTTGGGTTAGGGTTTAGGAAAGAGGTTTCAAAGACAAGTTTGTCAGCTCCTGAATCATAAGTCCCAAATTAAGTAAATCAAATTTTTTGTTCTAAATCCTTGCAAATCTCTGACTCTTTCATGTTGCCCCTTTTCCCCCAGACGCGGTGTAACACTGATTAACTATATAAAGGACGAGAGGAGATTCGGCCTTACAAGCAAATAAGCTTTGTGTTTGTTTTCCCATTTCTTTTGGGTTCTTTCTTAATTGTGGTTTTGTTAATATTTGTTACTTTAATACTTTAAGTTGTCCTATTGTTGTTAGTTTGTTTATTATATTTTGTTAGTCATTTTTGAAACATCTTTGTTTTTTTTCTTCTTGTTATGATACATATTTTCTTTGTGTTATGGTAAGTTTTGTTATTTAAATAAATGTTTATGCGCCATATTTTGGTAGTGTCCTTCTTCATGTTGGGTTCCCCCTTTCTGCCGAATTTAAATAGGGGTTCGTAACACAGGGTTACATACGTAGCCGAGACATTCCCGTTCACAGCTCAATAGCTGAACACTATACCACAGCGACATGCTTCACACACACCAACACAATCACCCGACTGCTGTTCACACAGATCTGGGAACCAGGACTCAGTTCCACGTCCAAATGACAAAACCTGAAATACGTCAGCCTGGAATCGTCCAGTGACTGAACAGCAAAGGAGAATCCACTGCAATAACACAGAGCTTAAAGAAGTAGAAGTGACCTGAGGAACACACCCTAACTAGGGAACGAGATGCTGCCTTTAACTCTGCCATACTTCCTTCATCTGAGGATTGATGGACGAGTCCAAGCGTGGCGTTCGTGTCATCAGCCAATGGACTGCTCATATTCTCTACGGCTTCAGACTGGAGAGTGTGTCAATAGTGTCAGCGACTCATTTCTCACTCAGGAAAACAGGGTTACACGTCTAACCAAGACTATTCATTTTAAAACTAGATGAGAGTGCACGTATAAAGGTAGAATAAGTTGCACTTACATTTACAGGCTTTAAGTTGTTTTGCTGTGATGTATTACACACATTTCCATCATGCATGAAAAATATTTGAATATATAGTCTGTAAAAGCTTCCAAGGAAAGGAATGCGTTTATTAGAGATGTTAACAAAATCTGCAGGGTCTAGCAAAGTCAACAAAGCTAAGAAACAATTAAATTAAAATCAATAAATGAGACATTTCATCATAAGAACAACTAACAGGGTGATGGAGACAGTGCAGTGTTGTCATGGTAACATTCATTGCAGATAAAGAGGAAATTACATCGTCTTTCCCACTTCAAGGCTCTGTCCTTTAGAATGAGTAGGGCACAAGGATTCTTACTTTTGATTGGAATTCACCCTAAGTTATTCATATTCATTTATCTTGGTGTAAACTTCCTTATTGATGTGATCACATTCATTTGGAAATAAGGGTTTGTCCATAGTTTATCCACAGCATGTGCATTACAATATTTAAAGGTCTGAAAAGAGAAATACTGCATGTATCCTCGTGGGTCAGCTTGGGTCACTACTGTATGTGTGCACTTATTTACCCTATTAATTTCTGTAAAATTCTATTTTAAATTTAATCTAAATGTGCAAGATTTTACAGAATCATATATATATATTTGAGAAATGTAATAATGATTGAATATAGATGCCTTTTTATTAGAAATGAGATTATACATTTTACACTTGACATGTTACATTAAAGGCACCAATCTGAATAGTTACATAACAGCCAAACGTCTGACTCCTAAACCAATCACTGGTGCATATGTCTGTGCTAATCCATGAAATATGTAAAGCAGAGAGAAGTAATGACAACAGCAGACACAAAGATCTTTCCCTCGAGATAAACGATATGAAATACTGAGGATATGAGGAGGAGGAGGAGGAGAATGTGTTCATTTAACACTCATCTCTGTGGCGTTTTCACAGCATCTCTCTTCTCTCTCTCTCTCTCACACACACACACACACACACACACTCACACTCACACTCACATTCTGCTCTTGCACAAGCTGAACCATCACTTGCCACCCACTCGATTACAGAGCTGTGCAAGAACACACACCACAACACACAATACACACAAACCCCTGGCACACACACGTATCTCAGAGCTCAAAGAGGTGCACACTACACACCATTGGCACAAACTGTGTAACATTACAAACACATGTAGAAAATATGCACACACAATTGAAATAAATATATTTGTAGTTTAAAGTAAACACACATACACGTCATACACACACACACACACTAGTGTCATAATGCTAGCCAACAAAATTTATTTCTATTTATTGCTTTATATCCAACATTTTGACTAATTGTATTGAACACCAACTGCATTACCCACACCTCTATTCAAACCATCACAAACTATTAATCTTATATCTAAACACACACAATCATGTCGCATTATGTTATATTTATACACATAACCCAAAATATACAGAGAAACTAATGCAATTGAAGGCACATACAAAGCGCACATCCACTCAAATGGGGAAGCATGCCTCTCTCTCTCCCACACACACACACACGCACACACACACACACACGCACGCACGCACTCACGCGCACGCACGCACTCACGCACGCGCACGCGCGCACACACACACGCACGCACACTCCATTAAAAGCATATATAACTGCGCAATGTGCTCTGCTAACACCCCCGAGATACACAAATTCTGCAGATTTCTGTGATTTCTCATCAACCAGCAGCAGTTCACACTCATTTCAGTTCAAACGAATAACATAAATACCAGTTTCTTAAATCATCATATACATCAGATAACTCACACATACATATGCTATATTAACTTAATCTATTTTAATACTCTATTTATTATATACATTTTCATCTCATTTCATACACAGTATTATAGGGTTATTATAAGCATTACATTTGTTATTTCTCTCTGCTACTCAATCATACAGGGTTTTTATACTTACCTTGATTTCTTTCTCCCTTTTTCTTGCTGGTTGGTGTTTTCCTGTCTTTACAGTGTGTTGCAGGTTTTATGATTGGTAGCTGGTAGTGATCTTCCTTTGTCTCAGACAGGGAATGAGCCTGGGGTTCTGTGAATGTTTTAACTTCTCTTTAGTTAGGGTTATGTAGGATTCAGCGTTATGGAGAGGGTTTGCAGTGAGGAAGATGCTTTCATTTTCCTCTCTGAGTGTCAGTTCTGCCTTCCTCCCAACAGCCTGTAGGAGTGAGTCATCAGTCCTCGACCAATCACAGGCTGAGTATCCGAATCTCATCAGAATCACAAGAAAGCTTGTTGAGTGATAGAAGTGGGCAGAGCCGACCATTAAAGCTTCAAAAGGAGACAAGATGCGCAGGTTTCAAGAGAGAGAGAGAGAGAGAGAGAGAGAGAGTGAGAGAGAGAGTGAGAGAGAGTAAGAGAGAGGGAGTGAGAGAGAGTAAGAGAGAGAGAGTGAGTGAGAGAGAGTGAGAGTGAGAGAGTGAAAGTGTGAGAGTGAGAGAGAGTGAGAGTGAGAGAGAGAGAGAGAGAGAGAGAGAGAGAGAGAGAGGCATTCACAGAAAACAAGGGAGGAAAAAGCCGAAGATATTTCTTTTATAGGTCCAAGCACCGAAAGTGTTTTTGTGTTTGTACTGATTTTCTTATTCTTCCTTATTTTTCTGTCCTAAAAGTATATGGGCATCAGAAGCCCCAAACTTGACTGGATGGTTCCACTCGTGTACCGACACTAGGTGGCACAATAAGGCAATTTGCATTTTGGAACATAACTTTGGAAACTTGAGAGCTAAAAACAAAGCTCTTTTTCCAGAATCCTTGAGTCAAGCACAACCAAATGTATATCTCCAATTAAATATCCACCTATACATTTTTTTCTGCCATTTCCTTCATAATCAATGTTCTTATTAACATACTTTTTCAAGTTCCTCTTAGGCCTTTTGCCCGATCTTCACCAAAATAGGCAGGCAGCAAGTTAATTAATAGACCCTTTTCACATTTCCGGTTTTCTCAGAAGCGGAAGTTGTCATAGATGAGTAAACTTCAATAGCGGTGAATCAGAGACAACATTAAATATTAGTTAGTTAATGGTTGAGCATAGTCGACAGTGCAAAGTTTGTGAAGCAAATGTCTAAAACGTTTAGCTTGATAATTCATCAAGCTGTAATGGATTTCAGGAAACGGTTCACCACCTCAACAGTGAAAACTGTCACGGCTAGCACTAGCACAGCTAATAGTAATGTCGCCATGCAGTGACAGAGCCTGGTGACGGCGAGGAGCTGCTTCTACTGCTGGATGATGACACTTGCCCGGATGATTTAGGGAAGGATGGACCTGTGTAAGTCAGATTAACCCTCTGGGGTCAGTGGTTATGCCGGCGCGATCACCTCGCTTTTTTTCTTATCTGTGTAAAAGAGACTCAAATAACTCATATTTTTGTCATACAGGCAAGTGTTATACATCATTCAAAACTGTTAAATGTCTACTTTTATTTGTGTGCACTCATAATAAAAACAAAATGTTCTGCTTTTCGTAAAATAAAGAAAATAAACATGATGCACGTTCTGCCGTCTCTCTCAGTGTGACATTCTGAAACGACAGAAAATGTAACTCAGCGAATACTTGGCACATATACATGAGTCATTAGAAAGCTTGAAGTGTCTATTTTTAAATTCACATGCTAATCGTCCACGTGAAGGAACGCAAACCTGTAAACGCCATCACCTTAAAACAACGAATCAAACTTTATCAGTCCTCTGCTTTCCATCGAGTTCGGAAGACACGCTTCGAGTTTACCTTGGACTTACCTCAGAAGAAGAAGAATGCGATTTGAAGATAAGATTTTTAAGGTAAGAAATTAATTATCACTTATAATAGTTAACGTGTTATTGTTGCATAAACTTCACATTGTACTAGATGAACTGGTGCTAGACTAAAATGTATGAAATCGACAGAAACATGTTGAAATATGAACTTTTGACAGGCAACCTTTCAATGCTAAATAAATAGACATGTACGACACAAGGATGATTTAAAGGGACATTGTGTAGGAATTTCTCCCATCTAGCGGTGAAATTGTATTTTGCATTCAAACGAATTGCTCTCTCCAGTGCCTCGCTTTTTCAAATGCGTGTTGCATCTACGGTAGCTGTTATGTACCAAAAAGCTATGACAAGATGTCTTCTAATAGCACTTCGTCAAGTTTTCCTTCGGGTGAACAGGTTTGTTATTTCAAACAAACTGCAACTTGACACAACGAACAAACGAATGTTACAGTATGAATAATAACAGTGCAATGCAGCTTTTAAACTTGACGGGGCCGTGAAGCGCTTCTCACTGCTCTGCTCCTGCGTTTCTGCTGCTTTCAGTCACGTGGCGCTGGCTCTGAACGAAAACGCGTTGGCCTAGAACTTTTTGACCCTCTCTGCTATTATAGTTTTTCAAAATGGCGGAACGACATGGAAGCCTCCGTGGACCTACCCGTCACATGTATTTAAAGATAATAAATTCTTCGTTTACGAGGATAAGTCAGATCATTGGCAGAGGTATTTGTACACCATTGAGGACATATTTATGAATAAAAATATTGATTTTAGATAATACCTAAAAAACTACACACAGTCCCTTTAAGCTTGATAATATAAAACATGATATAAAAGTAGGCTAGTATGTATACTAATATGATGAATATTCTAATGTTTAGACCCGTGTTTACTGTTAAATACGCTGGTTGTGGATATCCGTTCAAACTTAGAGGTTTATAATGTGGTAACAATAATGTAAAGCATTGTAAGTTTGGGTCTCTCACGCTGTGCGTTTGAAAGCAAAATGCGCCAAACATTAGTCTACATGTTTTTACTCCAATCTCATTCCATAACGAATTATAACATTTGATGTAACATATAATCCATATATTTTTCTCTTGTGTAGTGTACTGAAGTGTTCCTTTTTATTGATTTATTGTCATAGGCCGCCTGCATTTCTGTAAAGTAAAAACAATTATTATTTTATGCAGCCCTACAATTATATGCCTACAAGATACAACAAACCTGGTGTTCATTTTATATATATATAATTTTTTTTTTTTTTTTTTTTTTGTGTGAATTTTAAAATCACAATTTTAACCAGAAAAATCACAATTAGATTTTCTTCTCCAAATCGTGCAGCCCTGTAGTTTCTCCTGATACCAGCATGTTCACATTTGTCTTTTTTTTTATATATACAGGGACCAGATGACACTGATGAGCCCTGCTGACTTAAACATTCACACGAGTCTCTGTATGTCACAAACTCAGGAGAAGACAGACAGGTTAAGGTGCACACAGTGTTTATTAAAAGCAGAGTGCTGGTGGAACAATGGGAACCAGACGATGGTGAGAGGATGGTGACTTGTAGAAGGATGATGGTGACTTAGCTGGCGATGACTGATGTGGATTCTCTGTGCAGGAGACGAGTGAACACGAAGACAGGCGATCAGGATGACGGACAGGAGTCTGGATACTGGACGAGACGATCTCAGGTGAGTAGCTTGGTAATGAGTCTGACATAAAGCAGTGTATACTGCAACGAGACCAGATAGGGAGTGAAAGGTGAAGGTATAAAGGCTGTGTTGATGAGGGAGTGCAGGTGCGGGGAGTCAGTACTCTGGTGATTGTGAACGAGTGGGCGGGTCCTGGTAATTGAGTGATGATTGGGGCTGTGACGTGTGGCTGACTCTGTGACACTGTACATAAACATGGTAAACTGAAGCAAACACCTTGGAAATGGGCACAAAGGTGTGTGACTGTTCACGTCTCTCTGTTTAGATCAGTGTGCTCAATAATGTGCCTTTTTGTCTTTTGAATCTTAGGACTATGTTGTGTTGTAAATAAATCCAAGTAATCAAAAAGCCATTCTTTTTTAAATCTCTCCTCATTCTTTGTTTATAGTTCCCTCACAGTCCCACCTAATAGGACCATTAGGGGAGGGTCTTTGTCTTCCCAGGTGTGAAACACTTGTTTGATACCAGAAAGATGTCATTTTTGCAAGCATGGTTACAGAAAAGAGATTGGCTTGAGAATTCAGTTAAGGCAGATGCGGGCAGATGTGGCCCTCTGCTACCCTTGCAGTATATTTAGGGTTAGATGTGCTACGCAGATCTCGATCGGGCAGCGCAGAGTGAGACTAGACTTGACCCAGCATTTAAAACCAAAGGCTTCTATGACTGGAAGCAAGCCGTGGAAACAAGGATTCAACAGACTTCAAAGAACATTTGACTTGATATAGTAGAAAGAAAAAGTAAGCCAAATAGATAAGGGTAAATAAGTCTACACTACTGCATGTAGACAAATACAGAGAAATCGATACTACATTTATTATTCAAGTTGAAGTTCTGAACCTGGTGTCTAATCAGTTAAAATTGAGGTAAAATTGAGGCCTTTGATCATATGGATGAAGGTGGGAGTTCATGTCATTACTGAATTCAGCATCAGGAAGGACCCACAGTTGGTTGAAATTGTGCGAACAATTCCAAAACATGCCACCTACACAAGCCATGAACTTCAAAACAAACTCAGTGTAATGAGCAGCATTGTTACTAGAGGTGGACAAAGTACACAACTCCCTTTCTTGAGTGAAAGTACAGATACTACTGGTCAAATATTACTCTGTTACAAGTAAAAGTTGTAAAGACCGATTTTTACTTAAGTACAGAAAAGTACAGAAGTACTCATTTTTAAAAGTACTTAAGTATCAAAAGTAAAAAGTAAAGGTCAATGCATTGTTGTATGTAATACTTATAGTACCTTATGCTTCTGAATCTATGCCTGCCTCATATCCTCATATCAAAATCATATGTATTTCTAGAACACAGTTCCAGTAGTGGGATTGAATGTGAGATTGAATAAATGCACTCAATAACGTCCACAATGGTTTCAGACACCCAAATGGCTGTTCCCTCAAATAGTGCCCTATTTAAAATTTTTTGGCTTTTAGTATGAATATGTTAGCCTTGCTGCTATATATAAGCTAGTGTGCTCCAAAACAATGACAAAATTCGCATTGAAAAGACCAAACCCAACGTTGAAAATGAAAATCAGATTGATGTCAGAATCCAACGTCAGATTGACGTTAATCTCCAACGTTGGACAGACATTGTATTGTGGTTGAAAATGAAAATCGGGCTGACGTCAGAAACCAACATCAGTCGGGTTATGACATCAACCCGACTTTCATTTCCAACCAAAATGCAACCCCTGCAACCAAAATCATCCCCTGAATGACGTTATTACTTTCTACTCAAGGACCTTGACAGAAATGTAGTGGAGTAAAAAGTATGATATTTGTCTTTCAAATGTAGTGAAGTTAAAGTAAAAAGTTTCCAGAAAAAATAATACTTAAGTAAAGTACAGATACTCAAAAAGTGTACTTAAGTACAGTACTCAAGTAAATGTACTTTGTTACTGTCCACCTCGGTAATCGGTGATTCATGGTTTACGGTGAAAGTAGATGGAACCAGGGACCCTACTGGAATGAAAAACATTTCTATTGTAGTTCGCTAATTCAGTGAAAAAACACTGGAAAATTACAGAACGACTGCTTGTGATGACCATCGCAAATTTGGGGGATGCACAAACCATCACAAACATGATAGTTTCAGAGCTGACCAAGGCAGGCTTGAATACGTCTAAGATTCTGAGTCAAGTGTACGATGGAGCCGCGGTGATGGCGGGCAAATGTGGTGGAGTTCAGCGACTTGTGTAAGAAAAAGATGTCCGGGAGATACACTGCTTAACTATCAGCTGCACTTAGTTGTTGTGCATGTGTTATCAGCTGAGCAAGCTTTTTATTTTTTTATTTTTTTATTTGGATCCCCATTAGCTTCCACCATGGTGGTCGCTAGTCTTCCTGGGGTCCACAGAAATCACATTACAAAAATACAAAAATTCAATTAATCAATACATCAATAAGATCTATAAGAGCTATACGATATATTAGCTACCATGACACACATTTAAAATAAGTTCGAATTATACAATTATGCAAAAGCAACATCTATTCAACATGTAATTCAAAACAATTTAAAACAAAAACAAACATGCAAAAATAAAATAACATAGGTAATACTTTCACACCTGTAATCTCTGTTTTATTATTTTCTTAAAAGAAAATTTACTTTTAAGTTCCCTAACACTGGATGGAAGTAAGTTCCACTCTACAGCCCCTCTATATACAATAGTTTTCTTCATAAAATTACACCTTGGACTGGGAGTAATCATTATCCTGAGCGTGTCACATGCTCATGACCATATCCACTAAACAATATTTTTCTTTTATAAAGTTATATGCTTCATTAGCCATGACCTTGTGCATAAGCAACAAAAGATTATATTTTACTTTTGCCTCTACTGTTAACCAAGATAATCTAATATGCATCTCACACACACTAGCGTGAAAAGAACAGTGCAGAACTACTCTGGCTGCTCTATTCTGTGCAATTTGAAGTTTTCTTAGATGTTTTTGGGCCGCGCTACTCCAAACTACTGGACAATAATATAAGTGAGACAGAACAAGACTTTGGACGACGTTTTTCAATATAGCAGTTGGACAATATACAGAGCATTTTCTGGACATAGCGATACCCCTGCCCATCTTACTGACAATGTGGTCAATCTGGTCTGACCAAGATAATAAATTATCAAGTCTAACACCCAGCAGTGTGAATCTAGTAACCTGCTCGACCACATTGTTCTCTATATGCAGATTAAGTGGGGTGATACTTGGTAACATGTATCTATTGCAAAATATTATACATTTAGTTTTAGAAATATTCAGTACTAATTTATTCTTTTTCACCCAGTCCACTACTGTATTTAACTCATGCTGAAGATTCTCATTGAGTTCAGGCAATGTTGATGCTGCATTGAATAAAGTTACATCATCAGCATACATAACAACACTAGCCTTTCTAAAAACATATGGAAAATCATTTATAAATATTGAAAATAAAAGTGGACCCAGGCAACTTCCTTGTGCTATGCCGCATGATGTAGTTAAGCAATTGGATAGACTTCCATTAAAATAAACCTGTTGCGTCCTATTAAAAAGATAACTATCCACCCAAGTTAATGCTGAGTGTGAAAAACCATATGCTTTGAGTTTGGCTATGAGAAGACTATGATCTATTACATCAAAAGCTGCTGTAAAATCCAAAAACGCAGCTCCTACTAGTTTCCCTTCATCTAAACCTGTTAGCCACTCCTCTGTCATTTGTGCTAGAGCAGTGTTTGTGGAAAAGCCTTGTCTATATGCATGTTGGAAATTTGTCATCAATTCATTTGTACTGAAATAATCCATTATTTGATTAAAGATGATCTTCTCTAAAATTTTGCTTAACACTGGAAGTAAACTGATTGGTCTACTATTTGATCCAGTAAAGCCCACTTTTGCATCTTTAAGAAGGGGTATAATTTTTGACTGTTTCCAAAGCTCAGGAAAAGTGCCACTCAAAACAGACCTATTAAAAATGTGACTTATAGGTTTTGAGAGTTGAGTCGCAGCTACTTTAAGTATTCTTCCTTCCAGATTGTCTATGCCTGCAGATGTTTCAGTAGATAGACCCTGTAGCAGCTTCTCTACGGCATCCTGAGTTACAGTATTAAATTGGAAGTTGCAGTTTTTGCCCTGCATTATGTTATCAACCAATTTCCGGCATGCATCACTGTCAGTTTTATTCATATTAGATCTTAAATTGTCCACTTTTCTTGTAAAAAACTTGTTAAAATAGTTTGCAATATCATGTGGCTTCGAAATGAACTGCCCCTCACATTCAACAAATTTTGGGGATGACTTTGGCTTCTTACACATTAATACATTCAGTATTTTCCACAGTTTTTTTCCCATCATTCGCGGAGTTATAAATTTTCTGTTTAAAATAACATTCTTTTTACTATGATTTAGTTTTGTGACTTTATTTCTTAATGTGCAGTACGTCTTCCTATCTTCAGGTTTCCCTGTTTTTTGAGCAACTGTTTTGACTTTATCCCTTTGAAGCATCAACAATCTCAATTCATTGTCCAGCCACGGAGCACTGTTACTTCTTATTGACATTTTCCTAGGGGGAGCATGCATATTAACCAATTTCATTAATTTATCCATAAACATATTTAAAGCAGTGTTGACATTCTGTTCTTCAAGAACATCTGACCATTGCATATTATTAATGTCTAATATAAATGACATTGGGTTGAACTTTTTAAAAGACCTGCAGAGAACAATTCTAACTCCAGATTTAGGCAATTTAGTTTTTCTTGATAAAGCGATCAAATTGTGGTCACTACATCCCACAGCTTTAGAAACTGTTTGTGAACAAACCTCTGGTATATTAGTGAATATCAGATCAATGCATGTAGATTTATTCCTGCCATCAATACCTACAGAGATTCTAGTCGGCTGAATAACAAGCTGGGTGAAATTACAGAGACTGGCCATTAAGGACAGTTTTTTGCGTAAGGGACAAAATTTGGAAAACCAATCTATGTTAAAATCCCCTAAAAGAAAAGTGTCTTTACTTTCATCAGACACTCTATCCACAATTTCACATATTTCGTCTAAGTAGCTTGCATGAGCGCTTGGAGGACGATAACAGCATCCAACTAATAAAGGCTTAGAGTGAGGGATGTGGATCTGTATCCATAATATTTCAATATCAACACACATTATATCATTTCTTGGAAGGACTACAATACTATCTTTAATGTATAATGCTACACCTCCACAATATATTTATCGGGGTCTCTTCTGTACAGGTTATAGCCATCAACTGCAACAACAGAGTTATCAAAACTGTCATCCAAATGGGTTTCAGTCAATGCTAAGATGTGAATATTCTCCGATTGACAAAGTGTAATTATTTCTTCAATTTTGTTTCTGAGGCTACATATGTTTAAGTGGGCCAGGACTAGACCCTTTTTAGCAAACTTTGACAAAGATGATTGTGTTTTCTTTCTGCCTATATTCATAGCTACAGATTTAAAAATGTACAGATAATTTAAAATACCACGCTTCAAGTTCTAAAATACTCTTTAAGTTATACATTTTCTGTATGTCCATCTTTTGGCCCAATGACTAACTTGTCGTACCTCAGCCATGCTCTTTCACCCCTTTCCCTCGCAGCCTTCAGCTTTGGCCAGAGTTCTTTTCTTTTCTGTTGCACTGCCCCAGAGAAATCCTCATTTATGTAGATGTTGGTCCCCTTCAGCTTTTTAACAGTAGAGAGGATATGCTGTTTGTCTTTTAGCCGCAGCAAATTCACCATGATTTTTCTTGGCCTTCCCCCTTCTTGGTACTGACCGATCCTCTGTACCCGCTCCATCTCAATCTTAGTACAATCGAGCTCTAAATTACTAGAGAACATATGTTGAACTTTAAGCTGCAATTCATTCCATTTTTCTCCTCCAACATCAGGTATCCCATCGATAATGATATTTTTCCTTTTATGTTGATTATCAATGTAATCCAACTTTGTAAGCAATTCATCAACGTCCTGTTTTGACTTCATAATATCGCTTTCAAAGGATTTTATTTTAGTTACAATTCCCTTATACCCTGACATCTCCTCCTCCATTTTGATTTGTGTGAACTCCAAACTTGTCTTCAGCTCCTGGACGTCTTTTATGACGCCATCCAGCCTCTTATTAGTTCCATCTATCATCACTTGAATGAATCCTTTGAAGTTCTCTTGCTGCAGGTTTAGCATTTCCTTGTAGAATTCTTTTTGCTGCTCCAACAATTGTGTAACCATAGCCATGGTAGCAGCAGACTCATCCTCACATGATGTATTTTTCTTGGGAGGCATGATATTCTTACCACGATGTACCCCAATGATGGTCTGACACTAGTACTGTCCTTACCTCAATTTCCCAATAGTGGATGATACAGGACGGCGATGCTAAAATGTACTTTATGCTCTTAGTCCTGTTAGTCCTGTTGAGGCCTGGTGGCCTAAAGGCCTCTCGGCTTTGTTTGCAACAAAAAGTCCTTTCAATAGTGATGTAATCCACAAATTAACAAAGGAGAATCAGCCCAAGTTTGGTTTGGTTTGCTTCAAAAAGTAGTTCACTTTCAAATTTAACTGAGGGATTACAAAGATATTTGATGGATTGTTGCAAAGTTACCCTGTTTGGACTCAGTTGCATCATGTCCAAAGCATTTAAAGATTTATTCAGCATATGCAACACACTTTATAACTTCTTCCCTAAACCCACCGGTGCCCTGCACAGGTGACAGATCAAACGTTTACTTGAGCAGAGGTGGACTGGACACATGGCTACTGTTGCCGTCATCGTCAGTTCATTCGAGGACATTACATCCGTTCTTGAGCATGTCAGCTCTGCAAAGACTTATGGAGCTGAAGTCTGCATGGACGCAGTCGGACTGTTAAAGGTGGGGTATGTGATTCTCTTTTTTTGTCCATTTTTTCAAAATAACTTCAAATCCTATTCCTAACCCACTTACAGCCACTGAGTTAGAAGCACTGAAATGAAAATTAAGCAATTTAATCATCTGTGGAACGGGCAGGACTCGAAAAACTCCAGCCAATCATTTCCAAGACCACCTAGAATCATTGGACAGTAAGTTCGTCAATCAAACGGTCGCACCACACCCCCCTCCCCCCAGCGCGCGTGACCCCCTTCCTGCGCATACTCAAAGCTCGTGACGCATGCGCATCTCGTCAGTAAAGCTGGTTCCATGATTAGTAGTAAATCGTCATTACAATCTCTCGCATCTGAGTTTTCGCTCGTGCAGGATTGCGCGTCCATGTTCTTCGAATGGGTGAAGTCAGAGCCAGCGTTGGAGGAAAGAAAGTAGGACCATTTGAATTGTGTATTTTCAAAATCTGCCGGTCGTTTTCCAAATCACATACCCCACCTTTAAGGGATGTGATAGATGAAAGCTCTGTTTTCTTCTGTTATTTGCTTCACGAGGTAGGCCTAAGACATTTATTTTGTATGTGTGTGATAAAAAATATTCTCCCATATATTTTTTAGATTTGCTAAGTTTCATTTGATAAAAGAAGAGTTATCTTTAATAAATATAAATAAAAATAAAATAAAAATATACATATATAAAATAATATATTTGAAGTTTCAATCATGTAATATTATAAAAAATTTCTCACTTCAATTTGATAGAATTGTGTTATGAAATGTAAATGCGTAAAAATGGGCTAAACTATTTCTGAGTGTGTGCATGCACTAAAACATTTACAGTTTGTTTTGTATTTTGACAGTCAAATTTCTGTCTAACAGAATAACTAACAGCATTTTTAATCATTCTTCAATGTTTTGCTATTCGGAATGGCAGAAGACCTTTCAGTTAAAACAACCTCTAATTAAAACGCCTGATACCCTGTAGTTCTTTTGTTTTTGTCAATCCTGCTCAAACAAGGAGAGGATACAGACCTTAAATGAAGACCTGGCATGAATCTTCAGCTGGCGAATGTGTGCGCAATGTGTTCATCTCCGCAGTGAAGATGAAATCTGCATTCTCTGGGACACGTCAGATACACCTGTCCCAGCAACACGGAGTTGACCGGTAAATAAGACCCTGAGTGAGTTTGTAGTTGAAGAAACAACTGCCAACATCAATGATAGATTGGAGCTACGCAGACTGTACTTTAGTGCTTTGGATCATATTCTTGGTGAAATGTAAGTGTGCTTCAGTGAACATAATTCAAAATTGGTCACTGCATTGCCGCTCTTGACCCAGAAAATAAGACCTTTAAGATGTAAAGTCCATAAAGCCCATCATGGATTTAACAAATTCTAGCATTGTGGAAATGGAGTGCATCGTTGCACAGCAATATATCTCCAGAATCCAAACAGAAAGCCAGCAGATGATGACTTCTCTCTCAACAACACAAACTACTTGAAGCTATGGCCAGTGTTTTGTCTGCACTTAAACTCGCTGTCACAATCACTATGGCTGTGTGTGAGAACTCCTTTTCTGTGCTCAAGGTGTTTACGGTCAACAGAAGAGCATCCACAATTGCTGGGCTCAGCTCGTGTATCTTGCATTTGAAGTGGGACCTTACAGAGAAATAACGTAACAGATGGAAATAAATATTTCTGAAACACGACCACTCGTCGCCTGGAACTTTTCTAAAGGTAAGATGTCTTTTTGCTTTTTTGTCTTTGTCACTGTTATGTGGCCAGTGCTGGTCATTATTATTTACGAGAGTGCTTTATGTGTAGCTTTGCTCTTTAGTGCCGGTTAGTATGATGGCGTGATGGTTTTTATAGAGTGCAATGCTTAATCTTTGCCTAAAAATAGGTTTACTGAAGTGTGATTATTATTTTAATGAGGTGGGCCCGTATGCCCTGGCGCCAACCCTGTCCACCGGTGAATATATCATCCACAGAAGTGATGGACCAAAGATGCTTCTGGACAGGAGAGCCACATCACATGACAGGCAGACCCAGTATCACTTAAAGACATACACACATTAAAACAGGAATAAAATGGACAAGACAACAAGTACACCTAATAAACCTCCAATATACATAAAACTATTATAATATATTGAGTAGGGAAAAACGTGTCATATGTGACAGTTTCACATAGTATTAAATAGATAGGTTCAATTCAATTTGAAAACGAGTTACAAAAAGTTGTGCTTCAGATGTGCTTTCCGACATACAGTTACTGCTCTGATATATGATGGCCTGAAAATTAATGATTTAATTTTAAGAGTCATTTTTACTGTGAAATTTCAAACTTGCAAAGTGTGTAAAATCTAAACTGAACTCGCAAAATGCAGACACTAAAATAACTGATAATATATATATAAATATATTGTACTAAAGTATCATTTCATCATAAAACATTCACACAATCTACAGTACAATAAATATATTGTACTGTAGATTGTGTGAATGTTTTATGATGAAATATTTGTAAATTATTGCACAGAATGCTGAGAGAGACTATACTGACCAATTAGGAACAATTTCCCTTTCCCTCTTTGCCCTGCAGCCAATGCAGTGTGGATTGCAGACAGACTAGTGAACAGCTAATGTGCTTAAGGCTTCTCATTGTAGAGTAACTCTCCTGTAATCCATAAATCCTCTTCATAAAACCCACCTGTGTGAAATATGCTGAGCCTTGAGCATGTCTACCCAGGCATTTCAAAGTGCCAAGGGTAACCATAGTCCACCTGACGCCACACAAAATACAAAAACGCTTTACAAGTATTTTCGTCTTTAAGGAGAAGTACTTACTCTTGAATTAATATTCTTATTTAAATTTGATGTGTTATATTTGGTCAGTTAATAAGAGCAGGGTTACACTTTACTTCGATACTCCAGTTTCGATACTCCAGTTTTACTACTATAAGTGATTTTGCAACTACATGTCAATAACTCTCATTAGAGCATTAGTAGAGTATTAGTAGACTCTGTTAGGTTAGTAGAATAAGTTGACCTGTACTTGCAAAGTTACTTGTAGTCAGTAGAATATCTGTTGGAGGAGCATCGCAATAAAGAGTTAGCAGATAATCGACTAATACTCTAATGAGAGTTAGTTGACATGTAGTTATGCAAAGTTACTTATAGTTATTAGAATGTCAAAAGTGGACTATCGAAATAAAGTGTTGCCAAGAACAGTAGCTAAAGATACTTCCAGCATTCTGGTTCCTTTAGCTCAAGTGGAATGAATGGCACTAATATCCCCAAGGTCATGAGTTCACTCCCTGCAAACACAAACTAGCGAAAACAAAAACAACTTATCAAGACCAATATATTCCGCAATAGTATTGTTAAGGATCTTGTAATGTGCAAAACTCGACCTCTGCATTTTACTTTTCTCCTTGGTTCAGTTATTTAGCTCACATTAACCCAGCATACCTTGTTAGTACTAATGCACCACAGATAATCACAGCAACACTGAACATTTTATGGTTTGACAACAATAAAGTGTCAAAATACTGTCTTCATTTTGAATAACTTGCATATTGTGTAATTTCAAACCAAACACACTTCCTTTTGTCAAATGTTTTGATTAAAATTAGCTTGTACTATCTTCAAAAATACCCATTGGTTTGATATTTTGTTGTCTGTTGTCAAACTATTTTGTTTGTTGGAATTATTCATGTATTTTTAAGTGTCCAAATACTATTCGGGGCCTCTACATTGTTGCTTACATGTTGCAACCCAACAGGGCTAGCTTTTTTGGTCACTTTAGATGATGGTAATATATAATGGTATAATATAAAGTAATGGTAGCCCATTAGTAATGACTCAAGTGTTACTACATCTTTCTAAATGAACTACTAATTATTTGGATCAGTATTCTAAAGTGAAGATCGTGGGAACACACTAGTAATGACTAAAGTGTTACCAAATCCATCGGAAGGAATTACTATCCAAAATCTTACAAAAATCTCAAAAGCTTACAATGACTTCAATCAATATTAGGTACTTATCATGCTTTTCACTTTAGAATACTGATCCAAATAATTAGTAGTTCCTTTAGAAGGATGTAGTAACACTTGATTCATTACTAGTGGGTTACCATTACCTTTTATTATAAATTATGCATTATTATATTTTGAACCTGTATATAATAGTTCTCTGGGTGGTTTGAACAAAATAGTAGTTACTGATTAGCTAATAGTGAACTACCACATTCAACTGAGCGATATTACTTACTAATTTGTTAATCAGAGTTTCTTGTTAGTTAATAGTAGTTACTAGAATGTGAATAGTGTGTTACTCATTTGTTGCTGTGTAGTTAATCATTAATGAAGGAACAGAATTATACAGTGTTACCGTTAAAGGATTTAGGGATGTAGAATATGGTCATGCAGAATAAAGCATTAATATGTGCTTTATAAGTACTAATAAACAGCTAATATCCTAGTAATATGCATGATAATAAGCAACTAGTTCATAGTGAGAATTGGACCTTAAACTAAACTGTTACCTTTTATATTACTTTTATTACTGCTTACCTGCTGGTCAGGTACAACCTTAATAACTTGATAAATTGCCAGATATGCAGTGCAATGATGGCAGGGATTATTTTATTAGCTCTGGCCTAAATAGACTGGTGCTGACAGCCTGGAAACATCAGCTAATCCCGAGCGAGTCTCTATAAAGCGGGGTGCATGAACGCCCCAACCAGTCGTAGAACGGTCCTGCCTCGTTTCTCTACATTCCTGCCAAGTCATCCAAAGACTACCGCAGAAGGGGCTGAGCACAACATCCAACCGCAGTCATGAACGGTACAGAGGGACCGGCATTCTACGTGCCTATGTCCAATGCCACCGGCGTTGTTAGGAGCCCGTACGAATATCCCCAGTACTACCTGGTGGAACCATGGGGATACGCCTGCCTGGCCGCTTACATGTTCTTCCTCATTCTCACCGGCTTCCCCATCAATTTCCTCACTCTGTATGTCACCATTGAGCACAAGAAGCTGCGTACACCCCTCAACTACATTCTGCTGAACCTCGCCGTTGCCGATCTCTTCATGGTGTTCGGCGGCTTCACCACAACGATTTACACCTCGATGCATGGCTACTTCGTGTTGGGACGCCTCGGCTGCAACCTCGAAGGCTTCTTCGCAACCCTGGGTGGTGAAATAGCGCTTTGGTCCATTGTTGCGCTGGCCATCGAGAGGTGGCTTGTCGTCTGCAAGCCCATCAGCAACTTCCGCTTCGGAGAGAACCACGCCATCATGGGTGTGGTCTTCACGTGGGTCATGGCCAGCTCCTGCGCTGTGCCTCCCCTGGTCGGCTGGTCCCGCTACATCCCCGAGGGCATGCAATGCTCATGCGGAGTCGACTACTACACTCGTGCCGAGGGCTACAATAACGAGTCCTTCGTCATCTACATGTTCCTTGTCCATGCCCTCATCCCGTTCATTGTTATCTTCTTCTGCTACGGGCGTCTGGTCTGCACTGTGAAAGAAGCCGCTGCCCAGCAGCAGGAGTCCGAGACCACGCAGAGGGCCGAGCGCGAAGTCACCCGCATGGTCATCCTCATGGGCTTCGCCTACCTGGTTTGTTGGCTCCCCTATGCCAGCGTGGCCTGGTACATCTTCACCCACCAGGGAACCGAATTCGGGCCGGTCTTCATGACAATACCAGCCTTCTTTGCCAAGACCTCTGCTGTCTACAACCCGCTCATCTACATCTGCTTGAACAAGCAGTTCCGCCACTGCATGATCACCACCCTGTGCTGCGGCAAGAACCCCTTCGAGGAGGAAGAGGGCGCCTCCACCACTGCATCCAAGACCGAGGCTTCCTCCGTGTCGTCCAGCTCCGTGTCCCCAGCATAAACACACGGACGTGACACACGACAAGCAGCGACATGCACTGGGCTTCGACGGCAACCCACTCAGAGACCACGGAGCGCTCAGCCCAGGGAAACGAGCGACCGCTACCACTTGCAGAAAAAATCGTCTGTCAGTCTTCCTTTTTGTATTTTTACAAAACCCAATTGGTTCAACCAAAAGACAGTTCTGAGAGAGGACAGACCATGTCCCAGTTTCAGTACATCCAGCGAGTCCAGCGTAATGGTGCATAAGATTCTTTTTGTTTTTCTTCCTAAAATGCAGCAAAAGGAAAAAATATCTTAACTCTCTTACTGCTGGACTCCTTATACTGGCTTTGTTGTGATTGTAGAGGCATGTATTCAAGGCAACGTAACAATAAAAAGCACTTTGCAAATGAAATCGCTCTGTTTATGTGTTGATTGATCTGTGATGGTAATGAATTTCAAAATAGTATTTTTCAACTGAATAAACAAGATTTCTGATGAGAGCTTTAATGTGATGTATATATTCCTACCGCTGTAAAGGAAGGCTGTGAGAACATTTTGAATCAAGATCAGTACAATACTGCAAAGTTTCAGAATTAATACGTTGTACATACTACAAGAGTTAGAACTGTACACACATTCCTATACATCCAATTTAGAGCACCATAATTATGGATATTATAATAGGCTCAATATGTTATTCAATGCAAGTTTAAGACAGTGGCGAGCCTCACTGTCACCTTGGATTAAAGGCTTTATGAAGGATGATTTGACAGATATGTATGGATGAATTAGGTAGGATCAGAACTGCCGTGTTAATCCAGCTCTAGGTCAGAGTGGTGAAAATAGATAATGATTATGTATAGTTGGTCTTTCACTGGCATCTGTTTAAATAGGAACACAGACGCACAGCCTCGCACCACAACTTTGAACTGAACTCTTCTGTAGTCGAAAGTATATAAATCATGTATTCAACTAGTTTGAAAAGAGAAAATGAAAACGCATACTATCTGTCCGACATAGTATTCCAAATTAAAATTAGTGCGTCCCAAATCGTAGTATGTTGAAAATTAGCATTTCAAAGATACCCGGACGGTCTTCTCTTCCCGGTTGGAATCCGAAGTCCAGATCCGTGCTCACTCTAACGGCCCACAACCCATCACACGAGGCGACGAGGATTCGATTAGAACTACAAACGCGAACAAAAAGTAAAAAAAAAACTAAAACATGGTGGATGTGCGAGTCAGACGGTTAAGTAGAGAGGTTTAGATAAAGGGGTTTAAGTGATTAATAATCAGTTTCTAACCTGATGAAAATATTCAAAATAGAAGTCCTTGGATTAAAACAGATTCAGTACTCTTTCAGAAGTTGTGTAATAGTGCCCCCTACAGTATAACAGTGAAAACACAGAAAGCCAGAAAATTACAGCAATGGCAGGGAAAGAGTTAATAAACCCTTAAAATCTTTGTGCATTTATTCATTAGGTAGATAATTTCCTAAGCAACTTCCCAGTGAAGTACAATTCAAATAACCATACACTCAATGGAGTATATGCTATATAGACACGCGGATGCAGGGCTATCATGACATTGAGACATTCCTCGGTTGTTGATTGTATTTTTCCCCTTCCTGTAGCAATTTGAAAACACAGCACAAGTGAGCCAAGGGCACATGTTCAGCACTGAAAGAATAATCTGACCAAACAACACAAAAGTTCCCAATTATTTAGAGCTTAATATTAGTACCTGAAAGAAACATTAGTACCTTCAGAAAGGGCACTGGGTCTGCAAGTCAGCTTGGTTATAATGTGTCTTAAACGTAGTGTAATCTCACACCACCACAATGAACACAAGATTGTGAATTTGTATGGAAAACTTTATTTGATAATAAAAATAGCATTCACAGACTTCTTTTTGATAGCTACATATACATTGTGATCCATTCAAACAAGAAGAAAAAAACTTTACCGTGTAAGTCCACGTCTACTTGAACTTAGACTAATGTTATGTATAACTTCATGAGTCAAATAAAGCTATGGACAATGCAGAATTTTTATATATGCATCGTTTTGTAAAAAAAACAAAAACAAAAAAACAGACCATTTTATCGACAGAAAAAAGCATTTAAAATCCATAGAACTTTGCAGAGACCACAGACAGTACACGAGATCTGTAGAAACGAAGCAGGCTATCCATCACAACAGATATTCAACCGCCTTCCGTGAAAAAACATCAGTCTCCCTCCTTTCCTGGAGGGAGGAAAACAGAAACTAACTTCACACACGCCTGATTCTGAGTACACATGATCGTAGTCCCAGCGAGCTGAGTATAAACATGGTAGTATCTTCTTCTAGGTGGACATCTTTCATAAATTCTTTTTTGTACAGAGAAAAGGCAACAGTATCCTTTCTTACACGGGTTTAAAGTACATACAGTAATAAAAGTCTGTACAAAAGACAGCGGTGGATTCGTCCATTTCCATACAGTACTATTCAGATGACACTGAAGGAACTCCCTGTTCTTGTTCCTGGTTGACAGATTACAGTCCTGTCGAAACGTGTTCCCAAACGGACAGGTATTGCGCGTCGAGAACGTGACGGAAACACGCGTGGCTCAGTTCGGCAGATTGTGCCCGGTGCCGTTTTCATGGAGTCTCCTGTAACTGGATGTTCAGGCCACACATTTCTCAACACCGTTCAGAGAGCCTGTCAATGGCCTTTGGTACTGGACTGTGGAGGTAAATGTGGCTGTGTAATGGACGCTCCAAAGTATTTCAGACCTCTGATTGAGATGATTGTGAACTGCCACTAATAAGTATGCAGGGACTAAAATCAGACAACTGTACTCATATTTCATTCCTCCAGTGTTTGCATGTATTGGCTCAGTTCCTGTAGCTCAACTGCTCTCAGTGCTTCATCTTCCAGAGGATCACCTGCTGATAAAACATACAGCTCCAACGCACTTTTTAAAAACACCTGATTAGATCATAAAATATACATTTTGTAATAACTTGCTTTAAGCTAATATCGGGTCAAGTTTTCTGTACATATGTGCCTTTAGTCTAATTTCTGGTGATTATGGCAAAAAAAAAAACAACAACAAAACTTTGTGCCACAAGATAATGCCTTTCTGCTCTCAGTTCTTCCGCGCTTTTTTTGCTAATGGGCGGCTCGTGCCTCAGTCCAGTGCAGTGTTAAGACAAGGTCAGATAGTGTCCGAATGATGCTTTTCAGCCCATCAAGTTACACTTCAATTTTTCAAAAAATAAATATACAGCTTCAATATATTACTTCCTTAAACAGTAGCATCATAGTTGGAGTTCCAGTTTTGCCACATCTACTCAAATGTACAAACAAAGAAACAAATGTTGAATGCTTGTGCTCTAGTTCAATAAATTTGAATCTGGAGAAAGGAGGACACAAAGTAGATGCATTTGTAGAGAACAAACCAGTTTTAGTCCGTACCTTCTTGACAAAACATGGATCTCACTCACAATAACATATAAAAACAAATGGACAGATGAAACTAGAACCCCACTGCTGAAGGAGTGCTGAAGCGGTCAGATACTGAGGTCTGCGTGGTTCTCCTTGTAAAGCCGTCTCCTGCTGGGAGAGTTCTGGCCGATCCCGCTCCCGGCTCTCAGAGCGTTGTAATAATCCCTCAGCTGTGGAGTGACGCCCTCCTCCAGGAGACTCCCGTCGCTGCTGCTGTCCGATCTCCCGCGGGAGGCTCTTTCACCGGCTCCGTTCAGGAAATATCTTTCAGCTTGACTGGACGGAGAGCCATTGTGCAGAAGGTTCCTGTTTTTTAGCCCGCGCTCAGGTGTGCGGCCCAACGTTTGGGCCACGGCTCTGTCGGGTCGCTCCGGGGTGCGGCCCAGCGTTTGGGCCACGGCTCTGTCGGGTCGCTCCGGGGTGCGGCCCAGCGTTTGGGCCACGGCTCTGTCGGGTCGCTCCGGGGTGCGGCCCAGCGTTTGGGCCACGGCTCTGTCGGGTCGCTCCGGGGTGCGGCCCAGCGTTTGGGCCACGGCTCTGTCGGGTCGCTCTGGGGTGGAGGTGAAGTAGCCCTCACTGCTGGGGTTTCGGCGGGGCGTCTGTGTGTCTCGTTGGGAACGGGAATGCCTCTCAGGAGTGCAGATCTGGCTCAGCAGGTCCTGGGAAGAGGCCTGATAGCTGCGTTCAGGGGACTGATCTTTATAAGATCGAGTGATGCGACGGTCCACAGACTTGGCCCGACGGCGGTCCGGAGAGCTGTTGCGCTTCCGGCCGGAGGAGCGATCCAAGGATCCACTACGCATCTGAAATCTGGTGATAGTTTCCCTGTCTATGGATGGTTTGCGGCCTTGTCTCTGTAGATCCTGATTGGAAGATTTCCTCCCGAATCCGCCCTCTTTCCTTAATGTTTTGAAGAGCTTGGCAATGCCACTCTCGGACTCGGACTTCTTGACCCTGCGGTGGGAGTTGTTTTTGGGGCTGGGCTGGTTGTTCCAGGACAGGTGGTGCGGATCCGGGCCGGTGTCCTTCTCTCGCTCCGGCTGTCTGGCCTTCAGGTGCTGCTGCTTGGGCTGGGATGGGGTGGGATATTCGGATGTATAGCTGGACTCTGACGGAGGATGAAACGGGCCACTGACCAGCAAAGTCCTCACTTCCGAATTATTTTGTGGCCCGGGCGAGGGAGGGTAGCTGTCATTTGGGCCGTCTGGAAATGAATGAAGAAAGGCTTTCAGTTAGGAGCACTAACAGCACTCGGCTTGTATAGGTCCTTGCACACTGAGTCCGAAATTTTCGTATGTATTTTTTCGTATTCGTCATTCGGTGGCTCTGAATTCTCTCAAAATGTCTCAGATACGTAAAAAGCGTTTAAAAAAATTCTTTTTATGACGGACGAAAGTTTCGGAGGCAGTGTGTAAACGTGATTGACAAAACGTGTTTATTTTTTAATGTGTGAGAATTTCAGACTCAGAGTTCAAAGACCTTAACAGTAAAGACGTCACATGACCCTTTAACAAACAGGCAGCACTTCATGCAATCAAACATGAAAGCAAAATGCTCACACAACAACCAGTCAAAGCTTTGGACACAGCCCTACTCATTCTTTATTATATCAAGTAATCTAAACAATGACACAAATCGAAGAATGGAAGTTATGTAGAGAGTGACCAAAGAATCTTATGTCTAAGTTTCTGTAAAGTACCACTTTGCCCTCGAGGGCTGCGCTCCCGCAAAGTTCAGCTCCAACCGGGATCAAACTCACCTGATCAAGCTCCTCAAGCTCCTCAAGCTCAGGATCACTGCAGTTGCAGACAGGTGAGTTTGATCGAGGTTGGAGCTGAACTGGCCTAGATTATAGCTCTGAAAACTATGTTTGGGTTCATCAGAACGATCAGCTGCAGTTGCCGACACACAAACGGCAGAAATCTCTCCTGCTCAAGCATATCACTTTCAGACACTGGAGAGGCACAATCAGTAAGGAGTAATTTAAGTGACTCAAATCATCAAATGATAAAATTTGGAAGCATCACCAACGGATATTTGCTCCAAAAGCCTTGAGTCCTTATTATTGTCACACAGATATACAGTGTCGGATACTTTCAGGGATTTCCCAAATGTGATCATGTTTTAACATGCCCCTAATATGTTTTTTTCAAATATTATCTTTCATGCAGTGTGTAACAAAGCTGTTTATGAATGTAAAAAGTTTTAAAGATCAAAGTGTAGATAAATGGAGTTTTTGTCTCCTAAACGAAAGAAGTGATTCTGAAAAGAGTCGTCAGTAATTCAGTCTCACTTGCTGAACCTGCGTAGGTTTGCAAATAATTTGCATAATGCTGATCCTCTGGTCCTGATTGGCTGAGCAGCGTATCTTAGCCCCGCCCTCAAACACTGTAGTGTATCTGAGATTGGAAGAGTTTGGTTTGTGTTGTTCGTGTCGAGAAGACACTGTTTTCTTTTTTTTCATTGCTTTTTAGATTACATAACAAAGACGACATGTTATAACAACACAAACTTTGACATAAACATTCAGTTATTCACATACAGATAATCAAAAGAAAAGAAAGGGAAACAAATCAAAGAAGCTGTTTTCTGCTGACAAAGCAAATCCACCTTGATGAGATTGATACGGTAAAACCCACGCCATTGTTACTGTTCGTATCACTGTGATCAAGAGCTGAGATTCAGATATGATAATGAGCGTTTGCTTTCTGACCAATCACAGCAGAGCAGCTCTCAGAGAGGCGGGGCTTAGAGAGACTGAATCTTTGATGGAAGAGAAAAGAGCTGATGCTGCAGTGGAGATTATGAGGAAATTAAAGTGTTTATGATCATGGATGAATGTGAATCTATTGTAGGAGACGCCAGAACAACATTAGCAGCCTTTAAAATAGCATAATGGGGCACTTTAATACAATTAGGTGGATGAAGGGTTTTATGACACCCCTGGAAAACAAGATGTCCAAAACTCTCAATTCCCTGCGTTGCAACAGGAGCACCTGCTCCCTCCAGACTCTTCCTGAACGCAAGGGTTATCAGGAGGTTTTGGTCATAGTTGAGAAGTTTTGGAAAGAACGTTTTTTATGGACATTTTTAGAATTTGTCTTGGTGTTTCTCTCTACCAATGTTCCAAAATTCACATAATAATAGGGTGATGGAAACATAATATATGTCACAACGCAAAAAAACATTAATGGTCCAAAAAAATAGGCTTAGTTTTCTTTATGCAAAATCATATTTTTTTTATTCTTCAGATTTTAAAAAACGTGATAGGGACACGCTCTTGACTGCTTTCGTAACATTCACCCATCTGTTATCAGCCATTAACAGAAACAACAACATGACAGCATCACGCATGCATCCGAGCATCATCCATCGGGAATATGAATCCATTGAGCATGGGGTCATAGGTCAGCAGGATGAAAGCGTGGCATGAGGGCGGGTGAGGGAACAACACACGTATTGTGACGCGCCACTGGGTGATGGGAAGGGTTGACACACACTGTGCTTTACAAACCGTGGCTTGGTTTTGACCCATAAGGTAGTAGCAGGGCTCGCCCAACTTATCATTCCTCAGACAGGCAGCGAGATGCGGACCCATCATGGCTGAGGAGCCCAGCAGAGAACAGAGAGAGAAACAGGGGTGAAACAAGAGAAACACTGACTGAAGAGCTCACTCTCGACATCAATACAGCAGACAGTGAATACTCATGATATTGTCCATCTGCACTGACACTATCGGATGAGAACAAAACTAGAACTCAATCCATCTTTTTAGAGCTGCTTTAAAGCTGACTTCATTTCATAATGGACTAATTTTGCAACATCAACACTATTATTGAACTGAAATGAATCAACAAACGATTGACACTATAGTCTTCTGTAGAGCTGCTTATAGCTGAATTGAGCTCATTTCATAATGTAAAAGAGATTTTAATCTCAGTGAGTCTTCTCTCCTGGTTAAATAAAGGTAATTAAATGAACTTTACATAGTTATTGAACTGAACTGAATCAACACTGAGCTGAATTGATCTGATTAATGACTTCTGTAGAGCTGCTGTACAGCTGAATGTGAATGTGTCTCATATTCAAGTCTTAACTTCAGACTTCTCAATAGAGGCTTATTGATCACCAAGAAGAACCGATTTAACAGTGGAGAACAAGAAGAGAAGACAGTTCAGGATAGATAAAAACATGAGTGTTTCCCGCATGGTGTGTTACGCACCGTACTCTGGGACGGATCCATCTCCTCTCTTCAGCACCAGTCGAGCTCGTCTTCCTCCGGTCTTGATCAGCTCGATGGCGCGGGAATGATTCATATTTTTAGTAGTTTCACCGTTGATCTCCAGAATTTCATCACCGACCTGAAAGCAGGCGGACACCAGAATGAGCTCATGGAGGATCAAGAAGAACATCAATAACTGGGAGCTTCATGAAAAGTTATTAAAGTTGAGAACATACACTGGTTAGTGAATCTGGACCTGTACTGAACGCCTGAAGGTTTGCGGCTGTTCTCAGTTTAGAGGAGGAAATGGAAACATGTATTTTGGGAGCCCTGATTTTAGATCAGCAGGCATTAACCAATGGAAACTGTCAGTATGCTGATCAGTCTCTTAGTAATGTGTATTCAACAACCTGGGTTACTTCCAACAAGGATGCTTAGTAGAGCAGTCTGTCAGGAGATCGTTAAGTCTCCATGAAAACGAGTTCGCGAAAGGTTGGTATCTCGTGAACACCTTTACACAATCACACATTAAAAAGTGCTATAAAAATATTTTAAATTCTGAATACAATTTTGTCAGTGTGTTAATGTCGACCCGAGAAGCGATTGCGCCGCCTTTAGAAAGTTAACTAGTCGCAAGTTTGAGGTAAAATGCAGTTGGGTTGTCGATGTCGAAACACTATATAAGCTGTGATTCAAATATTAAATAATGTTATGTCATTTTTTTACTCTTACACTGAATGTTTTCTGCTTCAATCCAGATGAGTATTGTATAGGGTAAATTTAGTATAGGGTGTGAAAACTGTACAGCTGTGGGATTTGTATAGGGTGTGAATTTTGTATAGAAGATGTGTAGATTTTTGGTACGGCGTGTGTATTGTGTAAGAGGTAAAGAGATTGAGCTCCTGACACTGACAGCAATGTCTTGTGTGGCTCATAAATGTGTTGAAAACATGCTGTTCATGTGTGTCTTCTTTAGTCTGTTGGCTATTTAGGTTTTTTCCTGGGTCACTTACACATTTTGCACTTACTGCGGAGTCTTGTGTAGACTGGTTACATATTTGTGCCCATATGTACATTTTACACATACAGACAGACCCATGGCCACCAAAGCGCTTTACATATTGCCTTACATTCACCCATTCACTCACTCATTCACACACCGACGGCAGTGTCAGCCATCAGCTGGTCGGAGCTGGGTCAGGGGTCTCGCTCATGGACACCTCGACACTGGGTCAGGTGGAACCGGGGATAGAACCATTAACCTACATGAACCACTGAGCCACTGCCGCCCCATAAGTCAAATAAGTCATAAAAAGTCAAAACGAAATAGAATAATAACCTTGCTCCAGAGTAACAGTGGACTAACTGGGGAACTAATGATTTCGCACTCTTCATAACATCAGTTTGTATAAAAGAAATTCAGAAAGTTGAACTGCCTCCATTACAGTTTTTCTCAATTAATTTTGTCACCTAAATACTTTGTCATTTTACTAAACAGTAAGTATCATACAAAATCCACGTGACAGATTGAGAGGAATAGTTAGAGAGGAGGAAGAGATTCACTTCTCTCACAGATTCTGAACACATGATGGCGACACACATCATATCTAAGATTAAGATGGAGGATTGTGTTATTCTGCCCGCGAGCGTATCGATGTGAAAGCAGAAGAGTTCCCGTGTGTGTCTTACCCTCATCTTGCCGTTCCTGGTGGCGGCTCCGTCCTCGGCCAGTCTCAGCACGTACAGGTCCATGCTGTACTCCTTCCCTCCTCTCAGACTGAAGCCGAAGCCTTTACTCTCCCTCTCCAGATCCACCGAATAAAACTCTGCCTCCTAAACACACATCATCAACATCACAAACACAAACCTGCCACCAGTGGTGGAATGTAACGAAGTACAAATACTTTGTTATTTTACTTAAGTACATTTTTCACGTATCTGTACTTTACTTATGTAGAATTAATAGTGCATACTTTTGACTTTTACTTCGTTACATTTTACATCAATTATTATACTTTCTACTCCACTACATTTCTACAACGTTCTGTTACATTTTCGTTACATTTTCTGATCAGTTTCCCCCTGCCAAAATGTCTTCCTGACCGTCCGTCGCACGTTTGTCTCAACAAGTTTGGTTGGCATAGATATTAGTGATGTTCTTTTTAGTGAACCAGTCAAACCAGTACACTAAATCGGACTGAATCGTTGGAAACAGTTCGCGTCTTGCGTCAGCGCTGATCCACAAGTTACTAAAGTTACTCACTTTCAGACATGCCTGACAATCCCTCTGACTCGAAATAAACCAATATCTCGGAGTATATTTTACCCTAGTAAATCCAAAAGTTCACTGAACTGAGACTTGTGCTGAGAGAAGTGATGAGCACGAGCAGCTGATACTGAGCATGCGCGCACAGCTACAGTTCTCGGATCACCAGTACAGAACCCAGAACTGGTTATTTCGGACGTGTTCGACATAGAACCAGATGAGCTGAGCATGTTATGCCACACTTCATTGTAATTAACTATTAATGGGGGGTTGAGAGGTGTAAAAAAATATTTTTTTCTTCATTTTTTATTTGATATATATATATTGAATGTCAAAGATGTTTCTCAGTGTGATCAAATGAAGAAATACAGTTGCAATCGAAATTATTCAACCCCCATTGCAAATCAGGTTTATTGGCAAAATGTAAAGACTTTCAGCTGTTTGCAATGAACAAATCAAACAAAAGTAATTCAAATAGCTCAACAAAACAAATATTTCAAGAGGTTTCCCCAAATTCAACTGAAAATGCAACTTTTAATGACTTCTGCAGTCTCAAAATTATTCAACCCACAGCTGTTATGAGCTTCTGAAACGAGACATATAATCGACAGAAGCTTCTGGCAGCGTTTCTGAGGAATCTGAGCTGTTCCTCATGAGCAATGGCCTCCAGTTCAGGAATACTCTCTGCCTTTTTCAAATCCCACCAGAGATTGTCTATGGGGTTCAGGTCAGGAGACTGTTATTTAACTGTGATGCCACTGTATCTCCCAGGACTTCTTCTGCAACCCAGCCTGGGTGAGTCTGAGGAATGCTGGGGATTGTTGTCCTGTTCTCTCCCTTCAGTGGATCATCTCTCCTTCCTCACGCTGCAGGTTTCCAGAGCCGGAGGATATAGATCAGCCGCAGAGCATCACTGACCCATCACTGACCCATCACTGACCCATCACTGACCCTTCACTGACCCTTCACTGATCCATCACTGACCCATCACTGATCCATCAGTGACCCTTCACTGATCCATCACTGACCTATCACTGACCCATCACTGACCGTCACTGACCCATCACTGACCCATCACTGACCCATCAATGATCCATCACTGACCCATCACTGACCCATCACTGACCCATCAATGATCCATCACTGATCCATCACTGACCCATCATGCTGAACTGTAGACAGAGCTCTCATCAGCTGATGCTTCATTCTTCCTCAGACACACCGCTGATCCAGAGGGATGAGAAGATCCAGTTTTGTTTCATCACTTCACAGAATCCCAAAACTCACTTTTCTTGTGCTTTGGGTCAGTAGTGGTGTAGTCCTGGAGTTCTGGCATGCGTTTAGCATGTGCTTTACTGTGCATCTGAAACCTCAGTGTGTGTGGCCATCAGGTCTTCTGCAGTCACTCCAGGGTTTCTCTGAACCGTTGATCGCTTCCTTTTTCTGCCCGTCCAGGGAGTGTATCCACTGTTCCTCTAACTGTGAACTTGCAAACTAGGCTTCCAACAGTGTCTCGAGGAACATTTAGTGTCTTCTCTATCTTTCTGTATCCTGTTCCTTGTTTGTGAAGGGCGATGATATCTTCTCTTAACTTTTTGGACCATTCTTTGGACTTAGCCAACATGCAGTCTGTTGTGTTGAGCTATTTCAATTACTTTTGTTTGATTTGTTCACTGCAAACGGCTGAAAGTCAGTCAATTTTGCCAATAAACCTGCAGTGGGGGTTGAATAATTTCGCTTGCAACTGTAGATCCAAGTGATCTCACATGTTTCTTTCATTGCTGCATGTATAAACTGTTATAAACACTGAAATCAGAAAACACGCTAAGCCTGCGTGCATCAAAAATACCTAATCAAACTTTGACTTTGTGCATTTTGGGAAGAGTAAGAAATTCTCAAATGATATATGATGCATGCTCATCTGCGTGTGAATTAAAAACAAATATTTCACCCGTATATTTATGCCAAATGATGTGCTGTCAATAATGTTATATGGCTGTATCTGTTAACATTAATCATGCACTGTGAACCAACACGAACAATGAACAACTGTATTTCCCCTTCGAGGGAACTCGCACTGCGTCGTCGTCGTGACGACACTATGGGGAATGCCCCCAGCGTAGCGCGTCTGAAGCATGAATGAAATCTGTCCAATCCTGATTGGTGCTGCGTCATGACGTAGTAGATGACGGCATAACCGGAAGATACAAAGGGACGCCCAGCACACACACACATTAGCTTTTTTGCTCTTCAGCTAAAGCGCTCTGTGTCAAACTGTCTGTCCTATTTGGTTTTGTTTGTCCCATAAGAATTGCATATAGAGATATATAGATATATAGATATAGAGATATATAGAATCTATAGTGGCTCGGATCTCGCGTTTGCCGAGGCAGCGCGTTGATTACGGGTCTACTCTGCAATAAAGATTCTGTGACTGGGATCTCGCGTTGTCGAGGCAGCGCGCAGATTAAAGGTCTGCATTGCAATACAGAATCTATAGTGGCTCGGATCTCGCGTTTGCCGAGGCAGCGCGTTGATTACGGGTCTACTCTGCAATAAAGATTCTGTGACTTGATCTCGCGTTGTCGAGGCAGCGCGTAAATTAAAGGTGGTACATTGCAATACAGAATCTAGTGGCTCGGATCTCGCGTTTGCCGAGGCAGCGCGTAGATTACGGGTCTACTTTGCAATAAAGATTCTGTGTGTGTGCGAGGGATGAACAGTCAGCTCCTGAGGGTGCTGGCTGTGTTCATTGAGAAATATCTCGACGCGCACAGCCGTGCGTTTTCGGGTGTTTCAGCCTCGCGCCCGTTGATTTTCTTCTCGAGAGATGAAAACCAAATATATTGTGAACGACTCGAATCTCGCGTTTGCCGAGGCAGCGCGTAGAGTACGGGTCTGCAATGAAGGGGACACACACGATCTGTGAAATAATACTGTTTGGGTGCGAGGCATTCACAGTCAGCTCCTGAGGGTGCTGGCAGCTGTTCATTGAGAAATATCTCGACGCGTATATCCGTGCGCTGTCGGCTGTTTCAGCCTCGCACCTATTCACTTTCTTCTTGAGGGATGAAAGCCAAATATATTGTAATGACTCGAATCTCACGTTTGCCGAGGCAGCGTGTAGATTACGAGATCGTATAACACAAAACAGTATTCTCTGGTAATTATGGCTGCATTTAATTTTAAGAAATTAAAATGATGAAATATTATCTGACTTTAAGGAAGTTAGATATTTTAATTCAGCCTACCACTCAGACCGTGTTTCACATGCAGTGTTCCTTCTGCACATCAAAAATAGATTTTTCCCTGCCGGTCCTCCGCTTCAGGGTATCGAAAACGAGACAAAAATAGCAGGGCTATCCCCCCCGTGGAGGGACGAGCGAGAACCGCTCCTCCGCGGAGCCCTCAGGAAATCGATGCTTGTATCCAGCGTCAAGTGCGCTTCGGGACACATCGGTTTTCAGCGAATGCGCGCTGCAGTGTCCGCCCCAAGGGCTTGCGGCCAGGCAGTGCTCGTGTTCGCCCATCGGGAACGGTTTTCGATTATTCCCTGCCGGTCCTCCGCTTCAGGGTGTCGAGAACGAAACCGAAAGAGCCTCCCTTCAGGGAAGCCCTCAGGAAGTCGATGTCTGTATCCCGCCGTTAAGTGCGCTTCAGGGCCACATCGGTTTCCAGCGAACGCATGCTGCTCTGTCTGCCCCACAGGCTTGCGGCCAGGCAGCAATCGCGTCCGCCCATCGAGAATCGTTTTCGGTCGAACCCTGCCGGAGATCCGCTTCAGGGGGTCGAGAACGAATCCCGATTGATACCCAAAGCCAGGCCCGAGAACCTGGTTCCTTTGCTCGTTGTCGACCGCTCCCTGCCGGCCAGCCGCTTCAGGGGATTATCAAGTAGATTATCTCGGCGAATGGTCATGCCTTCCGAATATATCTGCGTGGGCCCTACGTACTGTAGAGCTGGGTTACAGGGTGCAGTTCAGCTCCCCTCCCCCGAAGTTCAGGTTCGGGTTATGGAACAGGAAGTTCAATCCCTGTTGGTCAAGGAGGCCATAGAACGTGTTCCTCTGCCAGACAGGGAGTCCGGGTTCTACAGCCGGTACTTCATAGTTCCCAAGAAGGATGGGGGGTTGCGTCCAATAATAGATCTCAGGCACTTGAATCGGTCCCTGAGGAGATTCAGGTTCAAGATGCTCACAATCCCAGTCAGATCCAGTTCGAGGACTGGTTCGTCATGATAGATATGAAGGACGCATACTTCCATATTTCCATCCTTCCATGTCACAGGAAGTTCCTGAGGTTCGCTTTCGGGGGCGAAGCGTACCAATATCGGGTTCTTCCGTTCGGCCTAGCTCTCTCCCCTCACACATTTACAAAATGCATGGATGCAGCTCTAGCACCCCTGAGGCATCTGAATCATCAGGGGGATCTGAGGTCGCGCCCTCTATGCAGACTGGCACACCAGATCCTTCTGTGGTCCCAGGGGAAACTGTCGTCTCTCAGAGCGATGTATGTCCCCGGGATCCAAAATCAGGGAGCAGACGTCCTGTCGAGGCAGGGGCTGAGGCCCGGGGAGTGGCGACTCCACCCCGAGGTGGTGGAGGCCATGTGCGTGAGATTCGGCCCAGTGGAAGTGGATCTGTTCGCGTCTCAAGAGACGTCCCACTGTCCACTGTGGTTCTCTCTCAGGTATCCAGCTCCGCTGGGGCTGGACGCTATGACACAGACGTGGCCGAGGCTGCGTCTGTACGCATTTCCCCCGATCGCTCTGCTCCTGGGAGTCTTGGAGCGGGTCCGCCGGGACGGGATCAGCCTACTTTTAGTAGCACCCCGCTGGCCGACCCGGGTATGGTTCTCAGACATTGTAGCACTGCTAGACGGCCTCCCGTGGCAGGTCCCTCTGAGGAGGGATCTGCTGTCTCAGGCAGGGGGCACAATATTTCACCCCCGGCCAAAGCTGTGGAACCTCTGGGTCTGGCTCCTGAGGGGGCTCGGTACCTAGAGGCTGGCCTGTCAGCAGATGTTGTCGAGACCCTACTCAGCTCCAGGGCTCCTTCCACCAGGAGACTGTACAGCCTAAAGTGGAATGTGTTTTCCACTTGGTGTAGAGAGCGTGAGGTGGACCCAGTTAACTGCCCAGTGGCTTCAGTGCTGGAGTTCCTCCAAGATCGTTTCTCCGCCGGTCTTACCCCGTCCACACTTAAGGTGTATGTGGCTGCCATTGCGGCTTTCCACTCGCCTATAGGTGCTGGGCCTTTGGGAAAGCACCATATGGTTGTACGTTTCCTCCGTGGGGCTCGGAGGATGAGGCCTGCGACTCACTCCAGAGTCCCAACTTGGGACCTGGCGGTGGTTCTTGAAGGGTTGGCTGAGGCCCCCTTTGAACCACTGGAGTCGGCTGAGGCAAAGAACCTGACCTTCAAGGTGGCCTTTCTCCTTGCCATCACCTCTCTGAGGAGGGTGGGGGATCTCCAGGCCTTGGCTATAACGCCAACTTGCCTGGAGTTTGCCCCTGGCGGTGTCAAGGCCATCTTGCATCCTAGACCGGGCTATGTGCCCAAGGTGCCGTCTAGTGTGGCACGGTCGGTGGTTCTTCAGGCCTTCCATCCTCCACCTCATGGGACGGCGGAAGAGGGGAGACTTCACCTGCTCTGCCCAGTCAGAGCCCTGAGGGTTTATTTGGAGAAGTCTTCTCAGTGGAGGAAGTCAGACCAGTTGTTGGTGTGCTTTGGTTCACCCAAGAAAGGGCTGCCTGCATCTAAACAAACAATCAGCAATTGGATTGTCCAGGCTATAGCCGCGGCTTATCAGGTGCGCAATTTGCCTTCACCTATGGCCGTGAGGGCTCATTCCACCAGGAGCATGGCCTCCTCGGTGGCCCTCCTTTCTGGCGTCTCGCTTCAGGAGATCTGCGAGGCGGCCGGGTGGGCCACCCCGCACACCTTCATACGTTTCTACAGTCTGCAACTCCCCGTGACGCCTGGCGCCAGAGTGCTCGCGTCCTAAAGTGTGCCTGGTCTTCCAGCTTCACACTAGGGCGGGCGTGATTACGGTGTGGCATAGTGGGCATTACGTTCCCCATAGTGTCGTCACGACGACGACGCAGTGCGAGTTCCCTCGAAGGGGAACGTCTCGGGTTACGACTGTAACCCTTGTTCCCCGAGAAGGGAACGAGACACTGCGTCTTGTCGCCACACCTATCACGGTCAGAGCGCTTGCTTCATCGCAAAAGAGCTAATGTGTGTGTGTGCTGGGCGTCCCTTTGTATCTTCCGGTTATGCCGTCATCTACTACGTCATGACGCAGCACCAATCAGGATTGGACAGATTTCATTCATGCTTCAGACGCGCTACGCTGGGGGCATTCCCCATAGTGTCGTCACGACGACGACGTAGTGTCTCGTTCCCTTCTCGGGGAACAAGGGTTACAGTCGTAACCCGAGACGTTTTATTAACCAACATGACAAAGATAAGTAAATGCTGTAAAATATATTGCATGTTAAAATAATGTATTCACTAATGTAAACAAATGAGACATTACTGTACAGTGTTCCCAGAAAGACTCTTCATCTTCATACTGTAAAACTGTGAACTGCAGAACGAAACACACTAAAGCAGAAGCTCCACACACACGTGTGTGTTCAGGTCAGAGGTCAGCGCTCTCACCTGACTGTAGGCTGGCGGTTGGGTCGGCGCCGGTTTGGGTTTGTTATTCCTGTGGGACAAACAGAACGAAAAATCATGATACTGATGTTCACCTGTCAAAATGTTTTGTTTTGTGATTATGAATATCATTACTATATCAGTGCATACAAACACATATTCCACAGACAATAGTGAAGTGTGTTTGTGTGTGTGTGTGTGTGTGTGTGTCACCTGGGCTCTGTGCTGCTCTGAGGTGAGTGTGTGTGTGTGTGTGTGTGTGTGTGTCACCTGGGCTCTGTGCTGCTCTGAGGTGAGTGTGTGTGTGTGTGTCACCTGGGCTCTGTGCTGCTCTGAGGTGAGTGTGTGTGTGTGTGTCACCTGGGCTCTGTGCTGCTCTGAGGTGAGTGTGTGTGTGTGTCACCTGGGCTCTGTGCTGCTCTGATGTGAGTGTGTGTGTGTGTCACCTGGGCTCTGTGCTGCTCTGATGTGAGTGTGTGTGTGTCACCTGGGCTCTGTGCTGCTCTGAGGTGAGTGTGTGTGTGTCACCTGGGCTCTGTGCTGCTCCGAGGTGAGTGTGTGTGTGTGTCACCTGGGCTCTGTGCTGCTCTGATGTGAGTGTGTGTGTGTGTCACCTGGGCTCTGTGCTGCTCCAAGGTGAGTGTGTGTGTGTGTGTGTGTCACCTGGGCTCTGTGCTGCTCTGAGGTGAGTGTGTGTGTGTGTGTGTGTGTGTGTGTGTGTGTCACCTGGGCTCTGTGCTGCTCTGAGATGAGTGTGTGTGTGTGTGTGTGTGTGTGTGTGTGTGTGTGTGTCTCACCTGGGCTCTGTGCTGCTCTGAGGTGAGTGAGTGTGTGTGTGTCACCTGGGCTCTGTGCTGCTCTGAGGTGAGTGTGTGTGTGTGTGTGTGTGTGTGTGTGTCACCTGGGCTCTGTGCTGCTCTGAGATGAGTGTGTGTGTGTGTGTGTGTGTGTGTGTGTCACCTGGGCTCTGTGCTGCTCTGAGATGAGTGTGTGTGTGTGTGTGTGTGTGTGTGTGTCACCTGGGCTCTGTGCTGCTCTGAGGTGAGTGTGTGTGTGTGTGTGTGTGTGTGTGTGTGTGTGTGTGTCTCACCTGGGCTCTGTGCTGCTCTGAGGTGAGTGTGTGTGTGTGTGTGTGTGTGTGTGTGTGTGTGTGTGTGTCACCTGGGCTCTGTGCTGCTCTGAGATGAGTGTGTGTGTGTGTGTGTGTGTGTGTGTGTCACCTGGGCTCTGTGCTGCTCTGAGATGAGTGTGTGTGTGTGTGTGTGTGTCACCTGGGCTCTGTGCTGCTCTGAGATGAGTGTGTGTGTGTGTGTGTGTGTGTGTGTGTCACCTGGGCTCTGTGCTGCTCTGAGATGAGTGTGTGTGTGTGTGTGTGTCACCTGGGCTCTGTGCTGCTCTGAGATGAGTGTGTGTGTGTGTGTCACCTGGGCTCTGTGCTGCTCTGAGTGTGTGTGTGTGTGTGTGTGTGTGTGTCACCTGGGCTCTGTGCTGCTCTGAGATGAGTGTGTGTGTGTGTGTGTGTGTGTCACCTGGGCTCTGTGCTGCTCTGAGATGAGTGTGTGTGTGTGTCACCTGGGCTCTGTGCTGCTCTGAGATGAGTGTGTGTGTGTGTCACCTGGGCTCTGTGCTGCTCTGAGATGAGTGTGTGTGTGTGTGTCACCTGGGCTCTGTGCTGCTCTGAGATGAGTGTGTGTGTGTGTGTGTGTGTGTGTGTGTCACCTGGGCTCTGTGCTGCTCTGAGATGAGTGTGTGTGTGTGTGTGTGTGTGTGTGTCACCTGGGCTCTGTGCTGCTCTGAGGTGAGTGTGTAGTGGTGATGGTGGCGATCTTCTCTGCGTTGGTCAGTAATGAGGCATTAGACGTCTCTATTCGGTCAGAGAGAAAGAGAAACAGTTGTAATGTTTTGAATGCATGAAATATAGCTTGAAATCAATACATTTGTACAATTGACTGCAGTTGCACAACTTTTCTTAAGTTCAATATTTCTTAAGTTATTGCTTCAGAAACTGAAGAAAATTTGACGTGTTTTCAGATTGTCCAAGTTTTGAAGTGCTTTTTATGACCAGGCGCCCAAAATACACAGATCAATCAGTCACTAGAAACATTCCTGAAAAATGATCAAAGCTTTATATCAGTGTGTCCAACACTGTCGTACTCGAACACTGACTGAATATTTACTAGTCAAGATTTCTACATTCAACATTTTCCATAAAGTTAAACTGAATAATCTCTAGATTCAGATTCTAGGCCATAAAACACTTATATAATAGTATATATTATATAACTAAATAGAGGAACAAAAGTACATGCATTTATTTCAGCGCCACCATGTGGACAGTTCTCATAACGTCTGGCAGAAAGCTTGATAAAAAAAACTCGATCCCAAGTTTCATTTGAGCGCCGCCCTTCTTCTTCCTCTCTCACACGATGAAGGGTAAAGCTCCTGTCATCTGAAACCCAACAGATGTGTGTGTGTCGTGTGTGTTCATGTGTGGGAGATCAGAATATACCCACGTCAAGCAGACGGCACTTCAAAATGTGTTTATATCATGACCATCAGAAAAATGTACGAGTAATTTTAATGAAAATGAATGTAAAAATGCTTTAGTATAAACCTGTCCCATGCTAGAATTCTAAAGTAATCATGTATGGAGAAAAAAGCTATTAGATTGATGTGAATGTGCAACTATTATAAAGACACTGAGACTCCCGCTGGAGATGATTGACAGGAGTGCAGTGACGCTCAGGGTCCATCGTGACTGTGATCTCCACAGGACCCGTGTGTGCCGGCCAGAGCTCACCGTCTCCGGGGATGATGCGCAGCGTGACCGCGTGACCCGCCTCTTTGATCAGGTTGACGATGTCCGAGTGTGATTTGTTGGTGATGGAGCAGCTGTTGACCGCCAGGATCCGATCGCCCACCTTCAGCTTTCCACAGCGGTCCGCCGGACTGAACTCGATGATACGACCGATTTTATGAGGCATCGACACGCATGTGTTTCCAGCTGAGGTCCAAGAGACAGAAAAAGAAGAAAAATGAGCCCAAATTTAGATAACAGCATCAGCAGAATGAAACCACTGTCACCATGTTAGTGGTGGAAACTTTTATTCTTTCAAGAGATTCGTTCATTTTCAGTTCGTGCACCAAAATGATTCTTTCAGTGACCATTTCTTCATATTACATAAACACGCCAGCAGGTGAAAAAGAGTGTCTTATGTGTTGTGTCTTAAGTCAACGAACGTATTTACTTTTTACAAAAAAACTGATTTGATTAAAATCTGTGCCTAATCTACTTATTAAACTAATAAAATAAGTCTAAATAAGTGGTTCAGATGACCAAAGCAAGTTTTTTTTTGTTGCATGATTAACATTTTAATTATTTGGTCATACATTTACACATTCATAAATTTGGGATTATGTTAAACGTGGAGTAATGGGTAACACTTTATTTCGATAGTCCACTTTAGACATTCTACTGACTATAAGTAACTTTGCAGCTACAAGTCAACTTATTCTCCTAACCCGAACTCTAACACCTAACAGGCTACTACAGTCCACTAATACTCTAATGAGAGTTAGTTGACATGTAGTTGAAAAGTCACTTATAGTTAGTAGAATGTCTAAAGTAGACTATCAAAATAAAGTGTAACCGAGTAATGTTCTGTATGTGAAATATGAATATATAAACAAGCGTATGTGCACAGTACGGACACCTGCGCTTTGCATCCGCTTTCTGCTGATTCCTGAGATTGACTCACATGCTAAATGACCCCGTACAACTCTCATTCATTTCTTTCACAAACAACATGTACCAGTTCATTCAATTCGTTCACAAATGAGAAATTTGTGACTCAAAACGGTGACTCGGTCAGTGATGGGCGTATTCGTTCAATAGATCCAACAGATCACATGCCCCTTCACAGCCCGAACTGGAATGCTATTTGTCTTATTTTCAGACAACACAAGATTAGAGGATGAATAAAATAACTAGATGTGACCCTGGACCACAAAAGCAGTCATAAGTCGCATGGGTATATTTGTGGCAATAGACAACAATACATTGTATGGGTCAAAATTATAGTTTTTTCTTTTATGCCAAAAATCATTAGGATATTAAGTAAAGATCATGTTTCATGAAGATATTTTGTAAATTTTCTACCGTAAATATATAAAAAATATATATTTTTGTGAGTGGATGCAGCAATATCGAGGACTTCATTTGGACAACTTTAAAGGCGATTTTCTCAATATTTAGATTTGTTTGCACCCTCAGATTTTCAATAGGCCAAATATTGTCCTATCCTTACAAACCATACATCAATGGAAAGCTTATTTATTCAGCTTTCAGAGGATATATAAATCCCATGTGTATTCTGGGAGCTCTTGAGTATGTGAAATCCCCTGATGGAGTGAAGGATCTCACCGAAGGTAGTGTTCGCATCAGGCCTGGACACGGAGGACACGATGACGAAGCCGAAGCCCTCGCTCTCGGCGCGCTGGATCTCCACGTCGTAGGGTTGCAGGGCCGTGACCGTACTCCCACTGCCACCTCCACCACCACTGCCGATGCCACTGGTGCTGCCGGAGCCCGAGCTCACGGTGTTCAGCGAGTTCTGGCTGCCCTGAGGCGTACGCTTTTCCTCGGTGAGCGACGGAGCCTGTGTGCTGCTGTGGTGAGAGGAGGCTGGAGACGGTGGAACGTCCCCCTCGCCCTTATAACCTGCAGACAGAGAAAACATCAGAGAGACCATCAACTAAACCAGCAGAGAAAACATCAGCTAAACCAGCAGAGAAAACATCAGCTAAACCAGCAGAGAAACCATCAGCTAAACCAGCAGAGAAAACGTCTCGGGTTACGACTGTAACCCTTGTTCCCTGAGAAAGGGAACGAGAACTGCGTCGAATGACACTCTGGGGGGAACGCCCCTCAGCGTAGCGCCTCTGAAGCATGAATGAAAACTAGACCAATCCTGATTGGTGTTGCGTCATGACGTAATGTGTGACGGCATAAGCGGAAGCTACAAAGAGATGCCGGCACACAACAGTGTTAGCTTCTGTGATGAAGCAAGCGCTGCCAGGCAGGGGAAGGCGTGGCGAAGGGACGCAGTTCTCGTTCCCTTTCTCAGGGAACAAGGGTTACAGTCGTAACCCGAGACGTTCCCTTTCGAGGGAACTCGAACTGCGTCGACTGACACTTTGGGGGAACGAGTACCCACTATGCCACAACACGCCCTGCCTGTCCTAGTGTGAAGCTGCTCACAGGCACACTTAGGACGAGAGCACAAGAGTGCCAGGCGTAGACGGAATGTCCAGACTGTAAAACCTAATAAAGGTGTGGGGGTTGGCCCATCCTGCTGCATCGCAGACTTCTTGGATCGGGAGAGAGGAGGGCTCTAGAGGACGCCATGCCTCTGGTTGAATGAGCCCTCACGGCCAAAGGTGAAGGCAAACTGCGCACCTGGTAGGCCAAAGAAATAGCATGGACAATCCAGTTGCTGAGGGTCTGTTTGGAGGCGGGAAAACCCTTCTTGGGTGACCCGAAACACACCAGCAACTGGTCCAACTTCCACCATGAAGAGGACCTCTGAATATAAATTTTTAGAGCTCTGACAGTGCAGAGCAGATGAAGTCTCTCCTCATCCGCCGTCACGTGAGGTGGAGGATGGAAAGCCTGCAGAACCACAGGCCGTGCCACATTAGATGGCACCTTGGGCAGATAGCCCGGCCTGGGATGTAAGATGGCTTTAATGTTGCCTGGAGCAAACTCCAGGCACCCATTAGATATGGAGAGCGCCTGGAGATCTCCTACCCTCCTCAAAGAAGTAATGGCCAACAGAAAAACCACCTTCAGGGAAAGGTTCTTGGCCTCAGCCGACTCCAGTGGTTCGAAGGGGGCCTCGGCCAGCCCTTCGAGAACCACTGCCAGGTCCCATGTGGGAACCCTGGTATGAGCCGCAGGTCTCATCCTCCAAGCCCCACGGAGGAAACGTACGACCAACTGCTGTCTCCCAAGAGGTCCATCACCCAGAGGAGCGTGGAAAGCCGCAATGGCAGCCACGTACACCTTGAGTGTGGACGGGGTAAGACCAGCTGAAAAGTGATCTTGGAGGAACTCCAGAACTGAAGCCACTAGGCAGTTAACTGGATCCACCTCACGCTCTCTACACCAATTGGTAAAGACATTCCACTTTAAGCCGTACAATTTCCTCGTGGAGGGAGCTCTAGAGCCGAGTATGGTCTCCACTACTCCAGCTGATAGGCCAGCCTCTAGGTACTGTGCCCCCTCAGGGGCCAGACCCACAGTTTCCATAACTCGGGCTGAGGGTGAAATATTGAGCCCTCTGCCAGGGTCAGCAGGTCCCTCCTGAGGGGAATCTCCCACGTAGGGCCGTCTAGGAGCGATACAATGTCTGAGAACCATACTCGGGCCGGCCACAAGATCGACAGGATGTCTGCTCCCTGATTTTGACTTCCTGGCATATATGTTGCTCTTAGAGACAACAGTTTCCCCTGAGACCACAGGAGGATCTGATGCGCCAGTCTGCATAGAGGGCGAGACCTCAGATCCCCCTGATGGTTTATATAGGCCACTACCGACATATTGTCTGACCTCACAAGGACATAATGACCTTTGAGGTCTGGCAGGAAGCTCCTCAGAGCTCGGAACACCGGCAACATCTCCAGGCAGTTTATGTGCCAGGAGGAATGATGGTCCTGCCATAGGCCTGTCATAAAGCGGCTGTCCATGACCGCGCCCCAGCCCGTGAGGGAGGCGTCTGTTGAAACGGTTTTCCGGCGACATGACGCTCCCAACACTGGACCTTGGGACAGAAACCAAGCTTTTTTCCACATAGATAGGGAACGAAGGCATCTGCGCGTAAGCCTGATCATGCGGAACGGGTTCCCCCTCGGGGAGAACCCCTTGGTTTTCAACCACCACTGAAGGGCCCTCATGTGCAGCAGGCCAAATGGAATAATGTTGGACGCTGCTGCCATGAGTCCTAACACTCTCTGAAAATGTTTCACAGTAATGGCTTGGCCTAGCTTTATCTTGGACACTGTGGCCAGAATGGACTCGATTTGTGCAGGAGACAATCGTGCCCGCATCGTGACCGAGTCCCACACCACTCCCAGGAACGTGGTTCTCTGGGCTGGTGTCATTACGCTCTTTTTCGTGTTGAGTCTCAACCCCAGGCTTTGAATGTGGGCGAGGACGACATCTCGATGCCGAACCGCCAGCTCTTGTGACTGGGCCAGAATCAGCCAGTCGTTGATATAATTGAGCACCCTGATGCCCTGGAGCTTCAGCGGTGCTAGAGCTGCATCCATACATTTGGTAAATGTGCGAGGGGAGAGAGCTAGGCCGAACGGAAGAACCCGATATTGGTACGCTTCGCCCCCGAAAGCGAACCTCAGGAACTTCCTGTGAGATGGAAGGATGGATATGTGGAAGTATGCGTCCTTTAGATCTATCGTGACAAACCAATCCTCGGATTGAATTTGACTCACGATGATGGGAATAGTGAGCATCTTGAACCTGAATCTCCTCAGAGAACAATTCAAGTGTCTGAGATCTATAATTGGACGCAACCCCCCATCCTTTTGGGGAACTATAAAGTAGCGGCTGTAAAACCTGGACTCCCTGTCCGGTGGAGGAATACGTTCTATAGCCTCCTTTACCAGCAGGGAGTTTACTTCCTGTTCCAATACCCGACCCTGCACTGGGTCGACTGCAGTCCAGACCACCCCGTTGAACCTTGGTGGGTGGAAACCGAACTGCAGCCTGTACCCCTTTTGAATAGTGTGCAGGGCCCAGGGTGAAATATTCGTAAGATCTTTCCATGCATCGAAATATTTTACCAAGGGAACCAGGCTCTCAAGCCTGGCTTCGAGTACCAATCGGGATTCGTCCCCCTGAAGCGGATCTCCGGCAGGGTTCGGCCGAAAACAATTCTCGATGGGCGGACGCGATTGCTGCCTGGCCGCAAGCCTGTGGGGCGGACAGTGCAGCGCGCGTTCGCTGGAAACCGATGCGTCCCGAAGCGCACTTGGTGGCGGGAAGTTGACATCGATTTCCTGCGGGCTCCGCGGAGGAGGCGACCTCGATCGCTCCGCCACGGGTGGGGCCACCCGCAGAGAACCTAGGCTGGCTAGGATCTCTTTAACGAAGCCTTTTTAGCCTGCAGGACGGTCCTCAGGTCGCCCTGCTGCTGTTGGGGCTTCGCCTGAGAGCGTCGTCTATGCCCCCAGGCTCCTTGAGGGGCTCTAGATGCGACGCTCTCTTTTTGTGCCTGTCTGTAGGCGGAGGAGCTGGTGGCTGGCTGCGGCTGCCCACTAGGGGCAGACTTCTTGGATTTCGAGCGGCGAGGGAGGTACTGCTTGAAGGCTGCAGACTGCTTTTTCGCCTCCTGAAACCTGTCGACGACTGTATTTACGGCGTCGTCGAACAGGCCAGAAGGCGAATTCGGGGCATCAACGAGAAAAGCCCTGTCCTTATCCTTGATCCCCGACAAATTCAACCATAAGTGTCTCTCCGAGACCACCATAGCCGCCATGGAGCGGCCGATGACACGGGCCGTCTCCTTGGTGACTCGGAGAGACAAGTCTGCAGCCTTCCTCAACTCAGCTACATATCTGGAGTTGGTCCCTCGCCCTCATCGATATCCTTTAGAAAGTCGGCCCGCAGCCATATAAGCCCTGCCCACTAAGGAAGATGTGTCACGGCATGGCTTAGTGGGCAGCACCGGGGCTTTTAGGGACGATGCCGATTCAGGAGATAAATAGGTGGCTAATGGCTGTTCCACCTTCGGCATCGTCCCATAACCTTTCTCTCGCGCCCCTATTATATTACTATAATTTAAAACAGGGGGGTTGGACACGCGCGAGGAATGTGGCTTGTTCCACAATTTACACAACTTGTTGTGCAAATTGGGAAAGAAAGGCAAGCCCCGGTGTTGAGGTTGCTCTCTCTGCTGCAGGAAGCGCTCGTCTAATTTGCTTTTCACGAGCGCTTCCTGCCTCTCATGTGGCCAACTGATATTGAGACGGGCCACAGCACGAGAGACAACATCTACCAGCTCCTCATATGCGGGGACATGGGGTGGCGAGTCATCCCCAAAATCTCCGCCCTCGATGCTGAGCACGTCTACTTCCTCGGAAGCAGACAGCTCAAATATCGGGTCCTCCACTCGTTCGGAAGAAGCCGCGGGGCGGGAGAACATCAGAACTGCCAGATGAATCCCGAGAATGTGCCTCAGCAGTCTCGGGATCCCCTGTCAGATCCATCTGCGAGCCCCATGAAGAGCGTTGCCGCGCCGCCTCGGTGCTCAGCTAAACATCAGCTAAACCAGCAGAGAAAACATCAGTGAGACCATCACTAAGCCAGCAGAGAAACCATCAGCTAAACCCTAAACCAGCAGAGAAAACATCAGCTAAACCAGCAGAGAAACCATCAGCTAAACCAGCAGAGAAAACATCAGCTAAACCAGCAGAGAAAACATCAGAGAGACCATCAACTAAACCAGCAGAGAAAACATCAGCTAAACCAGCAGAGAAAACATCAGCTAAACCAGCAGAGAAAACATCAGTGAGACCATCACTAAACCAGCAGAGAAACCATCAGCTAAACCAGCAGAGAAACCATCAGCTAAACCAGCAGAGAAAACATCAGTGAGACCATCACTAAACCAGCAGAGAAACCATCAGCTAAACCAGCAGAGAAAACATCAGAGAAACCATCAGCTAAACCAGCAGAGAAAACATCAGCTAAACCAGCAGAGAAACCATCAGCTAAACCAGCACATACTGTATGCCCTATTGAGACAGGAAGTGCTTCTGACAGGGACGGACAAATCTGTGGGGAGAAAACGTTGTTTGGATGACCATTTATTCCAGGTGGAGCGACAACAAATTTAATAAATCCTTTTTATTATTAAATAAAATGAAGCCCCTGGTCAGTCTCTGAGGTCTTCAGGCCAAGACCTTTTAACTATTCCCAGAACCCATCTTAAGTCAAGTCTTAAGTGCTTTCTGTGTTGTGGCCACAAGGCTCTGGAACTCTCTCCCTCTAAAATTGAGAACTATGGCTTCTGTGGAATCTTTTAAAAAACGCCTGAAGACGCATCTTTTTGGACAAGCTTTTAATTAATAATATGGTTTGGCGTTTATTAAATTTCTATGGTGTTGATGGTATTTGTTAGAGTAATGCCACTACCATGCACTAGGGGGCTCTATGTTGCATTCCTCCGCTTCTATATAGCCAGGTAAGAGGAGAGAAAAAGTTAGTTTTTCCAGAGCGAAGAGCTGGTCTGAGGTCCTGAGGCTTGCGTTCTGTCCACATACAGGCACAGAGAGCGAACGGGACAGAGAAAAGCCAGGGCTGGGTCTGCCTTCTCCAGGGGCAGCGCAGGTTCACCACCTGGTCCTGGAAGGGAGTGGTAGGAACCTTGGGCACGTATCCGGGCCAGGGTCTCAGGATGACGTGAGAGGCACGATTCTAGGCACGATTTGTCGACCGAAAATCCATGCAGGTCCCCTACCCTCTTGATAGAGGCCAATGCAACCAGGAGAACTGTCTTACAGGACAGAATTTTTAACTCTGCTGATTGCAAAGGCTCAAAGGGTGGTCTCTGCAGTGCGGTAAGCACCAGAGATAAGTCCCAAGAGGGTATCGAGTGAGGGTGAGACGGTTTTAGTCTCCTCGCCCCCCTCAGGAACCTGACGATCAGGTCGTGCTTCCCCAGCGACTTACCTCAACTGCATCGTGATGTGCGCCGATAGCGGCAACATACACTTTAAGGGTGGAGGGAGATAGCCTTCGGTCCTACACAGCTTGCAGGAAGAAAAGCACTGCCCTGATCGAGCAAGTTCAGGGGTTCTCCTGGTGAGAAGAACATCACTCAATGAACAGGTTCCACTTCAGTGCATAGAGGCGCCTCGTAGAGGGTGCTCTCGCTGAAGTGATGGTGTCTATCACCGCTTGGAGTAGGTCACCCAGAACCTCCGGAATGCCGTCCAGGGACCAGACATGAGTTTCCAGAGGTCTGGACGCGGGTGCCATAGGGTGCCCCGTCTCTGAGAGAAAAGGTCCTCTTCTCAGAGGAATGGGCCAGGGAGGAGCACTAGTTCTGGGAACCAGGTCCGGTTGGGCCAATACGGGGCAATGAGCAAGACCTGCTCCTCGTCCTCCCTGACTTTGCACAAGGTCTGTGCAAGAAGGCTCACTGGGGGAAACGCATACTTGCGCAGGGCCCTGGGCCAGTTTGTGGCACAGCATCTGTGCCGAGGGTGCCCTCTGACAGGAAATGGAAGAACTGGCAGTGGGACGTGTCCGGGGCGGAAAACAGATCTACCTGTGCAGTCCCGAAGCGCCTCCAAATCAGCTGGACCACCTGGGGATGGAGTCTCCACTTTCCCGGTAGCACCTGCTGTCGTGAGAGCTTGTCGGCTGCATGGTTGAGAAGGCCCGGAATGTGAATGGCACGAAGCGACCTCAGATGCTTCTGACTCCATAGGAGGAGAGGGCGGGCAAGTTGGGACATGCGGCGGGAGTGTAGACCACCCTGACGGATGATGTACGCCAAGGTCGCAGTGCTGTCCGTACGGATCAGTACGTTCTTGCCTCGTAGCGGTGTTTTGAGGCGGCCCAGCGCAAGACGTACTGCTAACAACTCGAGGCAGTTGATATGCCATAGCAGTTGAGGCCCCGTCCACAGACCTGAAACTGCATGCCGGTTGTACGTGGCCTCCCAGCCGGTGACAGAGGCATCCATGAAGACAACAGCATGCCTGGACACTTGTTCTAGGGGGACAACTGCCCGTAGAAACGAAGGGTCTGACCAAGGGCTGAGGGTTTGGCAACAGTGCGGGGTGATGGAAACCCGGCACGAGCCACGCTGCCACGCCCATCTCAGGACTTGGTTGAAAAACCAGTGCTGAAACGACCTCATATGAAGCAATCCAAAGCAGCGTCACAGCGGCTGCGGATGCCATATGCCCCAGGAGCCTCTGAAAAGGTTTCAGTGGGGCCACTGTCCTGCGTTTGAATGAATTCAAGCAGTTCAACACCGACTGAACACATTACTCTGTGAGGTGTGCTGTTAGGTTGACCGAGTCCAACTCCATACCGTGAAAAGAGATCCTCTGCACGGGGACGAGTTTGCTCTTCTCCCAGTTGACCCAAAGGTCAATCACTGCAAACCAATCTTGGGGACGGATGCACCCGAAGATGTGTTTCTGCGTTAGCATCTTGAACGGCAGACTGAGAAGATACCGATCAAGACTCGCTGGTCCAAGATTGGCCGTAACCCCCCCCCACCCCCCCCCCCCCCAACCACCACCACCATTTCTTGGGTACAATTAAGTACGGGCGGTAGAAGCCAGTCTTCATATTGGCTGGAGGGACCGGCTCTATCACGTCCTTCACCAGTAGGACTGTCATTTCCACCCGAAGCACAGAAGCACCGTTCGCCAGTACACGGGTAAACTGGATGCCCCTGAAGGCTGGGGAACACCAGGTGAACTGAATTGCATAGCCGAGTCTGAAGGTACGGATGAGCCAGCTGGACGGGCTGGGAAGCCCTAGCCAGGCTCCCAGGCACCGAGACAGGGGACCAACGGGACCAAAGTTGTACCCACAGTGGTGCAGGTACTGTAGCCTGCGAAACAGTGAGCGTCTGAATAGGGCCACAGTGATTAATGAATAAAGGATGATTCCTCAGCTTGAGCAGTGTGTGCTGTGAGCGTGTGTGAGAGCTTCACCTGTGTAAGTGGTCTTTCGCCGCACGCTCAGGTTGACGTGCCCCTGTTTGGCCGCCTGTTGCATAAGCTGCACCACCAGCTGATGAGATTTGCCCACCACAGCGGTTCCGTCCACACAGATGAGCTCATCTCCGGACCGCAGCCGGCCGTCCTCGTCCGCCGCGCCGAACTTCACGATGTGCCCTATGTAGATCTGGAGCACACACACACACACACACACACACGTCACAGTCACACACTGCAGCTTGACACACACAGCCTGCTGGGAATTCTGGATCATGTCCTCAGACGGGATTCCAATTAAACTATCAGACCATTATGAGTCAAATCAGCTGTGCTTATGATTATATGTAGCAGAATATTATTATAGTTATTTTACACCATTATTGTCCTGGGTTGAGTGGGACAGACTTCCAGTATCACTGGGAAATTAAGATTCTGATGTCAAATTTTTGTATCGACTATTGTAAATGAAAATTATAGATTAGGAAGTGTGAGGTACTGATACCATCATCAATATTTTAACACTAAAATTGGCCAATACAGAGTAAATTAAAGAAATACACAGTTTGGCCTGTTTATTCATGCAAGGAGAAATAGATTCTGTTTTCTGTGTTCATGCAAATTAGAAATCCATATTCATATTTATCTATAGTTATCAAAGAATCATGTTGTATTGTTTGAGCTCTATTTGACGAGGAAAATACATGTTTTCTAGCTCTATAACAACGCAATGCATGTTTATTTGTACGGATGTTATCATCGGACTCACCGGTTCTCCGGGTTCATTTCCGCCCAGGATCCGGAAGCCAAAGCCTGTGTCTTTCCTCCAAAGGAAAATGTCTTGTTCTTGAGAGTCTGGCACTGGACAAAAAGAAAAAGATAAATCAGTTTCTTAAAAATCAGAAATAAGAGGTGAGCAGTATAAAAAAAAATAAAAAAAATAATAAAAAAAATTATATATATATATATATATATATATGTCTAAGTCTATCACGATATAGTTATTTTGATTGGTTTATATGCTAAGTAACCCAGCAGAAATGCCTATTGTTTGATAAATTACTTTAGAACTCAACGGTACTTTGTCACATGTATTTTCTCTTTTCATTTTGGATTTTATGAATGAAAACCAAACCAAACACTCCATGAAAATATTATGAAAAAGATTCACTGACTTCCATGTAGAAATATTGCTACAATGGTATAAACTGTAAACGCCCCTATAACAGTCTACAGGTCTTCTTCCATCAGAAAGCATGTGTATATTTTACTGCTGTTGTTAGTAGATGATAGACATGCATATATGCATGATGAAAAGCAGGAATGCAGACAAGTAAGGATTCACGGTCAGACTAAGCCTCGGCCGGTCAGACGTCTGCTTCCCCACACAGAGAACAGCATCATGTAAACATGAAGCGTTTATCTGCCTTGCCAGACACGCTGCTCGTTTAAAAGGTCTGGATGAGCAGAGCTGCTCCGTGAGGAGTGTTTAACAGGCCTGACTGGGATCTGGCACTGGGATCTGGCACTGGAGTCTGGCACGGTAAGGCCGGAGCGCACATGGACATCTCCTCAGGTACAGCTGCTCTCTCTTCAGACGCCACAGACTCATACGAGACATGATGAGTTTCAGTTTACTGCCAGATTTCTCATCACTGACTCCTGCTCTTCAAATACACCCTGTGTAACCCTGAGAACTGGTTTATAATGAATACTGTACACATGACAAAAGACAAAGATAAAGATCTTTTAACAGCAATATTTTCAATGCAATTGTAACTTTTACATTTTTTAAAATACTTTCCTGTATCCCAATGTTAAATGACTAATTTAATAGGCAGAACCAACTATCGGCTTGATTTGCGGATCAAGTATGCAAGTGGTAGCTTTCATACGCCATACCTCTCTAGTAAGCAACTCAATTTGAGAAAAATTAAAGAAAGATGTCCCAGATCAACTAGGCAAGCAGTGTTGAAGAGGAAACAGGTGTAGCATGAATTAGAGTATGGACATTGTCAATTTTAGAACTGAAAAAATTAAGAAAATTATTACACAACTGATTTGAAACAGGCATAGAGTTGCCAACGTTAACTTTAAGGTCTGTTTATAGTTTGAAAGAGATGCCTGGGATTGCTTTGATTATTATCAATAATCTGAGAAAAATAAGCAGATCTTGTAGACTCAACTGCAGCTCTGTATTCCCCCGAGTGGTCTTTCCAAACTTGATAAAATACATTCAAGCCAGAGTGATGCCACTTGCGCTCCATTTTACAACAACCGTCTTGGGTTACGACTGTAACCCTTGTTCCCTGAGAACAGGGAACGAGACACTGCGTCCTGAGACACGTTTGGGGAACGCCTCAATGTGACTGATGACTGAAGTACTGTATAATCACGGCAATCCTATTGGCCGGCGACAGCCATGACGTCACCGCTAGTGCGACCAGGAAGTATAAGAGGGCGCCTAGAGAACATGTCATCCACTTCTTCGTCTGAGAACAGGGTTACAGTCGTAACCCGAGACGTTACCTTTCGAAAGGGAACTCGTACTGTATCCTGAGACAGATTTGGGGAACGAAATACCCACGCTGCCATGCTGAGGGGATGTATACCAATCATGGCTGTGCTACAAGCACAAACACATTTAACTCAGAGTTAAATCCCCCCTACTGCACGCACATCAGGCTGTCAGTCAAGTCAAGTCAAGTCACATTTATTTATATAGCGCTTTTTACAATACAGATTGTTTCAAATCAGCTTTACAGAGATTACAGGAAAATAATGCAACAAAGTTTGTTTACAGAAGAAAATAGCGTCACAGTCCAGCTTAAGTAAGTTTAATGATGTTTCATTTCTGTTGTAAAAAGGTTATTAATTTAGTTAATTTATATATATAGCCGCTCTGGAGAAAACCGTGATGTCATCGTCCAGCTCAGTTCAGTTCTCATATAATGGTGTCAGTGCAGGCAGATCAATATTATTGTTGAATATTAAAATAAATGTTAAATTAAAAGTAGCACTACCCCCTACAGCCACTGCCCGAGCTTCATGCTTTAATGAGGAAGCATCCTTGTGGTTTTACACAAAGGGCTTGACCCAAAGCCAGCTCAAAGGCCTGGACACCACAACCCAACTTAGAGGGGTTCCTTTATGGGAGTATGACCCAGACCCATTGGGCCCTAGCCTGCTACTTTCAGGGGGACCAGCGTCAACCCCTGTACCAGGGAGGCTAAGATGCTTTTTCAGCTGAAGCCAACAACCTGTGTGTCTTTTTTTCTTTTTTTTTTTACTCTAACCAGAGAAAAATAGCTCAGGTGGTCAATCTACAGGTGTGTCTACAAGTGTGTGGTCAGTCTACAGGTGTGTCTACAAGTGTGTGGTCAGTCTACAGGTGTGTCTACAGGTGTGTGGTCAGTCTACAAGTGTGTGGTCAGTCTACAGGTGTGTCTACAGGTGTGTGGTCAGTCTACAGGTGTGTGGTCAGTCTACAGGTGTGTCTACAAGTGTGTGGTCAGTCTACAGGTGTGTGGTCAGTCTACAAGTGTGTGGTCAGTCTACAGGTGTGTCTACAAGTGTGTGGTCAGTCTACAGGTGTGTTTACAAGTGTGTGGTCAGTCTACAGGTGTGTGGTCAGTCTACAGGTGTGTGTGGTCAGTCTACAGGTGTGTGTGGTCAGTCTACAGGTGTGTCTACAGGTGTGTGGTCAGTCTACAGGTGTGTGGTCAGTCTACAGGTGTGTGGTCAGTCTACAGGTGTGTGTGGTCAGTCTACAAGTGTATGGTCAGTCTACAGGTGTGTGTGGTCAGTCTACAGGTGTGTGGTCAGTCTACAGGTGTGTGGTCAGTCTACAGGTGTGTGGTCAGTCTACAGGTGTGTGGTCAGTCTACAAGTATGTGGTCAGTCTACAAGTGTGTGGTCAGTCTACAGGTGTGTGGTCAGTCTACAGGTGTGTCTACAGGTGTGTGGTCAGTCTACAAGTGTGTGGTCAGTCTACAGGTGTGTGGTCAGTCTACAAGTGTGTGGTCAGCCTATAGGTGTGTGTGGTCAGTCTACAGGTGTGTGTGGTCAGTCTACAGGTGTGTGGTCAGTCTACAGGTGTGTGGTCAGTCTACAGGTGTGTGGTCAGTCTACAAGTATGTGGTCAGTCTACAAGTGTGTGGTCAGTCTACAGGTGTGTGGTCAGTCTACAGGTGTGTCTACAGGTGTGTGGTCAGTCTACAAGTGTGTGGTCAGTCTACAGGTGTGTGGTCAGTCTACAAGTGTGTGGTCAGTCTATAGGTGTGTGTGGTCAGTCTACAGGTGTGTGGTCAGTCTAAGGGTTTCCCACAGCACTTTGAAACTAAGGCGGCCGCCTAAGCAACACACGCCTGCCGCCTTAACTACGTAGTCAAAAAAAAGTATATGAGCGATATCCGCCGTGTGTGTGTGTTCATCTGAGCCTCATTGGTCTGTCACTGCTCGTCAATGTCAGAATATTTGAGATGACCAATCAAATAAAAGTAGGCGGGCTTTATGTTCACAGCGCGAATTTTAGCAGAGCGACTCATAGACAGTAAGGAGCGACTCGACACGCTTCAGTTTAGGGTCGTCAAGTGCGAGATAAGATGTAAGTTGCTAAACTAAACATTTCCTATTTGACAGTTTTTTTTGGTCATAAATGTTAAACGAATCACAAAAATAATCAGGCAAACTAATAAACTTTTGTCTATTTTCGCCATTTTGAACTGAAAATAGACCACCATGTGACGTGACTCATGTAATGTAGCCTAATAATTAGTTTACTGTCATTGTGAGGGGACAAGACACATTAACCAGGGTACCCGCGGGATCTTAAAACAGGGTTCCTGCACACTTTTTAAAGTCAAATTTAAAGGGGTCATGAACTAGCTTTTTAAAAAATGTTATATTGTTGTCTGAGGTCAACTTATGACGTTCGCTTGGTTTTTACATTCAAAAACATCAAAATGAATAAGTAATAGGCTATTTTCTACCCTAGTTTTGAGCCTAGCTCAAAAACGCTTGGTTTTTATGGGCGTCTCGCATTGAAGACTTGGAAGTAAACGCCCACTGCTGTGAGTGGATAACAGTTTTGCATATTATAAGGAGTTTCAACTCACTCGTCAGTAACGATTAGACTGATACATATGTACACATAATTATTAGATATCAAACGATCTGTAACAATGCAATACTAGCCTATCAGATTATTATTATTTTTTAAATAAAAATTTTACTCACATAAGTGTTTTCTAATCTTAATCGGTCTGCAAATCCAGTCTCGACCTGTGTCTTGTTTACAAAACAATCCTCAGTGAAATGAAGCGAACAAACGGACAATGTTTTACCCACATCAGCTGGAACGTCATTAAAAATAAAGTTTAACCAAGCATTCCTATTGGAATCCAGAGGAAGCTTATGCATGTCATCACGAGGTAGGCCCATGTTATTTAGCTATGCGTGTAATGCGCGAATCGGTGGGCGGGGCTAAAGTAGCCGTGTTGAAGTAGGCGTTGATCTTCTTCAGCGGGGGTGGTGTTTTATCCTCTTTGACGTCATAGTTCCCCACTTTGAAAAACGAGTCGTTTGCTGAGCCTGGTGTCAATAAAAGCATTTATTGGACTAACAAGGACGTTTTCAGTTCTGAAATTTACAGGATATTCTTATAATATGATTGTAATGGCGATTTGTCCTCCTTCAATTTAACTCAAACAAGAAATCAAAAGAAGATAAACAAACTCAAAATCAAACCGCCACTGAGGCACTGAAAGATCGAATCTTACGCACGGGCACGGCAAAAGAGTCCAATGTCCAGCCAAGCATATCGTTCATGCGGTTTATTTCCAATAAGCAAGCGTACAAACAAATGTTGTCTGCAGCCTCTCTTACCCTGTATGTGTGAGTGTGGTAAAAAACCAACAACCTTTCCCAGTGCCTGCCTGTCCTAAATGTGACCACCATTATATAGGTGCAAACAGGTGCTCAATACTTTCAAAATAAAAGTCCCAAAAAAATACTCAAATTAACCAAAATAATAACATTAATATTCTGTATCTAAATCAATAAAATCATCATGCAAATTATTTAAGGTGAAACAAAATAAAGTAATTAATTGTTAAGTAAAATTACAAAACAAGGAAATAGCTCCAACACTCCGGCCCCTAATTGTGAAATGTGTAAACCCACAATTACTTTTCTTCTTGTAACGGAGCTATTCTCTAGCTATGCCCTAACTATAATACATAAAGTCTTCTGGTCTTCTTCCTGTGGCTGTCTGGAAAAGAAACAAAACAGAAGGAAAATAGAAGAGAAGAGGGAAAAGAAAGAATATATGTCCATGATGCTACACTGTGGCCTCCAGAAGCAGACAGATCTTCGTTATAGGTCTCTCCAAGACACTGATCTTAGTTTGGAGGAGCACAGAGCGAACCAATCCTTTGGAGTCTGACTTTGTACTCAGAACTCGGCCCATCATCCAGGATCCTCTCGGTGCCGTGGCAACAGCAATGATGACAATATCCCCAGGAGAGAAACTTCTTCTTGGTATAGCCCATTTTTGCCTTTCCTGCATTAAAAGTAAGTATTCGAATGTCCATCTTTTCCAAAAAAGTTCAGTGATGTACTGTACTTGCTTCCATCTTCTCCTGATATACAGGTCACTCTGTGCGAAGAGTCCTGGTGGGAAGATAGGTTTTCCTTTTAACAGAAGAATATGGTTTGGTGTGAGGGCCTCAAGGTCATTAGGGTCATCTGAGACCTTTGTAATGGGTCTGTCGTTAAGTATTGCCTCTACCTCACAAAACAGCGTCTGCAGGCCTTCATCGTCCAAAACCTGCTGCTCGAGAACCGAGGTGAGTATGCTTCTTACTGAGCGGATCAGACGCTCCCAAACACCGCCTTGATGTGAGGCTGTAGGTGTATTAAAGCTCCACTTAATCCCATCTTGAACCAAAGCACCTTGGATTTTTGCATTATTTAAAGCGGCCAGACTTTGCTTTAACTCTTTGTTTGCTCTGATGTTAATTGGGATTGACGTCAACACAGAACGGCTATTAGTCACCCATTTTCTGAGACTAAATCCGCCTTTGTCACAGTGCACAGTCAAGTCCTTTGCAATTTGAATTGCATCTCTTTCTGAGGATATGGATTTCAGGCAGTCGTCCACGTAGAAATTATGACGAACTGTACTGATCACTTCATCTGGAAAATCCAACACATTGTCCTCTGCAGTTCTTCTCAAGGCATAATTTGCACAACTTGGGGACGATACAGCTCCAAACAAGTGTACCTTCATTCGATGTTCCACTGGTTCTTGATCAATATTGCCATTAGGCCACCAAAGAAAACGAAGAAAGTTCACATGTTTATCAGGCACCTGTACTTGATAAAACATGGCATGGATGTCAGACATGACAGCAACATGTTCTTTCCTGAACCGATTGAGGACCCCGATAAGAGAGTTGGTGAGATCTGGACCCTGCAAGAGCTGACAGTTTAGTGATGTTCCTTTGTATTTGGCTCCACAGTCAAACACAACCCTCAGCTTTCCTTTAGCGGGGTGATGTACTCCGTGATGGGGGATGTACCAGACTTTTCCATTCTCTAGTTCCAGTTGGTCAACGGGTACCACTTCAGCATAGCCCTGAACCAACATATCAACGATAAATGAGGTGTACTCCTCAAACTTATCGTTCCTCTCAAACTTCCTCTTCAAACCTTGGAGGCGCTGTTCAGCAACACAGCGATTATTTGGTAAGACAGGATCTTCTTCTCTGAAAGGTAAGTCAGATTGCAATAATGTCCATTTTTCAATTCTGCTGTACTACTCACAGTCTTCATGAATTTAACGTCCTCTCTTGACATTTCCAATTGCTCCTCTGATGTTTTTTCGTTAAAATCATGGTTATATTGTTTAATGAGCATTTCCTCCAGATGTTCCACAGAAATACGATTGGTTGTAACAACAGAGCAGCCAGTCTTTACTCTATTGCTACCTCCACCTCGAAGCGGTCCATTAATTACCCAGCCAACTCTTGTTCGAACTGCATATGGTCCTTCACCTTGACTGTTAATCAGCTCCCAGGGTTCCATCACCTTTGCTGCATCTGTTCCAATGAGCAAATCCACATTTGCATCCACATTATGAAGCTTTATGTTCCTCAAGTAAGACCATTTAGCCACATCCTCTTGTTGTGGAATGTTCAACTTTGACACTGGCATAATCTTTTGAGTTAAAACATTAGGCAACCCAATAAAATCATTAGTATCCATGCCATACACTTCTAAACCAGACAAAACAGTAGTACTCACAATTTTCTTTTGACCCATTGTCCTTAATAGAATGTTTGCTGGTTTTCCTCTTAGGCCTAGTCTCCTTGCCAAATCAACAGTGCAGAAAGTACCTGAACTCCCAGGATCCAAAAATGCGTAGGTCTGAACCACTGTATTACTCCTCTTGCTTTTAACCTGAACTGCAACAATTGAGAAGACAGCATCATCCTCTTCACCGGCCCCTATATGACCACATGTCTGTTGTCCAGTTGACACACTCAGTGGAAGGCTCACAGACTCCTGTGCTGCTTTGAATGATGTACCCTTTCCCTCAATGTGAAGGACTGATGGGTGCTTCAGGTGACACACACTACAATCCAAACGACTCCTACAGTCTTTGCTTGTGTGACCAACTTTTAAGCAACCAAAACAAATTCCATTTTCCTTTATGAAACTTATCTTGTCCCGGTGCATCTTCAACTTAAACCGTGAGCATTTATCCAGAGCGTGATTGTACTGTTGGCAGAATAAACAGCATTTAAGATTACTTTGGGCAGAGGAGGACTTGATCTTATCGTCAATGTAGATCTTATCTCCTTCTTTTACTGAACTGACACTGGTTGCAAAAGTGCTTCCAGTTCTTCTCTGCTTGGCATGACCAGCATTGAAGGCTTTAATATAGTTGGTAGGTTGACAATCCTGTATGTTACCAAATAGAGGGTCAGAGACAATTCTTACTTGTCTTTCAATAAATGTCACAAGGTCAGTGAATACAGCCCTGTCTCCACTTTGCTCCTGCAGATCACATGCAACATTTCTCCATTTTTCCCTTAGCTTATAAGGTAATTTCATCACAATGCTTCTGAGGTTGGATGGCATGTCCAACTCCTTCATATACATAATTTGCTGTGTTAAATTCAAACAACCTCGTAGAAACAGAGAAAATGATTGTAGTGCTTTCACATCCTCTGGCTTAATGAGAGGCCATGTAAGAATCTTGTCCATATAAGCAGAGGCGATTTTGTGCTCATTACCAAAATGTTCTGCAAGAAGGGATTTAGCTCTTTGGTATCCCTGCTGAGGAGGCAGGTGCTGACAACTTTTCACCAGGTCTCTTGGCTGACCCCTGGTGTACTGCTCCAAAAAGTTCAAGCAATCACTCATATTATTAGTCTTTTCTTCTACACAGTTTTCAAAAGCTCTAATAAAAGTTTGAAACTGAAGAGGGTCACCATCAAACACAGGAATATTTCTCATTGGCAAAGCAGATGCTAAATTTTGCTGAACCAACAATGTGGTGATGTCGTTCTGTCGTTGCATAATGCTCACAATATCATTCTGGGTGTTATCATTGCATGCTGGGTTAAGATGGGATTGCCGTCCTATTTGTTGAGCATCATGAACCATTGGTGTCCTTTGTGTTTGGGTGTCACTTGTTGCAAGTCTGGTGTCTGTTTGTTGTACTTTTTTAGGTCTGACAATCAGAGCCTGTGACTCAGGGTGAGATTCACTGTGAATATTCTTTATGTTACTGTGTTCTTGAATGAAATGATCAGCGTGAGGATTCAGGCGGCCTGTTCTTGGCTTGTTCCTTTCATAATAGGAGTTCATTCCATCAGATCCTTTAGAACCACACTTTGAATTCATTTCCAGCACATGAAGTTTAGCATTGGCTGCAGCAAGATCGGTTTCCAGAGCCAACTGTTCCTTTTCCTTCCTTAATTCCTCTTCTTTGGCTTCTAACAAGTGTTTCCTTTTTAATGCAGTCATGCGTTCCATAAGTGCTGCCTTATCAGCTTCTGCTTTTATCCTTGCAGATGAAGTTGAGGATACTCTTGATACTTGAGAGTGTAATCTGGAATTATTCTCCTTTACAAATGAGATGTTAGATGCACTGTCTTCAGGATTAATCCCATCAGAAATTACACTTTGGTTGTCAGGATGTTCAGCATCGATATCAACTGATGGTACATATGGGTGAGCAGCTTCAGACAACCAGCCCTTTACTTCTTCAGTGAAATCACAGAACATGGTCATTTTTGTATGAAAATACTTATTTTGTCTTTGAACTTCACTCTCTGGCAAATTCAAATTCAAGAAGGATTCATGCATGTCGTTAGCTTCCTCATAACACTTAATGCATTTTCCCAACTGAGATTGCACAGAGTTCACATTATCAGTGGATTCCATCAAGACACGAATTTGTTCCATGTACTTCTTAGCTTGCTTGCATTTCAAAGACCTTTTCTTGGCACGTTTTTGCATAAAATGCCAACCCTTTTTCGGTGAACTTGCCGCTTCGTTTTGCAGAGTACGTAGACAGAGCGTCGCTCTTCACTCTTGATGTGCTAGATTATTGCGACATTGTTTCTTTGTTCTCAAATCCCTTTTAAGTCCAGCTTAACTTTCACTCAATTCATTCACAAGTAGCACGTAGAAACATCATTTGTTGCATTGGGACGCTTTAATGACATAGCTTTCTTATGAATGAATGACGTGAATGTCTCTGTCGAGGTATTGCGCAACCGCTACACATCCTCCAAAGTCCCTCAAAATCCTTTAAAACATCTAATATTCAACCTCGTGCAGTGAAACAATGAATCCAACGCTCCAATAGCTAAGCCATCTTCCAACACAGCTTCATAGTAAACATTTTTCACATACCGACTGTTGAACAGCTTTGTGTGATGTCCGTGTGCCATCGTCTTTCCAGGCAACGACGTGGTTTTCAACAACATACTCCACAATCCTCCTTCGTGTAAGTGATCCAAGCTTCCACAAAGTCCATCGACATAAATCTCCACATTAAGGTGGGTTTTTTACTTTTGTAATGGCGATTTGTCCTCCTTCAATTTAACTCAAACAAGAAATCAAAAGAAGATAAACAAACTCAAAATCAAACCGCCACTGAGGCACTGAAAGATCGAATCTTACGCACGGGCACGGCAAAAGAGTCCAATGTCCAGCCAAGCATATCGTTCATGCGGTTTATTTCCAATAAGCAAGCGTACAAACAAATGTCGTCTGCAGCCTCTCTTACCCTGTATGTGTGAGTGTGGTAAAAAACCAACAACCTTTCCCAGTGCCTGCCTGTCCTAAATGTGACCACCATTATATAGGTGCAAACAGGTGCTCAATACTTTCAAAATAAAAGTCCCAAAAAATACTCAAATTAACCAAAATAATAACATTAATATTCTGTATCTAAATCAATAAAATCATCATGCAAATTATTTAAGGTGAAACAAAATAAAGTAATTAATTGTTAAGTTAAATTACAAAACAAGGAAATAGCTCCAACAATGATGACCTCTTAGATGTCAAAAGCTCAAGGAAAATTTGATTTCTCAGTTCATCACCCCTTTAAGTCTTTTTAAGACCTTTTTAAGACCTGAAGAAATCAAAATTAATACCATACATTAGGGGTGTGCAATATTGACAAAAATATATCTCGATATTTTCAACGTTTTGTTGATAATAATTAGATGATATTTTACTGATTGTGTTTTTGTGTTGGTGCCATGGCTGGTTTAGGCCTGTTGTTGACAGCAGACTCACGAAGATATTCATATTTTTCATATTCTATGCAGTGGTCAGTTCACAGCAGTGACAGAAATGATTAATTAATGTGCAATATTTGCCACCTTAAATTGACTTCCAGGGGCATTTTCACCTATATATGGACATTTTTTCTAAACTTATTTAGAGTTATGCATTACCTTTTATGTCAAATACTAACATTCAAATTATTCAAATTAAATTATACAGTAATTATACTTATTTATAATAATTTATTTACAATAATACTTAATTACACAATTATACAGTAGGCTACCACCGTTACCAGTCAAGTTAAATCATTCAATCAAAATCCATCTTTGCAGTGCAGAGGTGACACAGAAGCGGCATCAGAAGTGGCATTAATATTCAATATTTAAATATGAAATGATTTCTAATTTTAACGTTTTAATTAAAGGGTACTTTAAATATGAAACTAAAACCGCCAGTAGGCGGCGGCAAGTCACAGTCTTAATAAGTGAGTTGAGGGAGTCATTCATTCAACCGATTCGTTCAAACGGCTGATTCATTCGGGAAAGAAACAAGTGATTGTTCATTGAATCGTTAAAATGACTCGTTCAAAACGCGGATTTCAGTCAAGAAATCATCGCTGTCTGTTGCACTGAGACTCTGCTACGGTTTCACTTTGAAATTCTAGTCGGCGAAATAAAGGGAAAACAAACAATATTGACAATATGGTGTCTAAAATGTAACTCCCAATGTTAATTTATTTTTAATTTAATTACTGTATAACATAAATATCGCACTTGTGCACGGGAAAACGGCACTCTTACTGATGTGATATTCTAATATAAGAACATAATATGATGTAAATATAAGACAAAAACTAATTTGGGGACATATAACTGCACACATCACGCAGTGAAAGCACGAGAGACAAATGCGATGTCAGCTCACAGTGCCTCGTAAATCGTTAAAACAATGATTACAATATCATAACAGACAATACACATCGCACACCTCTACGCACATAAAGAATGAACTTACAACTGAACTGACATTTGCCAACTTTCTTCTTCTCTCCTCTCTCGCGTGCAGGAGACAGACGTTATTCTGCCGCGAATGTGATGCGAATTGTCACGTGAACAAGCAAATCCACAAAGATAGAATAATAAAAAATAATACTACGCTAATTAGTTTTAATTTGGAAAACATTTAGATATGTCTAAGTTTAAGTGTCATCTAAAATTTAAGACCTTTCATAAGTAAAAATAAGACTTTATAAGACTTTTTATGGCCTTATATTTTAAAAAATCTAATTTAAGACTTTTTAAGACTTTTTAAGGATCTGCGGGAACCTTGTTAAAAGCATTGAAAAATAATCTCAAATTAAGGCCTTAAAAGCCTTGAATTTGGTATACAAAGTCTTGGATTTCGTTAGAAAGGTATTATATATTTTTTGCCTTTACTAGGATTAAGTTCATACCATAACAAAATTAACTGTTACTAATGCAGGCTAATTAAAAATTCATGCAACGTTGAGTGCACCTCGCACTCCATGTCATAGCAGAAAGCGCGAAAGTGTGCGCACCGTTACTATGGTTACTAGGCAAGTGAGTTACAGAACAAGATAGTAGCTAAGCGTAGTTTGTCGTCTGAAATGGGAAAGTTTCAGTTTAATCCGCTGTGGCCACAAATGCCAGAATTCAATAATTTAAACCCCAAATCAGAGCTTTTCTTTTTTTTTCTTTTTTCTTTTTAT